>QJPP01002992.1:0-92127 GCA_003996215.1 Jaltomata sinuosa | reverse complement strand
GTCTGAGGGTGGAAAGCGGTACTAAGATGAACCTCTGTACCCAAATCTCGCTAAATAGCCCTCAAGAACTGAGATGTGAACTGAGTGCCTAGATCTGAAATAATAGAAGCTGGGACCCCATGCAATCGAACAATCTCACGAAGGTAGATCTGAGCTAACCTCTCTGCGCCATAAGAAGTCTGAACTGGCAAGAAATGTGCTGACTTAGTCAGCCTATCAACAATCACCCATATGGAATCAAACCCATGAGAAGTACGAGGCAAACCAACAACGAAGTCCATAGTAATCCCTTTCCACTTCCACTCAGGAATGGGAAGTCGCTGCATCAAACCACCAGGTCTCATGTGCTCAAACTTAACCTGCTGACAGTTCAAGCACCGAGATACAAACTCCGCTATATCCCGCTTCATACCACTCCACCAGTAAAGCTGCCTCAAGTCTCTATACATTTTTGCTGTGCCAGGGTGAATGGAGTATCTAGTGCAATGTGCCTCATGAAGTATCAACTGAATCAAATAACTAATCCTCGAAACACATAGGCGACTATCAAACCTCAGAACCCCATCTGAATCTAGAGTAGCCCGACTGGTCTAACCCTGAACAACCCGATCACGAAGGTCACACAACTGCTGATCCTCAAACTGACGGCTCTGAATCTGATCAATCAAAGTAGAACGAATCTCAACACTGGCGAGAACTCTGCTAGGATCCGACAAGTCAAGCCTAACCAAACGATTAGCCAAGGACTGGATGTCCAAGGCCAATGGTCACTCTGAAACTGAAAGAGAAGCTAGGCTACCCATACTCACTGTCTTCCGACTCAAGGCATCCGCTACCACGTTTGTCTTGCCTGGATGATACAGAATGGTGAAGTCATAGTCCTTCAGTAACTCGACCCACCTCCTCTGTCTCGAGTTCAACTCCCGCTGACTTGTGATATACTGAAGACTACGGTGATCGGTGAAGACATCATAGTGAACTCCATATAAATAATGCCTCCAGATCTTGAGTGCGAAAACTACCGCCGCCAACTCTAAGTCATGAGTGGGGTAGTTGCGCTCGTGAACCTTCAGCTGCCTCGACGCATATGCTACTACTCGACCCTGCTGCATCAACACACAACCAAGACCAACCCCGGAAGCATCTCAATACACGGAGAAGCTCTGACCCTCAACCGGCAAAGTCAACACTGGAGCTGAAGTCAATAAGGCCTTAAGCCTCTGGAAGCTATCCTCACACTGACCCGACCACTGAAATGGGACATCCTTCCTAGTCAGCATAGTCAAGGGTGCTGCTATGGAAGAAAATCCCTCAACGAACCGTCTGTAGTAACCCGCTAACCCAATAAAGTTGCGAACCTCAGTAACAGTAGTAGGTCTAGGCCACTCACAAACCGCTGAAATCTTTCCCGGATCAACCCTAATCCCATCCTTAGACACCACGTGCCCTAGGAATGCAACTGACTCAAGCCAAAACTCACACTTTGAGAACTTGGCATAAAGCCGATGATCTCTCAAAGTCTGGAGTATAACCCTCAAGGTCTGCTCATGCTCATCTCTACTACGCAAGTATACTAAGATGTCGTCTATAAAAACTATCACAAATGAGTCCAAATACGGGCCAAGAACCATGTGCATCAAGTTCATAAAGGTTGCGGGGGCATTAGTCAACCCAAAAGACATCACCAGGAACTCATAATGGCCATAACGTGTCCTGAATGTTGTCTTAGGGATGTCCTCCACCCTAATCCTCAACTGATGGTAGCCGGACCTCAAATCAATCTTCGAAAACACGACTGAACCCTGAAGCTGGTCAAACAAATCATCAATCCTCGGCATTGGATACCTATTCTTCACTGTCACCCTATTCAGCTGCCGGTAATCAATACATATGCGCATAGACCCATCCTTCTTCTTCACAAAGAGAACAGGAGCACCCCACGGTGACACACTAGGTCTAATAAACCCCTTAGCTAACAGATCATGGAGCTGCTCCTTAAGCTCCCTCAACTCAGCAGGAGCCATACGGTAAGGAGAAATATAAATGGGCCTAGTGCCCGGCTCTAGCTCAATAGCAAAATCAATATCTCTCTCAGGTGGAAGGCCTGGCAGGTCAGTAGGAAACACATCAAGGAAGTCTCTAACCACAGGAACAGACTCAGGAGAAGTGGGGTCAACACTAAAATCTCGGACATATGCCAGATAAGCTAAACACCCACGGGAAATCAACTTCCTAGCTAGAAGACAAGAGATTATCCCAGATGGTGCATGGCTAACAGAACCCTGCCACACAACCGGGGATACACCGAGCACGGCTATGGTAATGGTCTTGGCATAACAATCCAAAACCACACGGTGAGGGGATAACCAGTCCATGCCCATTATCACATCAAAATCTAGCATATCAAGAATCATCAAGTCACCCCAAGTCTCTGAATCACCAATAGATAACATACAGGATCTCACAATCCGATCCACTACTAAAGAATCTCCTACTGGGGTCGAAACAGAAACAGGAACAGAAAATGGCTCACTAGCCAACCCCAAACAAGGCACAAAGTAGGCAGATACATATGAACAAGTGATCCAGGATCAAATAAAGCCATAGCAGACTGATGGCACACAAAAATTGTACCTGTAATCACGCATTCTGAGCGCCTCTGCCTCTGGTCTCCTAGGACCGCGTAACCTGACGACGACCTCCACCTGCCCGACCGCCATCCCTACCACCTGCTCTATCGCGTGGAGCACCACCTCTACTCTGACGACCACCCCCTCTAGCCGGGGGCTGAACTACCCGTAAAGGCTCGGCCAACTGAACTGTACCCTGCTGAGGGCAATCTCTAGCAAAATGACCTATCGCACCACAAGTAAAACAAGCCCCTGACGGCCTACTCAGTCGAGATGAACCCGCAAATCCCGTATGACCACCATGACCTGATGCCCCAGAAACTGTACCCCTCGAAGACTGGCTGCTATAGCCCTGATGGCTACCCTGACCCTGCTCGAACTGGGTACTACCGAAAGTCTGAAGGGAAACCTGAACCGGTCGGCTGGACTGACCCTGGTACTGCTGTGGCTGATAGCTCCGACTCCACTGGCCAGGACCTCTACCGCCATATCTGGAACCACTATAGACACCCTGATGCCGAGGCCTCTTATCTCTGGACCCCTGATCATATCGCTGTAAGTCCTCCACAGTGCGGGCATAGTCTACAATAGCCTGGAATGACCGACCACTGGCAATCAATATCTCAGCTGGCTGCCTGATCTCTGGCCTCAAATCCCATACAAATCTGCGAATCCTATCAGCCTCGGTAGGAATGATCATAGCTCCGAACGGTGCTAGCTGATGGAAACGGGTCTCATACTCCGAGATAGTCGTAGATCCCTGCATAAGATGAGTAAACTGCTCCCTGCGACGCTCCCGATCACTCTGGGGTAGGAACTTGGCCATAAAGGCCTCATAAAACTTAGACCAGGTCAAAGGAGGTGACGATGGTGGTCTACAAGCAACCTGGGCCCTCCACCATAACTTCGCTGGGCCCTCCAACTGATAGGTAGTATAACCAACCCCATGAGTCTCTAACAAACCCAGATGATGCAATATCTCCTCACAGGTAGTAATAAAGTCATGTGGATCCTGTCCAGAGGTACCAGCAAATCTCGGAGGTGCTAACCTCAAAAACCTGCCCAATGCCTTCTGCTCTGACTCTGTCATAGCTGGGCGAGGAGCAAGAGGCTGTGCAACAGATGGAACCGGAATGACCTCCGCACAGGGAGCCATAGTAGCCAGCTGCGCTCCTAAGCTCTGTGCACCCAGGGCTGCCCCCGAGCGGATGTCTGTGCTACCTCAGAAGGCCGCTCTCCAATCACACCCAAAAGCTGTAATAGTAATCCCCGAATATCTGGAGACTGAGCTGCGGCTGAAGCTGGCACAGAGGTGGGCACTGGAGCTGGCGCTGGAACTGGCGCTGGAGCTGGTGGTACCTGGGCTGCCCCCTGAACCACATGCTGCTCGGGCTTTATCTCCACGCTAGCAGCTCTAGCAGGTGCCACTGATCGAGGGCGTCCTCGACCCCTAGCTGGAGTGGGAGGCTCATCTTCGCGTGATGCCGATGATCTCGTACGAACCATCTGCGGAAGAATAAAGTAGAATAAATGAGATCTCCAGAAACTTCAAGGGTAGTACGCACGACACAGAAGCAATAAAAGAGTCGAATTTCCTAAAATGCCACTGTAGCCTCCCAAAGATTGAGTACGGACGTCTCCGCCCCGATCCGCAGGACTCTACTAGACATTGGATCCTATACCAATGACACCGGTGAACCTAAAGCTCTGATACCAAGTTGTCATGACCCAATTTCTTGGTCATGATGGCACCTGCAACCCCCGGTAGGTGAACCAATCCCCATAGCCCAGAAAAGTTAGTAATGGGCTACTATCTAGCAAATAAGGGAACAAGACGAATAAAATAGATAAAAGAGATATAAATATATACATATGCGGAAACTAAACCAAACCCCAAGACCTGGTATCACAGTACAGAGCCAAACTACATACATGGAGTGCAAATAAACCAAAACTATATATATAGATGTCTCTGAATGGTAATAGAGTACATGACGCAAAAGATAAACTAAAGCTAAGCTCCGATCGCCAAGAGCTCACCCTCAGCCTGAAGTAGTCCTCACAGATCTCCAAGCACGAATCACAGCGATCTAACGGCGATGGCCCACGCTAAGATCTGCACCCAAAGATGCAGGGGGTAGGGGTGAGCACCAAATGCGAAGCACAAGGTACCCAGTAGGTATCATAGGCCGACTGGGCACATATAAGATAAAAGCGCAGTAATAGACAGAATAGAAGCAAGTAGTCACAGAAATCAACGAAAGGTACACAGGAACTAGCCCAGAGGAAAATCAACAGAACCACATATGAGGCTAGTAAGCAGAATATACACACCATAGGCACAGGTGAAAGTAAGAAATAACGCACCTGGGGTCCTTGCAACAACAGTGTATACAAAATAAGTTTACGAAATGGACGGTATACCGGTAACCTCAAGTGTAAGAAGAAGAGAGAAAGACTAATAATAGGCATGCTCAGAGACATGAATCAAACTCAACTAGTCATACCAATCTCATACTTATCCATAATAGGGAATAATTCTACAAGTAAATAGAAAGAGTCTACCTACAGCCCCTCGGCCGCCCATACAACCGAGGAACACAAACAAGTGAAAACAAATCCTACGGCATCCCATACTACCAGAGCGTACAATCAGAAAACAACAAACAAGGGTGGAACCTCGAACCATGAATGATATGATGCATAAAGATCTCAAGTGCCATGGTATCTATGTATATACCTCCTCCGGCGCCGATCCGGCCCAGCAGGTAGGTTCCATGGAAGGACACTGCCCGTATACCTCTACTCCACCGTATACCCCTCCTCCGGCACACGCAGCCCGTAGCCCCTGCCCCGGATGGCAAGGTCCATGGAGGTCCCTGACCCCATACTCAAACTCAGTATCAACACATGTCGTCCGGTATCAGGATAGAGACCCAGTCTCGAATATGCAATGCCCATACCCTATCCAGGACTAAAGTAGTAGGAAAATGTCTCAAAAACCCCTCCAAGGGTGCCCGGGCATAACCGGGTCTAAACAGTAAAAAGTCATCTCAGGTGCTCGGTCCGACCGAGTCTAAAAATCATCTCAAGTAGCAAGAAAACTCAACTAGCACTCCGGCCCTGCCGAGTCTAGCGTTAATCGTAAAACTGGAGATTTAAACATAATTTTACTTTCCTTTATCCAGAAATATTCACAAGTTAAATCAAACCATTTTCAAATTATTTCCATAAAAAACGGGCCCTCCGGGCCATGCAAGGTTTAAAAATAGTGCCAGTAGGCCCGAAGCCAAAACCATAGTAAAACATGGATAAAACCTCTTTATATGCATGAAAATGGTATGATCACACACAATAGCTGCCCAGCAGCTCACAATCAACCTATCGACCCTGCACAGGCCCACAGCTACTCAGCAAGCATAACCAGCCTAGAAGGACAATTCTATGCCCGGGACTCGCGGACATTCCCAAAAATCCCACCTTCTATGTTCCAGAGTCAACAAGGCCTCACAGGACCGCAAGGGTAAATAAAATATATCGGCAAACACTACAAGCAACGGAGGAACAAAAGTAGGCGGACATGAATAAAGCGGTCGAGGTCTGTGGTACCAACCTAATAAACCAACCCAAGGATGCCCATTAATATAATTTTATTCTATATATGCGGAGTCTAGGGAAAATTAAACCGTAACCTACCTGTCGTCCGACGACAAGCTGCTAGAACAACGATGTCCAAGCTCGAACCACTCCAAGAAAATCCAAAACTAAATCGGAATCGGAATCGGATTCGGATTTGGTCTTGAATAACTTGACGTAGATAATTGATTTACTTTATCAAATATATTTTTCTCACAACAAAACCTCTCACGTGAATGAATATTTAAGAATGAGCAAATGTTAGTAAGGAACTTGTAGAGAAGTTGGTTGCCAAAATGATCAGCAAATGGATAGCAATTACAAATATATTCTGCTAAGTATTAATCAAATGCTTACTACACCTTAATTAAAGTGTCCACTTGACATGTGGCAGCCCTCATTATTGAGAGGTTGCTGCACTCTCTCCTCCACTTCCACGTGGAGGTGGAGGTGGCAACCAATCTCACCCCGCTAAGTATAAACTCGGGTATTGCGTAAGTTCGTGGTAAAATAAATATAACTTTTCAAATATATCTTAATTGACAGAAAATTATTTCGAATAGAACCTACTATATTATAATAATAAATTTAAACATAACTAAATTTACTATCTCCGTTAAAATATTTTTCAAAGGTAATAATAATATAATATAACTTCCTACAACCTTCGACTTTTAAATAAAATACTTTCAAATACGCACGATTTCGATACTCGAGAATTCTCTCGGGATCCACCCTTATTTTTTATAACTGTTTCGGAACTGAAATGGCATCTTAAAACGTGAAGTCGAGGCTTAAATTGAGTTTAACCCGACCCGGTTCGCGACCCGGTTCACAACCCGTTTTCTGCCAGACAGTCCGCGGTAAAACAGTCATAACTTTTTACTCTGAGATCAGTTGGACGTGAGGTTTTGTGCGTTGGAAACTAGACTCGTAGACCTTCGATTTGGTATTTTGGGGGACTTCTAACTCTTTATATATTGAGAGAAAAGCCCTGATACATTTGACCCAAAGTTCAGGAAATTTGTTAAAGAACTTACGATAACTTTTGTCGATTTGCTTGACTTCAAAACTTATACGTGGAAATGACCGGGAGGGTCATTATAAAATATCATTCAACTGACAATTTGAAGCTTTACATCTATGCCAAGCCACAAATATATTACATATAAATTTTGGCAAAAGGATAAACTAGTTCAACATTTTCTTTTGAATATCATTTTTGTCAAGGCCCAAAATCTGAGTGAGTCATGAAACGACAACTAATGTCTTTTAACTTTTACTGAGTAACCAATTAAATAAGGCTAACCATACCCATAAAATTATATGTTACAGTTTAAGATATTACACCGACTCAATGAAAAAATTGTCAGTGAAGGGAATAGTCTTGAAAAGAAAATACTGATGCCTATTTTAAAAAAACTTAAAAGAATACTTGACCAAACAATTCCCTTTTAATAAAAGACCATTTTTTAGTTAAGTCTTTAGCAAAACATAGCCAAAACCAGTAGATGACAATTTAATAAAATAGATTACACACTTAAGTAGACACACTAAGTAAATGAAAGAGATGACACACAAAGTAAACCAATAGCTTAGCTAAAATCAATAACTTAAATGAAAGGGATGACACATAAATACAAACAGCCTAGCCAAAACCAGTAACATAAATAAAAGAGATGTCACACTAGATAAACCAAGAGCTTAGCAAATGTTTGGACACTTCAAGAAAACAGATTCCACAATTAACTTTTTTGAACAAACAATGGTAATTTCTTACAAAGAAGCTGATACATTTTAATCTAATTTTATGAACATTCGAGAAAGGCGACACACAAACTATTATCAAAAAATAAAATGATAAAGTTTTAACTCACACCACACTAACTTAGTAAATCATGCATCAGATATTCAAGATCAACGGCAAGAGTAATTTGTTTACAACAACCAATTTCACCAAAGCTGCCAGCAAAAATTCAGTCACACAAATCTATTATCAAATAATAAAACACTACCAGATTTATAAATAGCTAGTGCAATAGGATATCCAACATCAATGTCCACATTGAACAATCTACCAAAAAGATTCCATCAACAACAAATTAAGACCACACACAGTAGTTATTTAATAGTACATACAACAGCAAAATCTCACAATTATACCATACCTAACATCAATAAATTAAGACCAAATACAATATCTAATTTAATAGCACATGCAACAAATAAATCCAACAATTATACTAGATCTAACAGTAACAAATTATCACTAAAACATAGTAGTAACTAAATCATACATGCAACAGAGAAATCCAATAATTTTATCACACCTAACAATAACAAATTAACACCAACACACAGCAGCAACTAAATAGTACATGCAACTGAGAAATCCAACAATTTTACCACACTTAACAACAACAAACTAACACCAACACACAACAACAACTAAATTCCAACAGCAAAATCTAACAATTTCACTAACCCTAAAATAAAAAAAGTAGCATCCACTCACAGTGACAACCTAACAGCATATGCAACAAGAAAATCCAACATTTTCACTAACCCCATAGCTCAAAACTTGAAGAAAAAACATAATATTAAAGAAAAATACCTTCAAAGATCAAACTTGTTGAAGAAATTTAAGATTTATCAGTTCCAGCTACAGTAACAAATAGATTTAGCTAAAATGTGAGATATTTAGCTTAAAACAGCTCCAGCTCCAACTATAATAACCAAAACATCAACTAAAATCATACAAACCCTCAAAGAGATGAGAGGGGTTTGCAGATTTTAGCTCCTAATACTCAAATACGAGCAGAGATTAGCACAAATCTGAGAGTATTGGCTCAGATTTGCAGTGAATCTAAGGCTAGAGAAGAGAGAAGTTTTGATTCAACCTAGAGAGAGGTTAGAGAGATGAGAGAGTGAGCTATTTGTTGTCTGATGAGTGTAGTTGCCAAAATGAGCCAAGCTTAAAAGAGCTTGTTTCTAAATTGTGTTTTAAGAAAAATAAAAGAAAAACATTTTTGTCATTGGCGGGTGACCAAAATTATTGAGGGAAAATGTGGAGGAAAATTTGATGGATTAATTAACCATTCTAATAAATAAAAAATTTCAAACAACCATTACAATTGATGCTTTTAGCATAACAGCACACAAGACCGTTGCTATAGGTAGTCCTATTACAACGGTCATATATTAATGGCAATGGTCATATGGCTAAGCCATATCAATAGGAACCAAAACTTTTGTCAACAGTCATAACTGTTGCACTAGAGTAGTTATAGCAACGGTTTTGAAATGGTTACTAGCATGTATGTTCCCATAGGCCCAATTTCTGGTAGTGCCAGTAGTAGAGGCTTTCATACATAGAGTCAGATATTCAGCTGTATTCAGATTTTCATCCTTAGACTTTTACTTATATAAACAGGTTGAGTTGGTCATTACTTCAGTTAAGCTTCCGTTATTATGTTTTGTTCAGTTTTTAAGTCATGCTAATGCCAGAGTGTTATCTTGAAAGCCGCATCCAGGGGGTAGGCTCGGGGTATGACAAACTTGGTATCAGAGCATCAGGTTCAGGAGTCCTAGGGTGTTTAAAGCCGCATCAAGTAGTATATCTTTCATGGGTGTGAAGCATTCCACACTTATGAGGGAGAGGCTATGCGGTGTTTTAGGAAAAACTTCACTTCTTCATGTTCACTATCGTGCGATAGAGTTTGACTCTACTTACCCTTCTAATCCATTCCTTATGCATTTCAGATAATGTCTCCGCGAAGAAACCCCACGAGGAATGCTAATCCAACCACTCTAGAGCATAAGGTTATGAATGCAAAATTTTGTGAAGCCATTTGTATGTTGGCTCAAGCTATGACAGCTCAGTTGAATGAGAAATAGAAACTAAAGAAGAGGAAGAGGAAGAATAAGAAGCCTAGAATTTGGAACCAATCGTCTTCTCAGTAGAGGTCATCCGGACCAACCCTATCTTCAGCTAACACACCTGCACTCAATTCTCATTCTTATCACAATAGGGCTCCGAAGGCCTTGAGGTACCCTCGTTGTAGTAGATGCGGTAAGTTTTATCTAGGTGAGTGCCTCGCTGGCAAAGAGATGTGTTTTAGGTATGGTCATTTAGGCCATATGATTAGGGATTGCCCCTCATCTAAGCGGAGCAACTGTGGTGTTCATCTCCAAAACCAATTCCTTTCATTGCCTAGCCTGCCGGGTCAGAGTATTCCTCTAGAAGTTGAATCAGGTACATCACTAGATTTTCTTCCTTTATGCATCCATAGTCCCCAGACCCCTATTATTGTTTGGTTGTGAGTTGTCTTAACTTAGAACAAAGTGGATATAGAAGGGCTGAGGCCTAGACTATTAGTTGAAGGAGAATCTTAGACTATAGAAGGAAGTGGATATTCATGCTAGATTCTGGAGTAGTGTATACTCTGTTAGGGTAAAATGATAATAGTTCCTTTGAGAGGTTGGGTAGAGGTCCATAGACTTAAAGGGTAGCATGAATCTAAGGGGGAGATAGTGGGATGTAGAATCAGTCAGATTTTGGAGGCTCAGGTAGTTATGCTTTTGGGTGTTAGAACAAAGTTAAGAGGGGAGGCAGAAGCTTATTTCCATCCTAGCGTCCTAAGTATACTTCTGTAATTGTGATTCCTTTTGCATGCCTTTTGTGTTGGTGCTATGGTCCTATTTCAAATTCACGCTCATATTCAGCTTCTAGAATGACAAATGATTGCTTCAGACAATAATTCTACTCTTACTCTACGATTCTATAAATCCCAGCTTTATTCCCTGAAGTTCATTATCTATGTGAACTCATGTCTCTCAGTACGCTCAGTACTATTTACTCAGTTCAGTCCTCATACATTCCATAAAGACAAATTAAATCATGTTATGTCATGTATATGCTCAGACCTAATTCTTGAAACGGTTCGCACTTATGATTTCCTTACTCTAAAGCCCTTTGACCTTTGCCCTTGATGACGAGGGGTGGTGATCCCCACTATTCATGTATTAAGTGCCCTGTATGTGAAGTACTCATGCCTATTATCTCAATTCCCCAAGCCTCACCTTGAGTGGCTTGATCACGCTAAGTGTAAGTTTAGACCGATCAGAAATCCTTCATTTGTGACGCTCATGCTCCCGCTCTTCTCTTTCAAGATTCTGGTTCATGTTGTTATAGGTGTTAGGGGAGGAAGCCTTGTAGCAGCCTAAATGGGAGGTAGCAGATTTCTTTTGCTTGTTGGTGTACTTATTCTACCTTGGCTTCTAGGTATGGGCAAATTGGGAGGTAAGGATTGTTCAGGCGAAATGGCTCGTTGAAGAATTTATGTATGTCCCCCTGTAGAAGTTCTTAAAATTGTGACTCCTAATTATTATAGGGAAGAGGAGGAAAGTCTTGAATAGGGTAGGCTACGAAACCATAAGGTAACCATAGTGATAAGCTTGAATATCGTGATACAATACATGTGGACCCCTGTTTTGCGCAACTAGTGACCCTTTGATTAGGAGCTCATGGTTGTTGTGATAAGAAGGAATACTATTCTTAGGAGATAACTCTAGATGCAAGGGGTTTAGTCGAGGTAGGCTTGAACATGGAGAAAGCGGGTAGTTAGACTTAGACCTTAGTATCTATATGTGCGCAGGTGATTTTTTATATATATATATATATAGCATGATAAGTGTGGTATTTAGAAGATAATAGTTTTCCCGTATAGCTACTCATCACATTTTTATGTTCCTTTCAGCTAACTACGATTCCTAAGAATGTGTTCGTTCTTTATGAGTTTTAACTAAGTCCCTACTCTCACTCCAGGCCAGTTATCATATTAGATATCCAATTTCATATCCTATCGGTGTTCTTATGCTCTTAGTATACATATAGGTCTCACGAATCCATCTCAGTTTATATTTCAGTTAGAAATCAGCTACCATGTCAGTACTCCATTTTTTTAGAACTCAGTTAGTGGGATTGCATCACTTTCTCTACTACCTCAGCCTAGTTAGTCTTCATTCGAGAACGAATGATCCCAAGGGGGAGATATTGTAACACCCAAAAAATCTTAAGCTAATACCCAAACCTTTTTCATGAGTGTAATGATCATTTTCCTAGTGTGGTTAGTGCTTTAGATGCACATTATGTTCATAAGAAACTCCTATCATCAAGTTAAGTTGAAAGCACCTCAACCAATGAGTTTTCATGTAAGACTAAACTAAGGTCAACTTCAAATGACCATTTCTCATAGAATATAAAGGGTTAGTTGGCCTATTACCCACAAAATTAAAGCTTTTTGATTCGTCTTTCCAACTCCACTAACCGTGCATTAATCCGAGTCTGGAGTAAAAGGTTATGGGCATTTTACTGCAGCACTGTCAGTGACTACGGACGAAATGACGAACCATGGTTTTGAACCACGGTATGTACTGTGACTCATGATTTCTCACCTGAACCTTAAAATTTTCATCTTTAAAACCACTGGTTGGTTCACGACCCATATACCAAAACCACGGTCCATAGAGTGACCCGTGGTTTTTCAAAATTCAGCTTTTCTTCTTTAGATTCCACGAGTGACTTGACGGGTCATAATTTTGAATGACGGTCCATCCTATAACTCATGGAATCATCTTCAGAGAGGTACCAAGTCCTCTAAATTCCACGAGTGGTTTGGTGACCCATCAACCTATTCCATGACCCGTCCTTTCATCCGTAGTTTCTGAGGGTCGGAGGATCCTTATTTCCTAAAGTCAAAACAACGAGTCACAGGACGGTCCGTCGTTCAGAATCACGGACCATAGAGTCACTCGTGGGATGGAATTCCAGTAGACTCCCAGAAGTGATTTCTGAAACCATGGACCAGATGATGGTCCGTCATTCACTTTGACAGTCCGTAGGCTGACTCGTGGTCCCTGAAGCCGAGTCATTTTATCAGTTTTTCCAAGCTTAAGTCCAAGGGTATTTTTGTAATTTCCCACTCTTTTAACTCCTATACTAAGTCGGTTTGAGCCTATTTAGAAGGGTTTTTATTCTCACTTGGCCTAAGTTCTCTCCCATTCATTCAATCAAGTTTCAAAAGAAGAAAAGGAGTTTCACCCTCTTAAGCTTCAAGTTAGGGTTTCAAGCTCCATAACAAGGGATTCACTCTAAGTCTCCATTCTTCTCAAATTCTTAGTGGGCTAGCTTCAAATAAGGTATGTGAATATTCAATAAGGGATTATTCCACCCTTATGCCCAAAACCCCAATTCTTCATACGGATTTTCATGAATTTCAAACTAGGGTTCTTATCCAATTCTTATGGGCTTTGCTATAAATTATTTTCTCATAATTCTACTATGAAATTAACTATTAAATTGCATGATTTTGTATGGGTTTTTACATGTGAACTCCTATTTCATGAATTTAAGGCTAATTATAGCAAATTTTACATGCATGAATTTCTTCAAGTAAATTGGGGTATTTGATAGTATGATTTTATGAATTTCAAGCAAGTGCATGACTAGTTCCTATGTTTTATTACATGTTATTATGAAATTGGACTAAGGCGATGCAAGTTTTCAAGTTATGAATTATTATGCAAGACAAGACACCTGATGTGCCATCAATGCTCATGAATCATTTTCTAAACCAATGTTCGTGAGTAGTATGAAGATCCGGGTTATGAATATGTTTATGAACAAGTTTTGACATCCAGATATGTCACATGTATTTGTGCCTCATGTTATGTTTTGAGAGTAGTATTTAGCACCGAGTTGGATCAGGTTAGAGTACCCTTAGTCCCAGAACTATGTGCCACCATAGGTGCCCTCTGTGGCTTATGACAAGATCCCAGTATGACATGGTTCTAACTTTGTCTGGTTAGGACATCCTTTTTTGGTGTGGGTGCATTACACTGGACTCCATGTAGCTCATCATGGTTTATGTCAGTTAAGAGAAACTCCCGTATGATTAATTTCAAGTTATGAAGTTATATAATACTCTACTTTGAATCTTGACTTAACTTCATGTTTTATGCCTTATATTTTGATAATTACTTATCATTTCTTCTATTTATGCATGAACTCACTTTTAAGCATGCTTTCAAGTATATTTTATCATGACACATGCATATCTCACATACTCAGTACATTCCATACTACTGACTGAATGTTTCTTTGTGATGCATCCTATTATAATGTAGATCTTGTAGCCCGCTCTCAAATATGTGGCTAATAGATCAGCAACACGTCCATCCAGCTTGGTGAGTCCTCCTTATTTGAGGACTTGGAGTTTAGTTTCATTCTAGACTACTAGTTCTTTCATTAAATATTTCAGTATTTAGAGTTAGCTTGGGGCCTGTCCCAGCAACTCACCAGTAGTAAAGGCTTTCAGACATAGAGTCAGATATTCAGCTGTATTCAAATTTTCATCCTTAGACTTTTACTTATATAAACAGGTTGAGTTTCTCATTACTTCAGCTAAGCTTTTGTTATTATGTTTTGTTTAGTTTTTAAGTCATCCTAATGCCAGAGGGTTATCTTGAGATCACTTGTGATCTTAGGTCCCGTGTTACGTCCAGGGGGTAGGCTCGGTGCGTGACAATAAATAGTTGAGATTGATATTATAAGTAAGGTAAATACCCAAGTATGGAGTCGGACGTTAGTCAAAATGTACTTACTTGTCCTTGACTTAAACCTTACAAACCATAACTAACTTAGCAGCCCGCTTCTCAAATCGAGCTAACTAATATCATCAAATAATGAAGAATTCGGGGAAGAAGATCAATAATCATCATAATATAGGCTAACTCCTCCTAACACAAATCATTCAGTAATAATCAAACAATAACCTAACCAGCCCCCATAAGTACGGCAAGTACAAACAACAAACAAGAGCACCTACTTGTAGTTAGAGACTTCTTAGATGTGTTTTCGACTGACCTGTCGGGCATCCCACCTGAGAGATACATATACTTTGCTATTGAGTTGGAATCGGGTAACAGGCCCATTTCTATTACTCCATACTATATGGCTCCATCTGAGTTGAGGGAGCTTAAGGATCAGTTTTAGGACTTGCTAGCTAAAGGTTTCATTAGGCTGAACGTGTCACCTTGGGGTGCTTCAGTTCTATTTGTGAAGAAGAAAGATGGTTTGATGCGGATGTGTATTGATTATCAGCAGCTGAATAAGGTGACTATAAAGAATAGGTATCCAATGCCGCATATAGATGACTTGTTTGATCAGCTCCTGGGTTCGTCCATATTTTCTAAGATAGATCTGAGGTCAGGCTACCACCAATTAAGGATTAAGGCAGAGGACATCCTTAAGACAATATTCAGGACACGTTATGGACAGTATGAGTTCTTGGTGATATCTTTTTGGTTGACTAATGCCCCCACAACTTTCATGGACTTGATGCACAGGGTGCTCAAGCCATACTTGGATTTGTTCATGATAGTCTTTATTGATGACATACTGATATACTCGCGGAGTAGAGATGAGCATGAGCAGCACTTAAGGATTGTACTCTAGACTTTGAGATATAATTGGCTTTATGCCAAGTTCTCAAAGTGCGAGTTTTGGCTTGATTCAGTTGAATTCCTAGGGCATGTGGTGTCTAACGATGGGATTAGAGTGGACGCAGGGAAGATTCCAGCCATTCGTGGTTGGCTGAGGCCTACTACTTCTACTTAGGTTCGTAGATTTGTTAGGTTGGTTAGGTACTAGTGGCTATTTGTTGAGGGGTTTTCTACCATAGTAGCAACTTTGACTAGGCTGACTAGGAAGAATATCCCATTTTAGTGGTCGGATCAATGTGAGAATTGTTTGTAGAGGCATAAGGCCTTATTGACTTCAGCTTCAGTGTTGACATTGCCAGTTGAGGGTTAGGGATTCTCAGTGTATTATAATGCTTTATTAGTTGGTCTTGGTTGTGTGTTGATGCAGTAGGGTCGAGTGATAGCATATGCATCAAGGCAGTTGAAGGTTCACGAGCGCAACTAACCCACTCATGTCTTAAAGTTGGCGGCGATAATATTTGCGCACAAGATTTGGAGGCATTACTTATATGGGGTTCATTGTGAGATCTTCACCAATCACTGTAGTCTTTAGTACATCACGAGTCAGCCAGAGTTGAACTCTAGGCAATGGAGATGGCTTGAGTTACTTAAGGACTATGACTTTATTATTTTGTACCATCTGAACAAGGCAACTATTGTAGCAGATTCCTTGAGCCAGAAGTTAGTGAGTATGGGTATCCTAGCTTCTCTTTTAGTTTTGGAGCGACTGTTGGCCTTGGATATCCAGTCCTTAGCTAACCGTTGGGTTGGACTTGACTTGTCAGACCCCAGTAGATTTCTTGCCAGTATTGAGGTCTGTTCTACTTTGGTTGATCAGATTCAGCAGTGTCAGTTTGAGGATCAACGGTTGTGTGACATTCGTGATCAGGTTATTCGAGGTGAGGCCAACAGGGCTACTTTAGATTCTGATGGTGTCTTGAGGTTTGATAGTCGCCTTTGTGTTCTGAGAGTTGGGGATTTGATTAAGTTGATTCTCCATGAAGCACATTGTTCCAGATATTCCATTCATCCAGGCACAGCTAAGATATATTGAAATTTGAGGCAGATTTACTAGTGGAGTAGTATGAAGTTGTACATAATGAAGTTTGTATCTCGATGTTTAAACTGTCAACAGGTTAAGTTTGAGAACATGAGACCTGGTGGATTGATGCAGAGACTTCCCATTCTCGAGTGAAAGTGGCAAGAGATCACTATGGACTTCATAGCATGGTTGCCACATACTTCTCGAGGGTTTGACTCCATTTGGTTCATTGTTGATAGGCTAACTAAGTCTCACACTTTTTGCCAGTTTATTCTTCCTAAAGTGCAGAGAGGATGGCTCAGATTTATCTCCCCGAGGTGGTTCATTTGCATGAGGTTCCAGCTTTTATCATTTTAGAACGTGGAGGACTATTCAGCGAGAGATAGGTACAGTGGTTCAGCTTAGCACTGCATTCCACCCTAAGATAGATGGCCAGTCCGAGAGGACTATACAGGTCCTGGAGTATATGTTATGGGTATGTATTCTTGACTTTGGGGGTTCATGGGATCATTATGTTCCTTCGGGGGAGTTTGCATATAATAATAGTTACCACTTGAGTATTGGCATGGAACCTTTTGAGGCATTGTATGGTAGGCATTGCAAATTGCCAGTGGGTTAGTTTGATGGTTTGGAGTCCATGCCGCAGAGTACAGACTTTCTTCGTGATTCCTTGACAGAGTCGGGGTGATTCAGGACAGACTTCGAGCAGCCCAGAGTAGGCAAAAGATATACGCAGATCGTAGACTTTATGCCTTAGAGTTCAGTGTTGGTGCCCTGGTATTTCTCCGTATGTCTCTCATGAAGGGCGTGATAAGATTCAGTAGGCAGGGGAAGCTTAGTCCAAGGTATATTAGGCCATTTGAGATTCTTTAGAGGGTTGGTAGTATGGTGTATCAGCTAGCTTTTCCTCATATATTTTCAGCCTATGCACCCAATCTTCCATGTATCGTTGTTGAGTCAGTAGGTTCCGAATGGGTCACATGTATTGCAGTGGGATTCAGTTCAGTTGGATGAGAGTTTGACCTTTGTTGAGAAGCCGATAGCCATTCTAGCCAGAGATTTTAGGAGATTGCGGTCTAGAGAGATTCTTGTAATTAAGGTTCAGTGGAGGCATCATCCGGTCGAGGAGGCTACCTGGGAGACCTAGAGAGAGATATGAGCTCAGTATCTGCAGTTGTTTGAGCCTTCAGGTACCTCCCTTTTCTTGACTTTTGTGAATAAAAGTCATTTTCAGTAGTGGATGATGTAATGGCCCTTCTGGTCATTCCCACATTTTTGCTTTCTTTGTACTGTTAGAGTATTCCTGTAGCAGCTCCAAGTCATTTATGACTTGCTGGGACCGGTGGTTCGATGCTTGGGCAATTTGTAAGGTCGTTTGATCATTTCTCTGTTTTAGAGCTTTAATTTAGGAAATCATTGACTTTGGTCAACTTCCTGGTAAACATTCTTAGAATCAAATTCCGATAATTCTGTTAGCTCCGGAGCATGTACTTTGGTCTAGTTGGACCCTTGGTCGGGATATGAGAGCTTTTGGTTTAAATTTATCTTGCTTTCTGTGTTTTTGGGCCAGTTGAACTTGAAAGTTTGACTTTGGTCAACAATCGGAGAAAATGACCTCGGATGGAAATTTTTTCAGTGTTGTTATCTCAAGAATATTGACTTTGGGCTAGAGAGACCTTTGGTTCAGGTTTCGAGACTTCCGGACTCATGTTTGGCCTTTTGGTTTCGTTTTGGTTAAAGTTGGCCTAAGGTTGGTTTTGGGCGTAGGACCCACTTTTTGTTAGATTGACCTCCGTTGGAAATTTTGTTGATTCCGTTGAGTCTGAAATTCTATTTTTAGTTGAGTAGCATAGTCCATTTGCATTTGCAGGACCCCAGATGCATTCCCTGGGGTCCATCCGAGATGTTTTTGGGTTATATTGCAGCTAGTTGTTGTTGGCTTCTGGCATGGTGCAGCAGCAGGTGCCTTGGCCACACCTGCACTACCGTTCTTGTGCCCTGGGTATGTCTGGCGTGTTGGGCAAAGGGCACACCTGCGCCTCAATGCCCATTGTGGCGATGGCGCGCTTGCTGCACCTGGGCCTCGCCTGAGCCGCGCCTGCGCCTAGTCAACTGGCATCTTATAGGCTGCCTTCTTCTCTATTTCATTTTAAAACACTTGAAAAATATTTTTCCTCCATAGCTATTGAGATCCAAAGCACCAAATTCAGCTCTGCTCCATTCCAAAGCTTGGTGGTGGATAAATTTTGGTCCGTGATCATTTCTCAACTTCTAATTGGTAAGTCTTCTTATTTAATTTCGTTATTTATCCATTAATTCCTCTTTGATTTTTGAGGTTCTATGGGTTGTTTTGAGCCCTTACGTTGCTCAACTTCAGCTCAACTTTTGAGCATGCTCTCCTGGCAGTGTTGGGAGCATTTGTAGTATTTTCGTTTCTAGTTTCGAGTTGCGGAGACCATGGGTCTGCTTTTAACCTGGATTTTAACCTAGATAAACTTTTAGCAATATGGATATCGTTAGCTTTATTTTAACGCATCAATTACCTTCTTAATAGTGTGTTAGTTGTTCGATGCTTCTCGGAGTAATTCGGGCTCGGGCTCGGGCTTTGGCTTCCCAGCAGCTATTTCGTCGGACGCTAGGTAGATTGCGGCTTTCCTTCTTTAGACTTTGTGTATATATGCTATAATTGTATTATTCAACATCTTTGGGGTTGGGTTTACTAGGTTGGCACCTCAGACCTTGTCTGCTTTCTTTCTGTCTGTTTCATTTCATATGTTCGTTTTAGTATTCGATCTCATTTTATGATATTACTCTTGTGGCCTTTGTTATGCCTTTGTACTATAGATGGTGGGATATTTGGGAATGTCTTGAGTCCCGGACATTAATTTGCAATTATAGAACTAGTTATCTATGTTGTAGAGCGGATTGAGCCTGTGTAGGGCCGATAGGTTGATTGTGAGTTGTTGGGCTATTGATTGTTTGTAATCATATCATCATTATCATGAAAAAGTTTTTATGCATTGATTTTATTACTGCTATGGATGCGGGCCAAGTTATCACCAGTTTTCTAACTTTGCATGGCATCGAGGACCCGTTTTCCGTATAAATGACTAAAAGTGGGTTTTAACTGGTTTTTATGGATCTTCTTGGAGTAAAAGATATTTTTAGAGGATTTTTTCACTGATTCTAGACTTGGCTAGGACGAAGTGCTAAATATTATTTTCTATTGATTTTGATACGATAGTAGGCTCGGTTGGGTTGGAGCGCTAGACATGACTTTTTCTACTAATTTTGACCCGGATAGATTATCGGCATGGTTATTGAGATACTGAGAGTTGTATGTGATCGTGGAGACCTCCATGGACCTTGCCAATCCAGACTAAGGGATACGGGCTGAGAGTGCTGGAGAAGGGGTATACGGGGTAGTAGAGGTATACAGGGGAAGCCTTCCATAGGTCCTACCTGCTGGGCCTACGGGCGCCAGATGAGGTGCATACAGTACCACCTGGTTTCATTATATTACATTATATCATTCATTTTGTATACGGTTCCACCCTTTTTATTGTTTATTGAGTGTATGCTCTGGTAGTATAGGATGTCAGAGGATTTGTTTTCACTTGTATGTGTTCCTCGGGTGTATGGGTGCCCGTTGGAACTGTAGGTAGATTAGTTTACCCAGTTCTATCGTATCACTTGTTCATATTATGATTACTTGTGGGTTATCGTTCGATTATCCCTACTTGTGAGTTGTATTTTGAGCATGATTATATTTAGTTGCTTTTCCTTCCTTCCCATTTTTTTGAGGTTACCGGTATACTTTTATATTTTTTGAACTCTCTATATATATTGTTATTTCAAGGATTCCAAGTGCATTTTCTAACCCTTCACTTGTGTTCTGTGATATAAATATCTTTTGTGGCTAGCATGGCATGTTTGTATTCACCTTGTCTCCTATCTGTTGCTAGCTTCCGTGTGATTTCCTTTGTCTGCTTCTGTGACTACTTTCCTCTTATCTACATTATATTGCATTTGTATCTTATATGCGCTCAATCGGCCTATGATGCCTACTGGGTACCCATTGCTTTGTAATTGGTGCTCATACCATACTTCCGTATCTCCTGGTGTAGATCCTAGTGTGAGCTATCGCCATTGATCGCGCACGGACTTATGCAGTACTTCCAGACATTCGAGATTTAGGGTGAGCTCTTGGCGATTGGGACTTAACTTTTATCTCTTCTTTTATACCGTGTACTTTTTTTGTTATTTAGAGACAGTTGTATATTCTATTTTGTACCCTCGTGTACTCTGTATATTTAGTAGCGGCTCTTATACTGTGATACCAGGTAGTGGAATGGTTTAGTTTATATATATATATATTATATATATATATATATATATATATATATAATATATATATATATATATATATATATATATATATATATTCTGGTTGTTCTATTTCTCTACTTCTTTATCTTGCTTCCGTTTATTGTGTTTCTTCTGCGTGCTTGCTTAAGAGTAACCCATTACTAACTATTTCGGGATATGGGAATTGGTTCACCTACAAGGGGGTGGTAGGTGTCATCATGACCTGAGAAATTGGGCCGTAACAAGTAATAATCACCTTTAGTGGCTTGAAACTCAGATTCCTCTATATCGTTTTAACCACCAATTGCTTGGTGACTAGAACAAATGAACTTAAGGGTTTATTGCATGAAAATATGCAAAATATTTTTTCACTTTATAAAGTAGAGTTCATCTAGAAGAACCAACATGAAAGACTCATATTAGATGAACAACACACATTTAAGGGAAAAAATGAAATTTGAATCAATTGATATCCTCATTCATAATTTAAGGGTTCAAATTTAATTCATCTCATTAAAAATAAGAAACGTTACCTTAAAACATCCCCTTGCATTGTGACTGAAATAACCACACTTGTTGTATCTCATTGGAGATCCCTTTCTTAACTGCTTCCATGCCCCTTTTCTCAAACTTGCCTCATCAGTTTATCTATTTCTTTTCATCTTGGGTTTGTCAATAAGTTTGATCATATCTGGAGGTTTTATTTCTTGAGGGGGATCTATTTTCTAAAATTGGAGACTTTAACTAGTGGCAACTTGTGCTTATATGCCAACAAATAAGTCTCTTTTTTGTATCAGTAATGAACCTCTTCCATGGTTCAATTTTTTTTATGCAAAAGTCCCTTAATGGCATGGCATGGTGGCATGGTATTCCATCCGAAGTCCCATAACCGCAAGTGCATTTCTTCAACTCTAAATTTATTATATGCGTGTCATATCCATCTTTCATCTCATAACTATAATCTCCATTGAACTCAATTGTGCAAGTGGTAGCCATTAATCTATAATCATTGTACAATTTCATAGCTGTTGGACGGATATCATTTGGCCAATCCCTACCCATCTTTTCATTTTTCACCAATATATTTATCACCTTCACTCTAATTTCCTCCAGTATTTTAATGATTTCTTTTTATCTAGCTTTAAGTATCCAACTATTAAAAGACTCAGTAAAGTTATTGTCTACAATTAGGTTCTTTCATTGAGTACCAAAATGCACCCTACACTATTTAATTAGAAGAAAATAAAAAAGAACACTAGTTGAATCGTCATTCACATTTTCTAACACCTTCAAAGTGTTTGAATTTTTTTTTCATAGATACTCCATGCACACCACCACATTATTTTTTTCTCTTCATCACTCCTCCACTTTTTACACCAGTTACCTTCTATATGACTCATACATAACCTATGGTGTTCTTTTGGAAGAACATTGCATACAACATCCAACAAACCCTGAAAAAATCAAAAGAAAAAAATGACAGTAAAAAAAAAAGAAATGGCAATAAAAAAAGGAAAAAATACACTAAAGTTTTCTTTTGCTTATCAGAGATAAATGTCACAGCTTTACCACTTTTTAGTTCAAAAGAAAATTACAACAACTGAATAAATCATGTTCATGTTCTTGTATTTTCCTTTTTCATCACTGCCTAAGCTATTGGATAATTATAATTCATTGAGTCTATTGGATAATTTCACAATTGCTGCCTATTTCATTGAGTCTTGACTCTATAATCACAATGAGTAGCAGCTTCAACATCCACAGGATATAATTCAGTGTGATATATGATATTTTGGGCAAAAACTCTCAATTCATGGACATCTACAGCATAAAAATTTATCACTTTGAAGTCTTTTAGAAATAAGCATTGAAGAGTCCTAATTTCATCATTATATTTAACTATATAATAAGTACCAGATGAATTAGTGACCAACAATTGTTTAACTTCTCTAAATTCAAATTTGAAAGTAAAAACTTCACACAAATCATCATAATAAACTAAATAAGTACTATCATACTAGGTGTGCTGAAATTTTATATTGTACACTTGCTCCAATAAATTACCTAATTACTCTCATAATTGAAAATAATAACTTATTTAATCATCCTTCAAAATGACACTTGCAAAGCAAACAAATAACATAGACATAGGGACCACTTTAGCATTTAATACCAACCACCAACTAAAAAAATAAATTTTAAAATCCTACAAAGATAATAATTTATTTTTAGCTGAAAAGATGCCTTTGGGTCCATTTACTAAACAAAATCAAATGTAGTCTGATGGACCAATTCCACACTAGCCAATCCAAAACAAAAAAAATGAAAGGAAACAAAAGAAATAAAATAAAATAGAAGTGGACAAAAATCTAAGAGAAGAAACATCGAGTTCTAGATTAGAAAAGTGTCCCTTAAAGTCTCTGACCAAACTCATCTTCAATGCCGCTTCATCTTCCAAATCGATTTTGAGGATGGTGTTGAGATATTAAGATAATCAATGTTCATTCTTTGTTTCTGTCATAAGCTTGGTAGCTTCAACATTATCACCTGCATTAGTTTTGAAACTTGTTTCTTTCTTGTCAGTGGGTAAATACTTCTTTCTTTTATGATATTTTTATTGCTAAGGACACCTGTACTTTGACTCAATTCCATATCAGTTCATCCAAATCTCTCAGGAAAGCTATCCAATTATTTACCGATGAAGACAAGCTTCAAAACTAGGGGTATAGCCGCTAAAAAGACATAATCAGATTTTGATTTTTCAATGAAACAAGAAAGTTCTAGAGTTTTGTTTCGAAGTTAGACTAGTTAAATTAATAAATCTATTTCGCTAAAATGAATCTCAAAGAGGTTAATATCACACATTCATATAGAAAGACCTTAATTAAATCACCTAATTAAAAACAAAATTTAACCTTTGTTATCCAATTTTAATGCTCCTATGAAGGGATCTTGTAAAACTGCAGAAATACTTCTTTAGATGTATTAGAAGTGGAGGTTGTGTATGTATTGTTGTTGTAATTCTTCTATTGTGTTGCACTCCTTATTGCTGTAGTAGAGTACACTGATTGTGATTTACTTTCTCAATTTTGGGCTCTCTGTTTAATTGATCTTATTCTCATGTTTGGGATCTATTGCCTGTCTAGTGTAATCATTTTCTTTGCTTCCTTTGGTAGATCCTGGTAGTTGTAACAAATGTAAGTACCTGCAAAATTAACAACCATATTAGTTAAAAAAATATGCTACAGAGTTGACCTATCTTTATATGTGTCTGATTAGGACCTCCCTTCCTCTTCTTCTATCCTTTATTCTCTTGGTAATCATACTGATACTCCAAGGGCAATCCCACTCCTCTTCCAAAATATTTCTTAAGGACAAAGAATCAGTCTTTATTATGAGGGGAAGCAATTGCTTCTCAACTCAATATTCTATTCCCTTAAGAATTGTTGTAGCTTCTGCCTCTATACTATTAGTATCAAAAATTTGCTTTGCATAAGCAAATCTTAGCATTCCACTATCATATCTGATGTAATAGACAATGGAGTTGGGTCCAGGGTCCCCCTTTGATGCTCTATCAGAGTTGCAAATAAATTATTCATTTGGTGATTTCTTCCAAAACACAAGTTGTACTTTGATCTGTGGTCTGTAATTTCCTAGACATTCAAATAGGGAGGTTCTAGATCCATGGATATAGAAACTTTGCCAAGTAGCATAAGTTTTGGCTAATGTCATAACTTTCCTTCCCCATGAACATAGAATTATCAGGGGTATACCAAGCTGTCACGATCCGATTTCTTGGTCATGATGGCACCTACAATCCCCCAGTAGGTGAACCAATCCCCGTAGCCCAAAATAGTTAGTAATGGGCTACCTTCTAATAGTTTAAGCGAAAGATTTGGTAAATAAGCAGAAGCAAGGGCATAAGGAGAAGAAAATAGATAACAAGAGTAATACATATAAAATGCGGAAACTAAGCCAAACCCATAACCTGGTATCAAAGCGTATAAGAGTCGAACTACATCAGGAGTATAAAGGTCCAAAAGTCATATATACACAATGTCTCTCAAACTATAAGAGTATAAAATACACCAAGGATAACTGAAGCCAAGCTCTGAACGCCAAGAGCTCATCCTCAGCCTAGATGATCCAAAAATTGCACCCCGCACGAGTCTCTGACGCGCTAACGGTGATGGCCCATGCTAGGATCTGCACCAGAAGATGTAGAAGGTAGGGTGATCACCAAATGTGAAGTATAAGGTACCCAGTAGGTATCATAGGCCGACTGGGCACATATAAAGTAAAAGAGCAATAGCAGACAGAGTAGAAGCAAACAGTCACAGAAATCAATGAAAAGTACACAGGAACTAGCCCAGAGGGAAGACAATAGAAAATAACATATAAGGTTAGCATATAGAATATATACACACAATAGGCACAGGTGAAAGTAAGGATGACGCACTTGGGATCCTCACAAAAGCAGTATATATATAAGTGTAGGTTCTAGAAATGGGCGGTATACCGGTACCCTTAAGTATAAGGAAAAAGGGAGAGAAGAACAAAGTTAGACATGCTCGACATACAAGAATTAATACCCAATCAAGTCATACAAAACTCAATCGAGGAACTCACCACCTCACAGTAATCATGCTCATACTCAACCGTAATAGGGAACAATATCGGAATAAAGTAACAAGAGTCTACCTACAGTCCCTCGGCCTCCCATACAATCGAGGAACGCAATCAAGTGAAAACAAACCCTCCAACATCCCATACTACCGAAGTGTACAATCAACAAACAACAATCAAGGGTGGTATCTCAAACAATGGATGATATGATGCATGAAAACCTTGAGGTGAAATAGAACCTCTGTATGTACCTCCTCCAGTGCTGATTGGGCCCAGCAGACAGATTCCATTGAAGGACACAGCCCGTATACCTCTACTCCACCCTATACCCTTCCCCCCGGCACACGCAGCCCAAAGCCTCAATCCTGGAGCGGCAAGGTCTATGGAGGTCCCGGACCCCATGCTAAAACTTAAAATCAAAACGTGTCCTTCAGAATTGAGTCTGGGTTCAAGCTAGTGGCTAAGTCTCAAATATGCATGCCTAGACCTTTTCTATGACTAAAACAGTGAAAAAGATGTCTCAAAAACCCTTCCAAGGGTGCCCGAGCATAACCGGGTCTAAAATAGTAGTAAAAACATCTTAGATACTCGACCCAACCGATCCTGATATCATTTCAAATCAGTAAGAAAACTCAGCTAGCACTCCGACCCGGTCGATCCTAGCAATAGTAGTAAATCATGATATAACCATATCTTTAACCTTTTTTTACCCCAAGAAGATCCACGTATCAAGTCAAATCATTTCCAAATACAATTTCATCGAAAATGGGCCCCCGGGGCCATGCAAGGTTTAGAAAATTAATTTTCATAGATTCGAAGCCAAAAACCATAATAAAACATGGAAAGACCTCATTATATGCATGAAAATGATATGATCAACCCAAATAGCTTCTCGGTAGCTCACAATCAACCTAATGGCCATGCACAGGCTCCGAAGCTACTCAGCAAGCATAACCAGCCTAGAAGGATATTTTTATGTCCGAAACTCACGGACATTCCCAAAAATTCCACCTTCTATATTCCAGAGTCAACAAGACCTCACGGGGTCACAAAGGTAATATATATATCAACTAATAGGAATACTACACACAACGGAGGAAAGAAATAGGACGAATCATGGAAAAGCGGTCAAGGTCTGTGGTACCAACCTAATAACCCAACCAAAGGATGCGAACTAGTACAATTTTACCCGATATATGCAAAGTCTAGGGAGTTAAGTCGTAACCTACCTGTCGTCCGACGAAAAGATATGAGAACGATGATATCCGAGGCCGAGATGGTCCGAGAAGATCCGAACGAGAATCAAACTATCAAATTCATGAATAAAATGTTAAGACGAGTCTAATGATACCCATATTGCTACAATTGTTGCCGACATTGATATCCGGGTCAAAAGTGGGCCCGCGAGGCCCGCAACCTGAAACTAAAAATGAAAAGAATCAAGATGACCTCAACGATGTCAAGAAGGAATGCTCCAAATTTGAGCATAATTGGACAAGGTAAGGGCACCAAAACAGCCCGCCTAAGTTGGGGATTAAAGAATGGAAATTGGGCAAGAATTACTTACCAAAACGATAGAAAATCAGCCCAAGACGGATAAAACTTCACACCCACGAACATGCACAAGCTTACGGGGAAGAATCTATCAAAAAATCCAAGCTTTGGATGAGCATCAATGGAGGAATTAAGAGAAAAACCGAAGAAGGCAAGTTGGGGAAGATGACTTACCAAGAGGAAAAGAACTGCGGATAATCCACGAACAAATAATTCCCCGAGGTTTAGAACTGAAATGGAGCAAAATGGTGGAGAGAATTTTGAGTTTTAGAGTGAGAAAATTGAGTAGAAGAGCTGAAAAAAATGAAATGACAGCAATAAATAACTGCTGTCCGCAGCTGATTTTCTGCACTTTTTAGAAAACTCGATGGGGCATTTCGGGCACAATCGAAAACCAATATTAAAAAACTAATAGTGCTAATAGAGTGGAAACGATGTTCCATACTTAACGGAATTGACGAAACTTTCATATGAGGTCGTTTCGGAGAAATGTTGACCCAAGTCAAGACTAACAAAAAGGAACTCAAAGGCTCGAAATGAGTCTGACTCACCCGGAACCCAAACCAACCATCTTTCTAGCCCAAACTCAACATTACGGAGCTGATGAAATTGTAAGATTTTGAATCCGACACTCCAATCATCAAAATTCACCCAAAGTTACACTTTCAACTCCAAATGGCCTAAAAACTGAGAAAACAACACAAACCCCACACCGGACGTTCTCAAGCCTCAACTATAGGTCGAACTAGACCAAACTCATCGCTTTGAATCTAACGGAACTGTCAGAATTCAATTCCGAGCATGTTAGCTAAGAATGTTGACTAAAAGTCAATGATATTCTACGTTTAAAGCTCTAAAACAGGCGAACGGCTAAAACGACTAAACGAACGACCAGGGCACCAAACTACCGGTCCCAGCAAGATATAAATGACTTGGGGCCACTACAGGAAGGATCTAACAGTGCAATAAATGCGAAAACGCGAAGATGACCAGAAGGGTCATCACAACATCCACTACTAAAAAGACTTTCGTCCTCGAAAGTCAAGAAGAAGGGAGTACCTGAAGGCTCGAACAACTGCGGATACTGAGCACGCAACTCACTCTCGGTATCCCAGGTATCCTCCTCGACCGGACGATGCCTCTACTGAACTTTCACAACCGGAATCTCCCTAGATCTCAACCTCTTGATATCTCTGGCCAGAATAGCTATCGGCTCCCCAACAAATGATAAACTCTCATCCAACTGAACTGAATACCAATGCAACACATGAGACTCACCAGGAACATACCGGTGCAACATCGAAACATGGAAAACTGGGTGAACAGCTGAAAACATCGGAGGCAAGGCTAACATGTAGGCAACACTACCAACCCTCTGTAGAATCTCAAACGGCCCAATAAACCTAGGGACAAGCTTTCCCCGCTGACCAAATCTCATCATGCCCTTCACGGGCGATACTCAAAGGAAAACCAGATCACCAACACTGAACTCCAAGGAACGAAGTCTATGATCAGTGTAGCTCTTCTGCCTACTCTGGGCTGCTCTAAGTTTGTCTAGAATCAAACGGATTAGGTCCAAGGAATCTCTAAGTAAATTTTTACCCTGTGGTCTGGACTCTAACCCATCAAACCAACCAATAGGCGATTTGCAATGCCTACCATACAAAGCCTCGAAAGGTGTTGCGCCAATGCTCGAATGATAGCTATTATTATACGCAAACTCAGCCAATGGCACAAATTGATCCCATGAACCTCCAAAGTCAAGAACACAAGCCTGAAGCATGTCCTCCAGGACCTGAATAGTCCTCTCGGACTGGCCATCTATCTGAGGGTGGAAAGCAGTACTAAGTTGAACCTCCATACCCAAATCCCTCTGTATAGCTCTCCAGAACTGAGATGTGAACTGAGTGTCATGATCTAGAATGATAGAAGTTGGGACCCCATGCAACCGTACAATCTTACAAATATAGATCTGAGCTAACCTCTCGGCCCCGTATGAAGCCTGAACCGGCAAGAAATGTGCTGACTTAGTCAGCCTATCAACAATCACCCAAATAGAGTCAAACCCTCGAGTAGTACAAGGCAAACTAACAACAAAGTCTATAGTAATACCTTCCCACTTCAACTCAAGAATGGGAAGTCGCTGCATCAAATCACCCGGTCTCAAGTGCTCAAACTTCACTTGTTGACAGTTCAAGCACCGAGATATGAACTCTGCCACTTCCTTCTTTATACCACCCCACCAGTAAAGCTACCTTAAATCTCTATACATCTTCCCTACGCCAGGATGAATGGAGTATCTGGAACAATGTGCCTCACGGAGTATCAATTATATCAAATCACCAACTCTTGGAACACAAAGTCGACCCACAAACCTCAGAATCCCATCAGAACCCAAGGTGGCTGTCACGACCCAATTTCTCGGTCATGATGGCACCTACACCCCCAGTAGGCGAACCAATTCCCGTAGCCCAGGACAGTTAGTAATGGGCTACTATCTAACAAATAAGCGGGAGGGTAGTTTAATAAGCAAAAGTAAGGGAACAAGATGAGGAGAATAGATAACAAGAATATATATATACATATGCGGAAACTAAACCAAACCCCAAGACCTGGTATCATAGTATAGAGCCAAAACTACATACATGGAGTGCAAACGATCCAAAACAATATATACAGATGTCTCTGAATGGTAATAGAGTACATAAAGCAAACGATAAACTAAAGCTAAGCTCCGATCGCCAAGAGCTCACCCTCAGTCTGAAGTAATCCCCAACAGATATCCAAGCACGACTTACAGCGATCTAACGGCGATGGCCCATGCTAGGATCTGCACCCAAAGATGCAGGGGGTAGGGTGAGCACCAAATGCGAAGCATAAGATACCCAGTAGGTATCATAGGCCGACTGGGCCCATATAAGATAAAAGTGTAGTAACAGACAGAATAGAAGCAAGTAGTCACAGAAATCAACAAAAGGTACACAAGAACTAGCCCAGAGGGAAGTCAACAGAACCACATGTGAGGCCAGCAAGGAAAATATATACACCATAGGCACAGGTGAAAGTAAGAAATAGCGCACCTGGGGTCCTTGCAATAACAGTGTATACATAATAAGTTTACGAAATGGACGGTATACCGGTAACCTCAAGTGTAAGAAGAAGAGAGAAAGAGTAATGATAGGCATGCTTAGAGACATGAATCAAACTCAACCAATCATATTAATCTCAATTCCAGAAACTAACAGTCTAGCAGTAACCAATTTCATACTTAACCGAAACAGGGAACAATTCTGTAAGTAAATAGCAAGAGTCTACCTACAGTCCCCCGGCCGCCCATACAACTGAGGAACACAACAAGTGAAAACAAACCCTCCGGCATCCCATACTACCGGAGCGTACAATCAATAAACAACAAACAATGGTGGAACTTCAAAAACTGAATGATATGATGCATGAAGATCTCAAGTGAAATGGTATCTCTGTATGTACCTCCTTCGGTGCCGATCCGGCCCAGCAGGTAGGTTCCATGGAAGGACACTGCCCGTATACCTCTACTCCACCATATACCCTTCCTCCGGCACACGCAACCCGCAGCCCCAGGCCCGGATGGCAAGGTCCATGGAGGTCCCTGACCCAATACTAAAACTCAGTATCAAAACATGTCATCCGGAAGCAAGTCCGGGTTCAAGATAGAGACCCAGTCTCTAATATGCATGCACAAACCCTGTCCAGGACTAAAGTAGTAGGAAAATATCTCAAAAACCCCTCCAAGGGTGCCCGGGCATAACCGGGTCTAAACAGTAGAAAGTCGTCTCAGGTGCTCGGTCCGACCGAGGCTAAAATTATCTGAAGTAGCAAGAAAACTGAACTAGCACCCCGGCCCTGCCGTGTCTAGCGTTAATTGTAAAACTGGTGATTTAAAACATAATTTTACTTTCTTTTATCCAGGAATATTCACAAGTTAAATCAAACCATTTCCAAATCATTTCCATAAAAAACAGGCCCCCGGGGCCATGCAAGGTTTAGAAAATAATGCCAGTAGGACCGAATCCAAACCGTAGTAAAACATGGATAAAACCTCTTTAAATGCATGGAAATGGTATGATCAAACAAAATAGCTGTCCAGCAGCTCACAATCAACCTATCGACCCTGCACAGGCCCATAGCTACTCAGCAAGCATAACCAGCCTAGAAGGATAATTCTATGCCCGGGACTCGCGGACATTCCCAAAATCCCACCTTCTATGTTCCAGAGTCAACAAGGCCTCACAGGACCACAAGGGTAAATAAAATATATCGGCAAGTACTACAAGCAACGGAGGAAGAAAAGTAGGCGGACATGAATAAAGCGGTCGAGGTCTGTGGTGCCAACCTAATAATCCAACCCAAGGATGCCAACTAGTACAATTTTATCCGATATATGCTAAGTCTAGGGATTTTAAACCATAACCTACCTGTCGTCCGATGACAAGCTGCTAGAACGATGATGTCCACACTCGAACCGCTCCGAGAAACTCCGAAATGAAATCAAACTCGAAATTAGGCTTGAATAACTTGACGTAGATAATTGATTTTCTTTCGACGATATAAAATATTTATCAAATTAACTTTCTCCACAGTTTCCTCTTCTCATACGTCTATATAGAGATGAAAATGTTTCTTTTGCATAGTGGCCATAAGAATGGAGAAGTTAAATGCCTAATTTAACTATTTTCCAAAAGTGTTGAAGTTAGTACATGCAAACATATATATACACGTACTAGTCACCTCATTAAATGTTAAGATGCATAAACTTTTTGCCACCACCATAAATTGTTGTCCCTCCCTTTTTACTTACACGTATAAGGGGAGGTGGCAATATAGAAAGAATACTTTTACCCCGTTATATATTCGGGTATTGCATAGGTTCATGGTAAAATATATATAACTTTTTAAATATACCATAACTAATAGAAAATCATTTCCAATAAAACTTACTATATTATAATAATAATTTTCAACATAACTAAATTTACTATCTCCGTTAAAATATTACAATGTATACAAACCTTATAAAATAGGTACATACACAATTATATCATAATAAAAGTATTTTTCATAGACCTTAAAATACTTTAAAAAAAGTAATAAAAAAATATAACTTTAAAATAAAATATTTTCAAATATACGTGCGATGCTAATAAAATTCTTAAATTTAGGTTCGCAATTCACCATCGCATGATTTTGATACTCAAGAACTCTCTTGGAAACCTCCCTTATGTTTTCTCACTGTTTCAGAACTGAAATGGCGTTTTAAAACATGAAGTTGAGGCTTTAAATCGATTTTGACCCGACCCGGTTCGCGACCCGGTTTCTGCCAGACAGTCCGCGGTAAAATAGTCACAACTTTTTACTCCAAGATCAGTTGGATGTGAGGTTTTGTGCATTGGAAACTACACTCGTAGACCTTCGATTTGGTATTTTCGGGGACTTCTAACACTTTATATATTGAGAGAAAGGCTTTGAGACATTTTACCCAAAGTTCAGAAAATTTATTAAAGAAACTTACGATAACTTTTGCCGACTTGCTTGACTTCAAAACTTATCATACGACCAAAAAAATGGACCCGACACTGAAATACCGATCCCGACAAGTCTTAAATTACTTGGGGCCGCTACAAACAAGATCTAACGGTACAAGGAAAACGTATACGTGGAAATGACCGGAAGAGTCATTACATCATCCACTACTAAAAAGGACTTTCGTCCTCGAAAGTCAAGGTCAAGGGGGTACCTGAAGGCTCAAACAGCTGCGGATATTGTGCCCGCATATCTCTCTCGGTCTCCCAGGTAGACTTCTTGACTGGACGGTGCCTCCACTGAACCTTAACAATCGGGATCTCTCGAGACCTCAATCTCCTGACATCTCTGGCCAAAATAGATGTCGGCTCCTCAACAAAGGCTAAACCCTCACCCAACTGAACTGAATCTCACTGCAACACATGAGACTCATCTGGGACATACCGACGCAACATCGAAACATGAAATACAGGATGTATAGCTGAAAACATCGAAGGCAAGGCTAGCTGATAGGCAACGCTACCAACCCTTTGAAGAATCTCAAACGGCCCAATGTACCTGGGGATAAGCTTGCCCCGCCTATCAAATCTCATCACGCCCTTCATGGGCGTTACACGGAGAAACACCAAGTCACCGACACTAAACTCCAAGGCACGAAGCCTACGATCAGCATAAGTCTTCTGCCTGCTCTGAGATGCCCAAAGTCTGTCCTGAATTGATCGAACCTGATCTAAGGAATCTCGAAGCAAATATTTGCTCTGTGGCCTAGAACTAAAACCATCAAACCAACCTACCGGTGATCTGCAACGCCTGCCATACAAAGCCTCAAAAGGTGCCATGTCGATACTCGAATGGAAGCTGTTATTATAAGCAAACTCTGCCAAGGGAACAAACTGATCCCAAGAACCTCCAAAGTCAAGAACACAAGCCCGAAGCATGTCCTCCAGAATCTGAATGGTCCTCTCGGACTGGACATTTTTCTGAGGGTGGAAGGCGGTACTAAGATGAACCTCTGTACCCAAATATCGTTGAATAGCCCTCTAGAACTGAGATGTGAAGTGAGTGCCGCGGTCTGAAATAATAGAAGCTGGGACCCCATGCAACCGAACAATCTCACGAAGGTAGATCTGAGCTAACCTCTCTGCACCATAAGAAGTCTGAACCGGCAAGAAATGTGCTGACTTAGTCAGCCTATCAACAATCACCCATATGGAATCAAACCCATGAGAAGTACGAGGCAAACCAACAACGAAGTCCATAGTAATCCCTTCCCACTTCCACTCAGGAATGGAAGTCGCTGCATCAAACCACCAGGTCTCATGTGCTCGAACTTAACCTGCTGACAGTTCAAGCACCGAGATATGAACTCCGCTATATACTGCTTCATACCACTCCACCAGTAAAGTTGTCTCAAGTCTCTATACATATTTGTTGTGCCAGGGTGAATGGAGTATCTAGTACAATGTGCCTCATGAAGTATCAACTGAATCAAATCACTAATCCTCGGAACACAAAGGCGACTATCAAACCTCAGAACCTCATCTGAATCTAGAGTAGCATGGCTGGTCTCACCTTGAACAACCCGATCACGAAGGTCACACAACTGCTGATCCTCAAACTGACAGCTCTGAATCTGATCAATCAAAGTAGAACGAACCTCAATACTGGGGAGAACTCTACTAGGATCCGACAAGTCAAGCCTAACCAAATGGTTAGCCAAGGACTGGATGTCCAAGGCCAATGGTCGCTCTGAAACTGAAAGAGAATCTAGGCTACCCATACTCACTGCCTTCCGGCTCAAGGCATCCGCTACCACGTTTGCCTTGCCCGGATGATACAGAATAGTGAAGTCATAGTCCTTCAGTAACTCGACCCATCTCCTCTGTCTCGAGTTCAACTCTCGTTGACTCGTGATATACTGAAGACTACGGTGATCAGTGAAGATCTCACAGTGAACTCCATATAGGTAATGCCTCCAGATCTTGAGCGCGAAAACTACCGCTGCTAACTCTAAGTCATGAGTGGGGTAGTTGCGCTCGTGAACCTTCAATTGCCTCGACGTATATGCTATTACTCGACCCTGCTGCATCAACACATAACCAAGACCAACCCTAGAAGCATCACAGTACACGGAGAAGCTCTGACCCTCAACCGGCAAAGTCAAAACTGGAGCTGAAGTCAATAAGGCCTTAAGCCTCTGGAAGCTATCCTCACACTGATTCGACCACTGAAATGGGACATCCTTCCTAGTCAGCATAGTCAAGGGTGCTGCTATGGAAGAAAATCCCTCAACGAACCATCTGTAGTAACCTGCTAACCCAATAAAGCTGCGGACCTTAGTAGCAGTAGTAAGTCTAGGCCAATCACAAACCGCAGAAATCTTTCCCGGGTCAACCCTAATCCCATCCTTAGACACCATGTGCCCTAGGAATGCAATTGACTCAAGCCAAAACTCGCACTTTGAGAACTTGGCATAAAGCCGATGATCTCTCAAAGTCTGGAGTATGACCCTCAAGTGCTGCTCATGATCATCTTTACTACGCGAGTATACTAAGATGTCGCCTATAAAAACTATCACAAATGAGTCCAAATACGGGCCAATAACCATGTGCATCAAGTTCATAAAGGTTGCGGGGGCATTAGTCAACCCAAAAGACATCACCAGGAACTCATAATGGTCATAACGTGTCCTGAATGCTGTCCTAGGGATGTCCTCCGACCTAATCCTCAACTGATGGTAGCCAGACCTCAAATCAATCTTGGAAAACACGACTAAACCCTGAAGCTGGTCAAACAAATCATCAATCCTCGGCATCGGATACCTATTCTTCACTGTCACCCTATTCAGCTGCCGATAATCAATACACTTGCGCATCGACCCATCCTTCTTCTTCACGAAGAGAACAGGAGCACCCCAAGGTAACACACTAGGTCTAATAAACCCCTTAGCTAACAAATCCTGGAGATGCTCCTTAAGCTCCCTCAACTCAGCAGGAGCCATACGGTAAGGAGAAATAGAAATGGGCCTAGTGCCCAACTCTAGCTCAATAGCGAAATCAATATCTCTCTCAGGTGGAAGGCCTGGCAGGTCGGTAGGAAACACATCGAGAAAGTCTCTAACCACAGGAACAGACTCAGGAGAAGTGGGGTCAGCACTAACATCTCGGACATATGCTAGATAAGCTAAACACCCACGGGAAATCAACTTTCTAGCTCGAAGACAAGAGATGATCCCAGATGGTGCATGGCTAACAGAACCCTGCCATACAACCGGGGATACACTGGGCACAGCTATGGTAATGGTCTTAGCATACCAATCCAAAACCACACGGTGAGGGGATAACCAGTCCATGCCGAGTATCACATTAAAGTCTAGCATATCAAGAATCATCAAATCACCCCAAGTCTCTGAATCACCAATAGATAGCATACAAGATCTCACAATCTGATCCACTACTAAAGAATCTCCTACTGGGGTCGAAACAGAAACATGAACAGATAATGGCTCACTAGCCAACCCCAAACAAGGCATAAAGTAGGAAGATACGTATGAACAAGTGGATCCAGGATCAAATAAAGCCATAGCCGACTGATGGCACACAGAAATCGTACCTGTAATCACAGCATTTGAGGCCTCTGCCACTGGTCTCCTAGGGACCGCGTAAAACTGACGACGACCTCCACCTGCCCGACCGCCATCCCTGCCACCTGATCTGCCGCACGGAGCACCACCTCCACTCTGACGACCACCCCCTCTAGCTGGGGGCTGAACTGCTCGTAAAGGCTTGGCCAACTGAACTGCACCCTGCTGAGGGAAATCTCTAGTTAAATGACCAATCACACCACAAGTAAAACAAGCCCCTGGAGGCCTACTCGGTCGAGATGAACCAGCAGATCCCGTATAACCACCACGGCCTGATGACCCAGAAACTGTACCCCTCGATGACTGGCCGCCATAGCCCTGATGGCTTCTCTAACCCTGATCGAACTGGGTACTACCGAAAGTCTGAAGGGAAGCCTGAACCGGTTGGCTGGACTAACCCTGGTGCTGTTGTGGCTGATAACTTTGGCTCCACTAGCCAGGACCTCTACCACCATATCTGGAACCACTATAGACACCCTGATGTCGAGGCCTCTTATCTCTGGACCCCTGATCATGTCGTTGTAAGTCCTCCACAGTGCGGGCATAGTCTATGATAGCCTGAAATGACCGACCACCGGCAATCAATATCTCTGCTGGCTGCCTGATCTCTGGCCTCAATCCCTATACAAATTTGTGAATCCTATCTGCCTCGGTAGGAATGATCATACCTCCAAATGGTGCTAGCTGATGAAAATGGGTCTCATACTCTGAGACAGTCGTAGACCCCTGCATAAGGTGAGTAAACTGCTCCCTGCAACGCTCACGATCATTTTGGGGTAGGAACTTGGCCATAAAGGCCTCATAAAACTCAGACCAGGTCAAAGGAGGTGACGATGGTGGTCTACAAGCAACATGAGCCCTCCACCATAACTTCGCTGGGCCCCCTAACTGAGAGGTAGTATAACCAACCCCGTGAGTCTCCAACAAACCCAAATGATGCAATATCTCTTCACATGTAGTAATAAAGTCATGTGGATCCTGTCCAGAAGTACCAGCAAACCTAGGAGATGCTAACCTCAAAAACCTACCCAACGCCTTCTGCTCTGACTTTGTCATAGCTGGGCGAGGAGCAAGAGGTTGTGCAACAAATGGGACCATAATGACCTCCGCACGAGGAGCCATAGTAGCAGGCTGCGCTCCTGAACTCTGTGCAACCAGGGCTACCCCTTGAGCGGATGTCTGCGCTACCTCAGCAGGCCGCTCTCCAATCATACCCAAAAGCTATAATAATAATCCCCGAATATCTGGAGACTGAGTTGTGGCTGAAGCTTGCACAGAAGTGAGCACTGGAGCTGGTACTGGAGCTGGCGCTGGAGCTGGCACTGGAGCTGGTACTGGAGCTGGTGCTGGAGCTGGTACTGGAGCTGGTACTAGAGTTGGTGCTGGAGCTGGTACTGGAGCTGGTACAGGAGTTGGCGCTGGAGCTGGTACTGGAGCTGGTGGTACCTGGGCTGCCCCCTGATCCACATGCTTCTCGGGCTCTATCTCATCTCTAGCAGCTCTAGCAGGTGCCACTGCTCGAGGGCGTCATCGACCCTTAGCTGAAGTGAGAGGCTCATCTCCGCGTGATGCCGATGATCTCGTACGAACCATCTGCGGAAGAATGAAGTAGAACAAATAAGATTTCCAGAAATTTCAAGGGTTCCACGCACGACACAGAAGCAATGAAAGAGTCAAATTTTCTAAAATATCATTGTAGCCTCCCAAAGATTGAGTACGGACGTCTCCGCCCCGATCCGCAGGACTCTACTAGACATTGGCTCCTATACCGATGACACCGGTGAACCTAAAGCTCTGATACCAAGTTGTCAAGACCCGATTTCTCGGTCATGATGGTTCCTACAAGCCCCCAGTAGGCGAACCAATTCCTGTAGCCCAGGACAGTTAGTAATCGGCTACTATCTAACAAATAAGCGGGAGGGTAGTTTAATAAGCAAAAGTAAGGGAACAAGATGAAGAGAATAGATAACAGAAATATATATATACATATGCGGAAACTAAACCAAACCCCAAGACTTGGTATCATAGTATAGAGCCAAAACTACATACATGGAGTGTAAACAATCCAAAACAATATATACAGATGTCTCTGAATAGTAATAGAGTACATAAAGCAAAAGATAAACTAAAGCTAAGCTCCGATCGCCAAGAGATCACCCTCAGTCTGAAGTAATCCCCAACAGATCTCCAAGCACGACTTACAGCGATCTAACAGTGATGGCCCACGCTAGGATCTGCACCCAAAGATGCAGGGGGTAGGGTGAGCACCAAATGTGATGCATAAGGTACCCAGTAGGTATCATAAGCCGACTGGGCACATATAAGATAAAAGTGTAGTAACAGACAGAATAGAAGCAAGTAGTCACAGAAATCAACAAAAGGTACACAGGAACTAGCCCAGAGGAAAGTCAACAGAACCACATGTGAGGCCAGCAAGCAAATTATATACACCATAGGCACAGGTGAAAGTAAGAAACAACGCACCTGGGGTCCTTGCAATAACAGTGTATACATAATAAGTTTACGAAATGGACGGTATACCGGTAACCTCAAGTGTAAGAAGAAGAGAGAAAGAGTAATGATAGGCATGCATAGAGACATGAATCAAACTCAACCAATCATATTAATCTCAAATCCAGAAACTAACAGTCTAGCAGTAACCAATTTCATACTTAATCGTAATAGGGAACAATTCTGTAAGTAAATAGCAAGAGTCTACCTACAGTTCCCCGGCCGCCCATACAACCGAGGAACACAACAAGTGAAAACAAACCCTCTGGCATCCCATACTACCGGAGCGTACAATCAATAAACAACAAACAATGGTGGAACTTCAAACACTGAATGATATGATGCATAAAGATCTCAAGTGAAATGGTATCTCTGTATGTACCTCCTCCGGTGCCGATCCGGCCCAGCAGGTAGGTTCCATGGAAGGACACTGCCCGTATACCTCTACTCCACCATATACCCTTCCTCCGGCACACGCATCCCGCAGCCCCAGGCCCGCATGGCAAGGTCCATGGAGGTCCCTGACCCCATACTAAAACTCAGTATCAAAACATGTCATCCGGAAGCAAGTCCGGGTTCAAGATAGAGACCCAGTCTCTAATATGCATGCCCAAACCCTGTCCAGGACTAAAGTAGTAGGAAAATATCTCAAAAACCCCTCCAAGGGTGCCCGGGCACAACCGGGTCTAAATAGTAGAAAGTCGTCTCAGGCGCTCGGTCCGACCGAGGCTAAAATTATCTCAAGTAGAAAGAAAACTCAACTAGCACCCCGGCCCTGCCGAGTCTAGAGTTAATTGTAAAACTGGTGATGTAAAACATAATTTTACTTTCTTTTATCCAGGAATATTCACAAGTTAAATCAAACCATTTTCAAATCATTTCCATCAAAAACAGGCCCCCGGGGCCATGCAAGGTTTAGAAAATAGTGCCATTAGGCCCGAAGGCAAACAGTAGTAAAACATGGATAAAACCTCTTTAAATCCATGGAAATGGTATGATCAAACACAATAGCTGTTCAGCAGCTCACAATCAACCTATCGACCCCGCACACGCCCATAGCTACTCAGCAAGCATAACCAGCCTTGAAGGATAATTCTATGCCCGGGACTCGCGGACATTCCCAAAATCCCACCTTCTATGTTCCAGAGTCAACAAGGCCTCACAGGACCACAAGGGTAAATAAAATATATCGGCAAGTACTACAAGCAACGGAGGAACAAAAGTAGGCGGACATGAATAATGCGGTCAAGGTCTGTGGTACCAACCTAATAATCCAACACAAGGATGCCAGCTAGTACAATTTTATCCGATATATGCTAAGTCTAGGGATTTTAAACCATAACCTACCTGTTGTCCGATGACAAGCTGCTAGAACGATGATTTACACACTCGAACCGCTCCGAGAAACTCCAAAATGAAATCAAACTCGAAATTAGGCTTGAATAACTTGACGTAGATAATTGATTTTCTTTCGACGATATAAAATATTTATCAAATTAACTTTCTCCACAGTTTCCTCTTCTCATACGTCTATATAGAGATGAAAATGTTTCTTTTGCATAGTGGCCATAAGAATGGAGAAGTTAAATGCCTAATTTAACTATTTTCCAAAAGTGTTGAAGTTAGTACATGCAAACATATATATACACGTACTAGTCACCTCATTAAATGTTAAGATGCATAAACTTTTTGCCACCACCATAAATTGTTGTCCCTCCCTTTTTACTTACACGTATAAGGGGAGGTGGCAATATAGAAAGAATACTTTTACCCCGTTATATATATTTGGGTATTGCATAGGTTCGTGGTAAAATATATATAACTTTTTAAATATACCATAACTAATAGAAAATCATTTCCAATAAAACTTACTATATTATAATAATAATTTTCAACATAACTAAATTTACTATCTCCGTTAAAATATTACAATGTATACAAACCTTATAAAATAGGTACATACACAATTATATCATAATAAAAGTATTTTTCATAGACCTTAAAATACTTTAAAAAAAGTAATAAAAAAATATAACTTTAAAATAAAATATTTTCAAATATACGCGCGATGCTAATAAAATTCTTAAATTTAGGTTAGAATTCACCATCGCATGATTTTGATACTCAAGAACTCTCTTGGAATCCTCCCTTATGTTTTCACACTGTTTCAGAACTGAAATGGCGTTTTAAAACGTGAAGTTGAGGATTTAAATCGATTTTGACCCGACCGGGTTCGCGACCCGGTTCACGACCCGGTTTCTGCCAGACAGTCCGCGGTAAAACAGTCATAACCTTTTACTCCGAGATCAGTTGGATGTGAGGTTTTGTGCGTTGGAAACTAGACTCGTAGACCTTCGATTTGGTATTTCGGGGGACTTCTAACTCTTTATATATTGAGAGAAAGGCTCTGAGACATTTTACCCAAAGTTCAGAAAATTTATTAAAGAAACTTACGATAACTTTTGCCGACTTGCTTGACTTCAAAACTTATCATACGACCAAACAAATGGACCCGGCACCAAAATACTGGTCCCAACAAGCCTTAAATGACTTGGGGTGGATACAAACAAGCTCTAACGGTACAAGGAAAACATATACGTGGAAATGACCGGAAGAGTCATTACAGTGGCTCGGCTGGCCTTACCCCGGACCACCTGATTATGAAAGTCACACAAACTCTGGTCCTCGAACTGTCGGCTCTGAATCTAATCAACTAGAGTAGAACGAACCTCAACACTGGCAAGAGCTCTACTGAGATCTGATAAGTCAAGCCTAACCAAATGGTTAGCCAAGGGCTGGATGTCTAAGGCTAACGGTCACTCAGAAGCTGAAAGTGAAGCTAGGCTGCCCATACTCACCGCCTTCTGGCTCAAGGCATCCGCTACCACCTTTTCCTTGCCCGGATGGTATAAAATAGTGAAATGATAGTCCTTTAGCAACTTAATCCATATCCTTTTTCTCGAGTTCATCTCGCGCTGACTCGTAATATACTGAAGACTACGATGGTCGGTGAATATCTCACAATGAACTCCATATAGATAGTGCATCCAGATCTTGAGCGCGAAGACTACCGCCGCCAACTCTAAGTCATGAGTGGGGTAGTTGCACTTGTGAACCTTTAACTGCCTCAATGCATATGCTATCACTCGACCCTGCTACATCAGGACACAACCAAGACCGACCCCTAAAGCATCACAATACATGGAGAAACTCTGACCCTCAATTGGCAAAGTCAAAAATGAAGTTGAAGTCAATAAGGCCTTAAGTCTCTGGAAGCTATCCTCACACTAATCGGACCACTGAAATGGAACATCCTTCCTAGTCAGCATAGTCAAGGGTGCTGATATGGAAGAAAATCCCTCAACAAACCATCTATAATACCCTGCTAACCCAACAAAGCTGCGAAGCTCGGTAGGAGTAGTAGGTCTAGGCCAATCACAAACTGCAGAAATCTTACCCGGATCAACTCTAATCCCATCCTTAGACACCACGTGCCCTAGGAATGCAACTGACTCTAACCAAAACTCACACTTTGAGAACTTGGCGTAAAGACGATGATCTCTAAAAGTCTGAAGTACAGTCCTCAAGTGCTACTCATGCTCATCTCTACTCCTCGAGTATACCAGGATGTCATCAATAAAGACTATCACGAACATATCCAAGTACGGGTTAAGCACCCTGTGCATTAAGTCCATGAAGGTTGCGGGGCATTAGTCAACCTAAAATACATCGCCAGGAACTCATAGTGGTCATAACGTGTCCTGGATGCTGTCTTAGGGATGTCCTTCACCCTAATCCTCAACTAATGGTAGCCGGACCTTAAATCAATCTTCTAAAACACGGCAGAACCCTGAAGCTGATCAAATAAGTCATCAATCCTGGGCATCAGATACTTATTATTCACTGTCACCTTATTCAGCTACAGATAATCAATACACATCCGCATCGACCCGTCCTTCTTCTTTATGAAGAGAACAGGAGCACCATAAGGAGATACACTCGTACTAATAAACCCCTTAGCTAACCAATCCTGGAGTTGCTCCTTAATCTCTCTCAACTCAGCAGGAGTCATACCGTAGGGAGGAATAGAAATAGGCCTGGTGCCTGACTCTAACTCAATGGCGAAATCAATATCCCTCTCAGGTAGAAGGCCTGGTAGGTCGGTAGGAAACACATCTAGGAAGTCTCTAACCACAGGAACAGACTCAAGAGACGTAGGGTCAGCACTAGTATCTCAGACATATGTTAGATAAGCTAAACACCCATGGGATATCATATTCCTAGCTCGAAGACAAGAAATGATCCCAGATGGTGCATGGCTAATAGAAACCTGCCACACAACTGGGGATACACCGGGAACGGCTATGGTAACGGTCTTGTTAATGAATGACTTCGGAAACATCTGGTGAGATTTGGCTCTTGTGCTATTTTCTCTCACCAAAAAACTACTACTATATTACCTATGGAGTACTATATACTAGTATTTCCATTGCTTTACCCAATTCTCATATACAAAGTTGTCCAGAAAATAGAAAAGGAAAAAACAAGACCATCCTATTTAAGAAAAACCAATAAATACCTACCCCGGTTGAGAGCAGGAGCAGATTCTATAACATAAGAGTAAGACTGACTTTCCCACTTGGCTCAATAGTTGAGAGGGAGATTCATTATATATAGAAGAAAGTGCCTTTAAAAGACATGGCTTTCCCATTAGACGAGAAAACTAATAAAGAAGAAAACTAATAAAGAAGATAAGAAGTGAAAAAAGACAGAACGAATCTCTTATCGCCATCTTTATCTTTCTAGCAGTGCTCTCAACTGTTATCTTATTAGAATACATTTCTTCTGCTCTTTGCAATCATAGCCACTTCTACATTAAACTGTGTTGCAACCTTAGTCCTAAGAAGATGGGGTAAGACTGGAGTCTGAGGGACATCTTTTGAATATGGTGTGCTCGGTAAAAAGACCAAAATGATTATTGAAAGTGTCTACGAAGGTTCCATCTACAGAGCAGGTAGAGAAGGTCTCCCACGTCAAGGTTTTACACATAGGGCCAGCTGCTTTCTTTATCTCGCTTGCCCTTAGTCCGTCTAGCGCCTTTCGGTTGGGGTCTGCCCTAGGGGTTAGGTTAGACCTTTTGGGTTTTTTTTTCATCTATCGAAGGTAGTCAACGTGTCAGCCATTCTTCCCCCATTAGACTTATCAATCCTTTGCTCTTTTTCCTTATCTCTTCCAATTCTCCCCCTCTACTTTATTTGATTGGGGCATAGAATACCACTCTATCAATAACAAGAAAAAAGTAGCAATTCAGTATGAAATGGTTTCAGCTTGGAAGCAACCTTCTATCTATCGATAGGCGAGAACAAACTTCTATTGACTTCTTCGCCTATCTATTCTATTATGGCCGTCTTGGAGACATGAGAGGAAGACCACCATTTCTATCCGGATCATAGCTTCGTTCATTCATTGAACCTTGGGGATTACCATTAGCATTGAGGTCAATCACCACACTACCTCTATCATACATACGACATTACATGAAGCAAGAGTGCATGGTCAACACAGACCTAAAGTGCCTACGTTCCGCTTGCAGCCAATACCCCATTTCTCCTTTTCCACAGCTACCATCAAATCATTATTGGAGCAGCTTGGAAATAGGCTTTAGTTTAGCAAAATAGTTAGTCCCCCACCATTAGTTAATTACTTATTGGGCATGTATGAAAAAACCTGATACACCTGCAGTTGTTGTAAAATAGCTCCCTACTTCCCTAGAAACATCCCCAATGATAAAAAAAATGGTGAATTATTTCTTGTTGGGGAAACAAACAACATCTACACCTAAATACAATATTGACACAACACCTATTAAGGATATCATCCACTGGGAGCTTAGATTTTCATAGCCTCCATAGGATAAAGTTAATCTTGAAAGGCACCCTTTTGGTCAAGATTTTCTTAAAGTGCTCTAAGGGATGCTCTTTTTACCTCATAAGATTCCAAGCACTTCCAATAGTGAACTTCCCACTGCTGGTTGCCATATTCCATGGTTGATCCCAATACCTCTCATCTTGATTGATGAAAAGATTGTCTCTTATATGATTAACTATTCCTACTTGGAGGTGTGCAGTCAATCTATCCTATCTCCAATTTTCCTCCTCCATGAAAAAATCCAGGTATTCCAAGTTATAGTTGATAGGAAAACTTGGATCCACCATAAAAGTTAGTGCACCAAGTTTAGTCGAGTTATCATTCCATATATTAGAGGAATCAGTCACAGGTTTCTATCGACTTTCCTGTTCTATTTCAACCCTGGCTTTTAACATCTTCTTCCAAACTTGGGATCCCCCTTCCATTGTACCATAGTTGGAATAAGTTTTTTGCAATACTTATTTCAATGTAGTCAGTCTAGAGTGATTTGAAAGTTCTGAATTTCCATCACAACTTTGCAAACATTGCTTTTGAAATATCAAAGAGAGATATAAATCTAACTCCACACTCATTTTTAGGATAACACATCTTTATTTAGGTTGGCCAATGCTTTCTTTGCCCTTTGTAAAGCTAGTGCAAAATTCCATAAAATCAAGTTACTAGCCACCTTCGTATACTTATAAAAGGAACTTTTGTTGCCATTGATCAACTGCCCTGAGATGGATTCATAATCTCGTAGAACTTTATAACTAGCTTTAAAGTATTCTTGTCTCTAGATGTAAAAATAATAGTATCATCAACATAAGCTAGATGATTCAGGGTTCTAGTCCATTTAGGCATACCATACCCCTTGTACCAACAGATTTCTAAGAGGTTGTTAAGAGCTCTAGAGAGGACCTCTACTGTAATGATGAAGAGGGAAGGGGACAAAGGATCCCCTTGTTTAACACTTCTGGTTGAGTGAAAAAAACAATGAGGTTGATTATTAAGGAGAACAGTGTATGAGTACCAACCTCCATATGGTATCAATGAACCTTTCATCAAAACCTATCTTCATCATAACTCTTCTAAGATAGAGCCGGTACACACTATCAAAGATTTTTATCATGTCTTACTTAATAATCACATTAGTTGGTTTGCCCTGATTTCAGGACCTACAAAGATTTTTTCTTTACATACAAAGCGACAAAATTATATATCAAAGTAAGATAATAGACCTTCCAAGGACAAACTTTTTTTACCAAAGAATATCAAGGACAAAATTGATAAGATCTTTAACACATTTTACCCTATAACTTATAACATCAAATATCGTTAAAACAAAAAAAGAGTAATTGAAACTTACTTGAGATTTTCGACAATGTTGGTATCAATTTCGAGCTCTTCAGAATCCTAACAGAGTTTTTAGGTTCTTTTCCTTGAGCATTTACCTTGAGCGTGCGATAAATGAATGAAGGGAGAAATGTGTTAGATTTTTTTAAGTAAATGGGGTTTTTGTTTCAAGTTGGGTCTGGTGGGTATGATGAAAAATTAATGAGTTACTATATTTTGATAAGATTTAGAGGTTTTTATGTCCTTTGTTGATGACTATACAGGTACTTGTGATCAAAGATAGAAAATAAGAAAATGGACCCAAAAAGAGCCAAAAAGGAGTGAAGTGTAAAGTGATCAAACAAAACGAAGATTCTGCTGAGAAATGCGGCACCCGTGCGACACACACTTGCCTTGGTGCAAAATGAACCTTCTATCGCATAGAGATAAAAGTTAACTGAAGAGTCTTTTAAAGGGTGCGGTCGTTGTGTGACGCGCACAATGCCTGGTGCAAAATGCTCCCCATTTTGCATGAAGCTCCCAATTTTCTTGAGTCACTGGACCACTAAAGAAGGGTGTGCAACGTGCACATGATACCGTGCGAACTACACATCGCGTCGCACACCACCCAAAGGGAATTTTTGTCCAAATTTATATGACATTTTGGGAATTTTTATAAACCCATTTTAGGCACAATTGTAAATAGTGTTGATAGTTCTGAAGAGTTTTGAACAATTCTTAGGTTTGTGAACAAGTTTTCCCTTCTAAGAACAAGAAGAGGGTTTCTCCCAATTCCTTCTTCCCAATTCTTAGAATCACCATTTATGTACAAACTGAGCTTGGATATTGAGAAATTTTTAGCTTGAATGAAAGGGAAATTGAATTACCCACTTGGTATATCTCTTTCCTTAAGCATTAGTAGCTAAACCTCTTGTCTAGGGATGTGTTGATGATGGATACTTGACAAATGGGTGTGGGTATTGTTAATTCTTGTTTATAATTGCTTAATTGACATGGGTCTAGTGATTTCACCATATTTTAACTCTAAAATTGGTGGTTGTAAACGTTAATTTTCGTTACTTGGTTATGTTCTTACTTGAAAGAGGAAATCATAACTTCAAATGTGAAATTGCTAGTAGGAACTTGGGCTTCCATTTAGATTGAGGCTAGAAATAGCTCAAATCGACAAAATCACCCACTTAAGGGTCTAAGCTAGAAATAGTGTGACCTCCCTAAGCATTGGCTTGGTTGTTTATTGCTTAATCAATAGTGCTTGATTTAAGACTGTTGAATATATGATTGTTGATCGAGAGATGAATGACCATACCTAAAACCAAGGTTACCCATGTCGTTTAGCATGAATTTGCATGAATAAGAAATCACCCATTCCCATGTTCGAGTCCCATTTGACATACATCCCTAGTCGTCCTCTTTCATTGTCTACACCCATTTTTACTTATTGATTTGTTTGGAATTCGAATTGTGACATATTCCCAATTAACCCCTTTTTACATTACTCACTCTCGTTGTGAAGTTTGTTTTACAATCACCTAGGTTAAGCTCTAAATTTCATGTGGGATCGACTCTGACATCCGTCGGGTACTATAAAAGTGTTTTTCTCTAACGATCGCCGATACCATCTTTTAGAAGAGTATATTTGAGCATTATCAGCTGTTTTATGCCCTTTTCCTTGGCCAAATTTGCTCAAATTTGGGGCATGAACTCACGAGAGTAGTATGTTCATCATGCTTCTTTTTATTTCTGATTTTGAGTTATGGGCTTAGCAGGCCCGCTTTTGACCTGGATTTTGACCTGACTATAACTATTGCATTATGGGTATCATTAGACTCGTTTTGATGTGTAGTTCATGTTCTTGATAGTTTGATTTTCTTTTGGAACTTCTCAAAGCGGTTTGATCTTGGACATCATTGTTCCAACAACTTGTCATCGGACAATAGGTAGGTTATGGTTTAACTCATTTAGACTTTGCATATATAGGATATATTGTACTAAATAGCATCCTTGGGTGGGGTTTATTAGCTTGGTACCCCACACCTTGTCCACTTCTTCATGTCTAACTTATTTTGCTTTCTTCGATGATTGTAGTATTTGTGGTAGATGATATTATCGCCCTTGTGGTCCTGTGTGACCTTGTATTTGACTCTGGACCATAGATGGTGGGATATTTGGGAATGTCCATGAGGCCCGGTCATCGATATTGTGATTCTTAGGTTGGTTATTTGTGTTGTAGAGCAATTAGAGCATGTGCAGGGCCGATAGGTTGATTGTGAGCCATTAGGCTACTGTTTGTGATTAAGCATGCCATTATCCTGCATATAAAGAGGTTTTTCATATGTTTTACTATGGTTTTGTCTTAGGGCCTATTATTGACAATTTTCTAAACCTTGTATGGCCCCGAGGGACTATTTTCAGTTAAAGTGGTTATAAAGGGTTTTGGAAATGATTTTCATGGATCTTCTTGGGGTAAGAAAGTTACTAAGTTGATTTTATTACTATTTTCAGACTACGACTAGACTCGGCGGGGCCAAAGTTCTAGACTTGTTTTATTGTTGATTAAAGATGGTACTAGACTCGATTATGCCAAGCATCAGACTTGTTTTACTATTTTTTTTGACCCGGTTATGACCGGGCACCCTTGTAGGGGCTTTTGAGACTTATTTTATCGATTTAGACCCGAATAGACTCCGAGCATGCATTTTTTATATTGGGTTACTAGTTTGGATCCGGATTCACTCTGGACTATTATAGTAAGGTTATGAGAGTTAGTATGTGTTCGAGGACCACCATGGACCTTACCAATCTGGACCAGGGGCTATGTGTTGAGTTTGCCGAAGGAGTGGTATATAGTGTAGTTGATTCATACGGGCCATGTCCTTCCATGGATCCTACTTGTTGGGCCATAGGCACCAGAGGAGGTACATACAGGGTTACTGTCCACCTGGGTTTCACTATTGCATCATACCATTCATTTTTATGAGATTTTAGCCTTTTTGTTGTTTGTTGAGTGTACGCTCCGGTAGTATAGGATGCCGGATGGTTTGCCTTCACTTGTATGCGTTCCTCAGAGGTGTGGGTGCCCGTTGGGACTGTAGGTAGACTTATTATTATCCTATCACATCTCCGGTTCTAATTATGGTTATATTCGGTGTCTTATTCGAGGTTTCACATAAGGGAGTTTTGTAGTGTATGCTCTTTGTTCACTTCAAGTTTTACTTGGATTATTGGCATGTTTTAGTAGTAGAATTAGGTTTTAAGCATGATTAGATTATTTGCTTCTCTCCTTCCCTTCTTTCACTTGAGGTTACCGGTATACCGCCTTTCTAAAACTCCCTCTATATATGGTTATTGCGAGGATCCCCAGGTGCGTTATTTCTTTCTTTCACCTGTGTCTATGATATATATTCTAGTAGCTATCCAAGTATGTTGTTTTCTTCTTGTATCCTTCTGTGCTAGCTTTCGTGTATGTATCTATTGTTTCTGTGACTACTTGTTTCTCTTCTGCTATATTATTGCCTTTTTATACGCGCCTAGTCAGCCTATGATACCTACTGGGTACCCGTTGCTTAGCAATTGGTGCTCATACTACATTCTGCATCTTCTGGTGCAGGTCCTAGTGTGTGCCATCATCGATAATTTATTAGAGACTCCTATGGGCTGATCTTTTGGACTATTCGAGGCTTAGGGTGAGCTCTTGACGGTCGGGCTTAGCTTTTAGGTCATCCTTTGTATCTTGTACTCTTTTTGCTATTCGAAGACAAATATGTATATATTGTTTTGGATTCTTGTGTACTTTATTGATGTAGTTCCGGCTCTTATGCTATGATACATGGTTTTGGGTTGGGTTTAGCTTCTATATATATCCATGTTATCCGTTTTCATTATCTTGTATCCCTTGCTTTCACTTATATTATGTTTTCTTTTACTTGCCTGTTAGATAGTAGCTCATTACTAACCATTCTGGGCTACAGGGATTGGTTCACCTACTAGAGGGTTGTAGGTGTCATCATGATCGAGAAATCAGGTCGGGGTAGCTTGATATCAGAGCCTAGGTTTCACTGGTGTCATTGGTATAGGAGCCAATGTCTAGTAGAGTCCTGCGGATCGGGGCAAAGAGGTTTGTACTCAATCTTTGGGAGGCTAAAATGGTATCTTAGGAAATCTGTACCTTTTCTTGCTTCTATATCATGCGTAGGATCCTTGAAGGTTTCTTGAATTTCACTTGTTCTAGTTCACTCTTCCACAGATGGTTCATACGAGATCATCAGCATCAGGCGGAGGAGAGCCTTCAACCCCTGCACCTTCGACTCCAGCTAGGGGTCGGGCAGGTCACAGAGGTAGATCTAGAGGATGTGCTCGAGTAGCGGCACCAGTTAGACCTCCTAGGGTCGAGGTTAAGCCTGAGTATGAGCCTGAGTTTGTTCTCGAGCAGTAGAATATGGACCAGTGGATATCCCAGGAACCACCAGCTCCAGTACTAGTGCCAGCAGCAATTTTTGTGCCAGCTTTAGCCCTAATTCAGTCTTCAGGTATCCGAGGTTTGCTTCTATAATTGTTGGGTATGATCGGGGATCAGCCTGCTATGGTAGCACATACATCTGCTCAGGGGGCAGCCCTGGGTGCACAAAGTTTAGGAGCATAGCCTGCTACTGCAGCTCCCTGTGCTGAGGTTCTTCCAGTTCCATCTGTTGCACAGCCTCTTGCTCCTTGCCCAACTATGATAGAGACTCGCAGAAATCCATATGCAGGGTTCTATGACTATATCAGAGTATAAGACTCGCTTCCACCAGCTTGCTCTATTTGGGGGTATGATAGTTTGTAGGTTTTTTTGGGGAATGCAAATAGAGTTTAGAGAGCCAGCTGAGATACTAGTTACTAGTGATAGAACATTCTAGGATATTGCAGACTATGCTCGTACCGTAGAGGATTTGCATCATCATGATTATGGGGCCAGAAATAAGAGGCCTCGACATCAGGGTAGCTACAGTGGTTCTCGTCACAGTGGTAGAGGTTCAGGACAGTGGGGCTGAGGTTATCAGCTACAATAGCACCAGGGTTAGTCTAGTCGACCGATTCAGGCTTCGCTTCAATATTCAGGTAGTTCTCAGCTTGAGCAGGGTCAGATTAGCCATCATGGTCACCATGGTCAGTCTTCGAGGGGTGCAGCTTCTGGGGCATTGGGTCATGATGGCCACACAGGTTCAGCTAGTCTATCTCGATAGGGTGGGTTGTTAGGGCCTTGCTATAAGTGCAGTGTTAGCAGTAACTATGCCAGAGAGTTCCCCTAGTGGGGTACAGTTTGCTATGAGTATGGGGTTAGTGGTTATTATGCTAGAGATTTCCCCAAGCGAGGTACAGTTCAGCCGGCTTATCCCATTCATGCAGTTCAGCCACCGGCTAGAGGAGGTAGTGGTTAGTCTAGAGGTAGTGCCCAGCATGGCAGGATAGGTGGTAGGGATGGCGATCGGTCAAGTGGTGGTCGTCGTTAGTTTTATGCAGTCCCTGAGAGACAAAAGGCATAGGCCTTGAATGCTGTGATCACAGGTATGATTTTTGTATGCCGACAGCCAGCTTTTGCTTTATTTAAATCCTAGATCTACTTGCTCGTATGTTTCTTCCTACTCTTTGCCTTGTTTGGGGTTGGCTAGTGAGTCGTTATCTGTACATGTGTCTATTTCAACCCCAATAGGAGATTCTTTAGTAGTGGATCAGATTGTGAGGTCATGTATGATATATGTTGGTGATTTGAAGACTTGGGGTGATTTGATGATTCTTTATATGTTAGACTTTGATGTAATTCTGGGCATGGACTGGTTATTCCCTCACTGTGCGATTTTTGATTGCTATGCCAAGACTGTTACCATAGCCATGCCCGGAGTATCCCTGGTTTTGTTGTAGGGTTCTATCAGCCGCATACCATCTAGGATCATCTCTTGTCTTCAAGCTAGAAAGTTAATTTCTTGCGGGTGTTTGGCTTATCTAGCATATGTCCGAGATGCTAGTGCCGACCCTTCTTCCCCTTAGTCGGTTCCTGTGGTTAGAGATTTCTTAGATGTGTTCTTTTCTAACCTGCCAGGCCTCCCATCTGAGAGAGATATCGACTTTGCTATTAAGTTAGAGCCGGGAACTAGGCCCATTTTTATTTCTCCTTACTGTATGTCTCCAGCTGAGTTGAGGGAGCTTAAGGAGCAGCTCCAGCACTTGTTAGCTAAGGGTTTTATCAGGCCGAGTGTGTCACCTTGGGGTGCTCTTATTCTATTTGTGAAGAAGAAAGATGGGTCGATGCGGATCTGTATTGATTATCGGAAGCTAAATAAGGTGACTATGAAAAATAGTTATCCAATGCCACAGATTGATGATTTGTTTGATTAGCTTCAAGGTTTAGTCATGTTTCAAAGATAGATTTGAGGTCAGGCTACCACCAGTTGATAATTAGCGCGGAGGACATCTCTAAGACATTATTCAGGACACATTTTGGCCACTATGAGTTCTTGGTGATGTCTTTTTGGTTGACTAATGCCCCCGTAGCTTTCATGGACTTGATGCATAGGGTGCTTAGCCCATTCTAGGACTCATTTGTGATAGTTTTCATAGATGACATCTTGATATACTCGCGGAGTGGAGATGAGTATAAGCAGCACTTGAGGATTATACTCCAGACTTTGAGAGATCATTGGATTTTTGCCAAGTTCTCAAAGTGCGAGTTTTGGCTTGAGTCAGTTGTATTCCTAGGACACACGGTGTGTAAGGATGGGATTAGAGTGGACCCAGGGAAGATTTCAGTTATTTGTGATTGGTCGAGACCTACTACTCCTACCGAGGTTCACAGCTTTGTTGGGTTAGCAGGGTACTACAGATGGTTTGTCGAGGGGTTTTCTTCCATAGCAGCACTTTTGACTAGGCTGACTAGGAAGGATGTCCCATTTCAGTGGTTGGATCAATGCGAGGATAGCTTCTAGAGGCTTAAAGCCTTGTTGACTTCAGCTCCAGTGTTGACTTTGCCAGTTGAGGGTCATAGTTTCTTGGTATATTATGATGCTTTTGGGGTAGGTCTTGGTTTTGTGTTAATGCAGCAGGGTCATGTGATACCATATGCATCGAGGCAGCTAAAGGTTCTCGAGTGCAACTACCCCACTCATGACTTAGAGTTAGGAGCGGTAGTTTTTATGCTTAATATTTGGAAGCCCTACTTATATGGGGTTCACTGTGAGATATTCATCGATCACCATAGTCTTCAGTACATCACGAGTCAGTGAGAGTTGAACTCAAGGCAGAGGAGATATATTGAGTTACTGAAGGATGTGATTTCACTATTTTGTATCATCCAGGCAAGGCAAACATGGTAATAGATGCCTTGAGTTGGAAGGCGGTGAGTATGGGTAGCCTAGCTTCACTTTCAGTTTTGGAGTGACTGTTGGACTTGGACATCCAGTCCTTGGCTGATCGTTTGGTTAGGCTTGACTTGTCAGATCCTAGCAGAGTTCTCTCCAGCATTAAGGTCCATTCTACCTTGGTTGATCAGATTCAGAGCCGTCAATTTAAGGATCAATGGTTGTGTGACCTTCTTGAGCAGGTTGTTTGGGGTGAGTCTAGTTGGGCTACTCTAGATTTAGATAGGGTTCTGAGGTTTAAAAGTCATCTTTATGTTCTGAGAGTTGGGGATCTAATTCAGTTGATTCTTCGAGAGGCTCATTGTTCTATGTATTACATTCATCCTGGCACAACCAAGATGTACAGAGATTTGAGACAGCTTTACTAGTGGAGTGGTATGAAGTGGGATGTGGTGGAGTTTGTATCTCGGTGCTTGAACTATCAGCAGGTGAAGTACGAGCACATGAGACCTGGTGGATTGATGCAGTGACTTCCCATTCCTGTGTGGAAGTGGGAAGGGATCACTATGAACTTTGTAGTTAGATTACCTCGTACTTCTAGGGGTTTCGACTCAATTTGGGTGATTGTGGATCGGCTGACTAAGTTAGCGCACTTCTTGCCGGTTCAGACTACTTACAGTGCATAGAGGTTAGCTTAGATACCTTCGTGAGATTGTTCAGTTGCACGGGGTCCCAGCTTTTATAATATCAAACCACGGCACTCAGTTCATATCTCAGTTCTAGAGGGCTATTCAGTGAGATTTGGGTACAGAGGTTCAGCTTAGTACAGCATTCCACCCTCAAAAATATGCCCAGTCCTGGGAGAACATGCTTTGGGCCTGTATTCTTGACTTTGGAGGTTCTTGGGATCAGTTTGTACCTTTGGCCGAGTTTGCTTATAATAATAGTTTAAATTCGAGCATTGGCAAGGCACTTTTTGAGGTTTTGTATGGTAGGCATTGCAGATCGCCGATTTGTTGGTTTGATGGGTTGGAGTCTAGGCCACAGAGTACAGATTTGCTTTGTGATTCCTTAAATAGAGTCAGAGTGATTCAGGACACACTCTGGCCAGCCCAGAGTAGGCAGAAAAGCTACGGTGATCATAAACTTTGTGCCTTAGAGTTTAGTGTTGGTGACTTGGTGTTCCTCCGTGTATCGCCCATGAAGGGCATGATGAGATTTGGTAGGCGGGGCAAGCTTAGCCCCGGTTACATTAGGCCATTTGAGATTCTTCAGAGAGTTGGTTGTGTTCCTTATCAGTTAACTTTGCCTCCGATATTTTCTGCTATGCACTTGGTTTACCATGTATTGATATTGCGACAGTATATTCCAGAAGAGTTTCATGTATTGCAGTGGGATACGGTTTAGTTGGATGAGAGTTTGGCCTTTGTTGAAGAGCCGGTAGCCATTTTGGCCAGATATGTTAGGAGGTTGAGATCTAGGGAGATTCTGGTTGTGAAAGTTCAGTGGAGGCACTGTCCAGTTGAGGAAGCCACCTGGGAGACCGATAGAGATATGTGGGCTCATTATCCATAGTTGTTTGAGACTTTAGGTACTTCCTTGTTCTTGACTTTCGAGGATGAAAGTCCTTTTTTTTAGTGGATGATGTAATGACCCTTCCAGTTATCCCCACTTTTGTGCTTTTCTTGTACTGTTAGAGCTTTCTTATAGCGGCCCCAAGTCATTTATGGCTTACTGGGACCGGTTGTTCACTTCCCTGGCCATTCATTTGGTCATTATGGATGTTTCCCTGTTTTAGAGCTTTAACTTAGGATTTCGTTGACTTTAGTCAACATTCTTAGCAAATATACTCAAAATCAAATTCTGATAGTTCCATTAGCTCTGGAATGTGGAGTTTCATCTAGTTGGACCTTTAGTCGAGGCTTGAGAACTTCTGGTGTGGGTTTTGTGTTGTTTTTTTTTGTTTTCAGGCCATTTGAAGTTGGAAGTGTGACTTGGGTCAGCTTTTGATGATCAGAGTGTTAGATTCAAAATCCAACGATTCTATCAGCTCCAGAATATTGAGTTTGGGTTAGGTAGGTGGTTGGTTCGGGCTCGGGTAAGCCGAGTTCATTTTGGGTGTTTGGTTGATTTTAGTTAGTGTTGACTTGGGTCAAAATTCCTCCAAAATGACCTCGTATGGAAGTTTCATCAATTTTGTTGGGTTCGGAATATCGTTTCCACTCTAATAGCATTATTGATTTTTGAGTATCGAGTTCTGATTGTGTCCGAAATGCCCCGTGGAAGATTTTAGCTCATCTAGTTGCTGCAACTGTCAGCCTTCAGCGCAATGGCGCCCAGGAAGCGCGTTGGCGCTAGCCATGATACCTACCTACAGCGTGATTAAGCCAAGGCCAACGCGATAGCGCCTGTCGCCCGCCTGCGCGATGGCGCCATGCCTGCATGATGGCGCCATGCCTGTGCGATAGCGCCTTAGCGCCTGGCCAGCATGCCCTCTAGCGCGATGGCGCCTCAGCGCCTACCTTCCTCCAGTGCTATAGGAATGCTCTAGCATGATGGCACTGTCTTGCGTCCAACTCCATTAATACCTTCCACTCTTCATTTTTCCAGCTTTATTTCTTTAAATTTCCAACTCCAAACTCATATTTTCTCTCAAATCAGTTGCTCCCATCAGTTCTATTCTTGGGGAATTCTTTGAGTTGGTGGATTTTATCGCTCCCTTATCATTGGTAAGTCTTCTTCCTCCCCAAAGGTGTTCCTTCTCCATTTGAAAAACCTCCATTGTTGAGTTTTTCTAAAGCTTGAATTTTCTTGGCTTATAGCTGCTCTTCGGCTTTGATCGTTCAAAATTGCAAGAATTTCAGTGCACTATCTTGTGTCTTTCATCATGGTAAGTAACTCTCAATTAATTCACAGATTTCTATTCTTGAATTTTCCCTCTTTAATTCATCATTTGAGCGGGCTGTTTTGTGCCCTTTTCCTTGGCCAAATTTTCTCAAATTTAGGGCATGCACTCACAGGAGTAGTATGTTCATTGTGCTTCTTTTCATTTCTTATTTTGGGTTGTGGGCCCCACAGACCCGCTTTTAATTCAGATTTTGACTTGGCTATAACTATAGCATTATGGGTATTGTTAGACTCGTTTTGATGTGTAGTTCATATTCTTGATAGTTTGATTTTCGTTCAGAGATTCTTGGAGCAGTTCGAGCTTGGACATTGTCGTTCCAGTAGCTTGTCGTCGAACGACAGGTAGGTTACAGTTTAACTCTTTTAGACTTTGCATATATAGGATATAATTGTATTAATTAGCATCCTTGGGTGGGGTTTATTAGCTTGGTACCCAGACCTTGTCCGCTTCTTCATGTCCAACTTATTTTGCTTTTTTCGATGATTGTAGTATTCATGGTAGACGATATTATCACCCTTGTGGTCCTGTGTGACCTTGTATGTGACTCTGGACCATAGATTGTGGGTTATTTGGGAATGTCCGTGAGTCCCAGACATCAATATTGTGATATTACACTGGTTATCTGTGTTGTAGAGTGATATGGAGATTGTACAAGACCAATAGGTTGATTGTGAGCCGCTGGGCTACTGTTTGTGGTTGAGCATGCCATTATCCTGCATATAAAGAGGTTTTTCATATGTTTTACTACGATTTTGGCTTTGGGCCTACTATTGATGGTTTTCTAAACCTTACATGGCCCCAAGGACCCATTTTCGGTAAAAGTGGTTATAAAGGGTTTTGGAAATGATTTTCATGGATCTTCTAGAGGTAAGAAAGTTAATAGGTTGATTTTATTACTGTTTTCAGACTACTACTAGACTCGGCAGGGCCAGAGTGCTAGACTTGTTTTACTGTTGATATAGATGGTACTAGACTCGGTTAGGCCGAGCATCAGACTTATTTTATTATTTTTTTAGACCTGGTTATGTCTGGGCACCCCTGTAGGGGCTTTTGAGACTTATTTCACCGATTTAGACTCGGATAGACTCCGATAAGCATTTTTGAGATTGGGTTACTAGTTTGGATAAGGATTCACTCCGGACTGTTACAGTGAGGTTACAAGAGTTAGTATGTGGTCGAGGACCTCCATGGACCTTGTCGATCCGGACCAGGGGCTATGTGCTGAGTGTACGTTAGGAGGGATATACGGTGTAGTTGAGGTATACGGGTCGTGTCCTTCCATGGATCCTACCTGTTGAGCCATAGGCACCGGAGGAGGTACATACGGGGTTATTGTACACCTGGGTTTCAATATTGCATTATACCATTCATTTGTATGAGATTCTACCCTTGTTTGTTGTTTGCTGAGTGTACGCTCCGGCAGTATGGGATGCCAAAGGATTTGTCTTCACTTGTATGCATTCCTCGCGGGTATGGGTGCCCATTGAGACTGTAGGTAGACTTATTATTATCCCATTGCATCTCTGGTTCTTATTATGATTATATTCGGTGTCTTATTCGAGGTTTCACATAAGGGAGTTTTGTAGTGTATACTCTTGGTTCACTTCATGTTCTACTTGGATTATTGGCATGTTTTAGTAGTAGAATTGAGTTTCAAGCATGCTTAGATTATTTGCTTCTCTCCTTCCCTTCTTTCACTTGAGGTTACCGGTATACTGCCTATTTCTAAAACTCTCTATATATATGGTTATTGCGAGTATCCCAGGTGCGTTATTTCTTTCTTTCACCTGTATCTGTTATATATATTTTAGTAGCTAGCCAAGTATATTGTTTTCTTCTTGTATCCTTGTGTGCTAGCTTTTTTGTACTTATCCGTTGTTTCTGTGACTACTTGTTTCTCTTCTGCTATATTATTGCCTTTATATCCTGCTATATTATTGCCTTTATCTCTTATAGGCACTCAGTCGGCCTATGATACCTATTGGGTACCCGTTGCTTAGCAATTAATTCTTATACTACGCTCTGCATCTTCTAGTGCAGATCCTAGTGTGGGCCATCGCTGCTGATTCATTGGAGACTCGTGTAGGCTGATCTTTTGGACTATCCGAGGCTGAGGGTGAGCTCTTGATGGTCGGGCTTAGCTTTTAACTCATCCTTTATATCTTGTACTCTTTTTGCTATTCGGAGACAGATATGTATATATTGTTTTGGATCCTTTTGTACTCTGTTGATGTAGTTCAGGCTCTATGCTATGATACCAGGTTTTGTGTTGGTTTTAGCTTCTATTTATATCCATGTTATCCCTTTTCATTATATTGTATCCCTTGTTTCCGCTTAGATTGTGTTTTCTTCTGCTTGCCTGTTAGATAGTAGCTTATTACTAACCGTTCCGGGCTACGAGAATTGGTTCGCCTATTGGGGGGTTGTAGGTGTCATCATGACCGAAAAATTGGATCGTGGCATTTTTGCAATAATTATCTAGAATTTAAATGTATTTTTAAAAAAAAAATATAAAATATGATTTAAAAATAAAATATAAATGAGGTTATATTATGAAAATAAAAAAATTAGAATTTTTTTCAAAAAAAAAACTAAAAAGTGAAAAAAGTAAAAGCAAAAATAGTGACAATAAGTATTGGGTTGTTTTCTGAATCTCAAATATAACTTTAAGATATATTTGGTATTTTTGTAACTAAACATTTTTTTTTAAATAAAGTAAATTAATTTTTCAATATAAAGTGAATAAAATATCCGGGCCAAACAGCTCCAAAGGATTTTACGTGAGTTTCCTTCTTTCGGGTACTCCCCTTTTCTCTATTTTTTTGATGTACTTTGGTATATACAATATATATATTCATATACCAGATTTCCTATTTTTAAATTTGAATTTTTGCCTCAAATTTTTAAATATTTATCTGCTCATTGTTCTTGATATGTACTCATTGATTTTTCCCTGCTCAATTAATCTTCTTCTTTCGAGTTGCTTTCTTGATTGTTATCGACTACACTCTCAGTAATTCAAGATTATTTTGTCGCTCCAGTTTCTGGAAATTATGTAATGATTCAGCCTCTATGTCGAAGTATTGTTGGTTTCTGTTTTCTTTTTTATTTTAATGGTAAGATTTTAACAGAATGTGAAACGTAAATAATTTAATATAAAATTTTATCAATTATTCAGAAACGTGAAACTACATAATTTTCACATATACTTATATTAACGATAAATTTGGTCAAGAAAAACATATCCATTTTCGTCATAGTATTTTCTTGACTTGAGAGCAGAAGACCATTCTTTCTATTTTTGAGAAACTTATTTCTCTCCCTTTCCTAAATTTTCCAGAACAATTTTAATGAAGAAAAACATTGTTCTCATAAGGTATCAATGAACCTTTCATCAAAACCTATCTTCCTTATAACTCTTGTAAGATAGAGACAGGACACACTATCGTAGGTCTTTATCCTGTCTAACTTTATAACCAGATTAGTTAGTTTGCCCTGACTTCAGGATCTACAAAGATTCCTTCTTTACATACAAAGAGACAAAATTATATATTAAAGTAAGATAATAGACCTTCCAAGGATAAACTTCTTTTATCAAATAATATCAAGGACAAAATTGGTAAGACCTTTTGCACATTTTATCCTATAACTCATAACACCAAAGATCATAAAAAGAAAAAAAAAAGTAATTGAAACTTACTTGAGATTTTGGACAATTTTGATATCAATTTCGAGCTCGCTGGAACCCTAGCAGAGTTTTTGGGTTCTTTTCCTTGAGCATTTACCTTGAGCTTGCGATGATTGAATGAACGGAGAAATGTGTTAGATTTTTTTAAGTGAATGGGGTTTTTGTTTCAAGTTGGGTCGGGTGGGTATGATGAAAAATTAATGAGTGGAGTTATTTTAAATGCCACATGGCATTTCCTCAATTAAAAAATAAAAAAATAATTTTTGATTTATTAAATATTTGTCTGTGGAAAAAAAGATAGATATGAGTCATTTCTATAACGATAGAAATATATGTGAACCACTTTTTAAACGAAGGTATATCAGCTCCAACTCACAAAATTTAGGTTAAATCATATTCTTTTCCTTTGATTCAATTCATAGTCCATTTTCCATATTCAAATCTTGGTCCTTGGCAACATAAATTTATTAAAAATCACTTTAGAGATTTGTAGACTCTCGTCTCATGCAGAATCACTTTGTGGGTATTTGTCCATAAAAATTTAAAAAATCACTTTATTTAGAATATCCAAAGCAAAAGTTGGAGTCGGAGTTCTATTTGATCATAGTTTTTTATAATGACCCTTCTGGTTATTCTCGCGTTTGTGCTTTTTTTGTACTGTTAGAGCTTACCTATAGCGGTCCCAAGTCATTTATGGCTTGCTAAAACCGGTGGTTTGGTGACCTAGCCGTTTGTTGGTCATTATGGTTGTTTCCCTGTTTTATAGCTTTAACTTAGGAATTCATTGACTTTAGTCAACATTCTCAGCAAACGTGCTCAGAATCAAATTCTGATAGTTCTGTTAGCTCTGGAATGTAGAGTTTGGTCTAGTTGAACCTTTAGTTGAGGCCTGAGAACTTTCGGTGTGAGTTTTTTGTTGCTTTTTTTGTTTTTAGGCCATTTAGAGTTTGAAGTGTGACTTGGGTCAACTTTCGATGATCGGAGCCTCAGATTCAAAATCCGACGATTCAGGACTTGAGATGGATTCATAATCTCTTAGAACTTTTATCACTAGCTCTAAAGATATCTTGTCTCCAGATGTGAAAATAATAGTATCTTCAACATAAGCTAGATGATTCAGGGTTCTAGTCCATTTAGGCATACCATACCCCTTGTATCTATAGTTTTCTAAGAGGTTGTTAAGAGCTTTGGAGAGGATCTCTACTGTAATTATGAAGAGGTAAGGGGACAAAGGATCTCCCTATTTAACACTTCTGGTTGTGTGGAAAAAACCATGAGGTTTATCATTAAGGAGAACAGTGTACGAGTTGTTAACAACCAACCTCCATACGGCATCAATGAACCTTTCATCAAACATATCTTCCTCATGACTCTTGTAAGATAGAGCCAGGACACACTATCATAGGTCTTTATCATGTCTAACTTTATAACCACATTAGTTAGTTTGCCCTGATTTCAGTACCTACAAAGATTCCTTCTTTACATACAAAGAGACAAAATTATATATTAAAGTAAGATAATAGACCTTCTAATGACAAACTTTTTTTACCAAAGAATATCAAGGACAAAATCGGTAAGACCTTTAACACATTTTACCCTATAACTCATAACACCAAAGATCGTTTAAAAAAAAGTAATTGAAACTTACTTGAGATTTTTGACAATTTCGGTATCAATTTCGAGCTCGCCAGAATCCTAGTAGAGTTTATGGGTTCTTTTCCTTGAGCATGTGATGATTGAATGAAGGGAGAAATGTGTTAGGTTTTTTTAAGTGAATGGAGTTTTTGTTTCAAGTTGGGTCGGGTAGGTATGATGAAAAATTAATGAGTGGAGTTATTTTAAATGTCACATGTCATTTTCTCAATTAAAAGTTAAAAAAATAATTTTTGATTTATTAAATATTTGTCTGTTAAAAAAAAGATATATATGAGTCATTTCTATAACGATAGACATATATGTGAACCACTTTTTAAGCGAAGGTATATCAGCTCCAACTCACAAAGTTTAGGTTAAATCATATACTTTTCCATTCATTCAATTCATAGTCCATTTTCCATATTCAAATTCTGGTCCTTGGCAACATAAGTCTACTAACAAACACTTTAGAGATTTGTACACTCTCGTCTCATGCAGAATCACTTTGTGGGTATTTGGCCATGAAAATTAAAAATATAACTTTATTTGGAATATCCAAAGTTGAAGTTGGAGTTGGAGTTGTGTTTGGCCATAGTTTTTGCAATAATTATCTAGAATTTAAATATATTTTTTTTAAAAATATATAAAATATGATTCAAAAATAAAATATAATTTAAATGGGGTTATTTTATAAAAATAAAAAATTTAGAATTTTTTTCATAAAAAAATTATAAAGTAAAAAAAGAAAAAGTAAAAGTAAAAATAGTGAAAACAAGTATTGGGCTGTTTTCGAAATCTCAAATACAACTTTAAGTTATATTTGGTGTTTTTATAACCTTTTTTTTTTTTAAAATAGAGTAAATTAATTTTTCAAAAAAAAGTTAATAATATCCGGGCCAAACAGCTCCAAAGGATTTTATGTGAGTTCCCTTCTTTCGGGTACTCCCCTTTTCTCTATTTTTTTATGTACTTTCGTATATACAATATATATATATATATATATATATAATATATATATATATATATATATATATATTCATACACCAGATTTTCTATTTTCAAATTTGAAGTTGTGCCTCAATTTTAAATGTTTATATGCTCATTGTTCTTGATATATACTCATTGATTTCTCCCTGCTCAATTAATCTTCTTCTTTCGAGTTGCTTTCTTGATTGTTATCGACTACACTCTCAGTAATTCAAAAGTATTTTGTTTCTCCAGTTTCTGGAAATTATGTGATGATTCAACCTCTATGTCGAAGTATTGTTGGTTTCTGTTTTCTTTTTTATTTTAATTGTGAGAATTTAACAGATTGTGAAACGTAAATAATCTAATATAAAATTCTATCAATTATTCAGAAACGTGGAACTACATGATTTTCACATATACTTATATTAACGATAAATTTGGTCAAGAAAAATATATCCATTTTCGTCATAATATTTTCTTGACTTGAAAGCAGAAGACCTTTCTTTCTATTTGTGAGAAACTTATTTCTCTCCCTTTCCTTATGTAACGACCCAGCCCGTCGTGAGTGGCACCCACCCAACTTCCGGATGAGCGAACCAATAGAGTTCAACCCTTAGCCTAGACTAACTACCTAAAACTAGCAGCAAAAAGTAAACTAGCAATTCAAATCAGCAAAGAACTATATCATTAAAATTATCGTGCGGAAATCCCCCCAGAAATTGAAAGTCGCAGTACCAAATAATTCTACCAACATCTAGAGTACGGGAATGCAACCCCAAAACTTAAACAATAAAAGAGATAGTCTAATCCTGAAATAATTGGGCTATAACTTAAAAGATAAGCATCAAGGCGGCTTGGTCGAACGGTTCACCCTTGATATATTGGAACAGTCTAGCCTACAGGTGAGGTCGTGCGTCAACCACCGGAAGATTTTCTGTCCTCACAACAAACACAAGCAAGTGCAGTATCAGTATACAACCACCGTGTACTAGTAGGATCATCAGTCAGTTTCCAAATAAACAGTGAATAAGCAGTACAACAATCAAGTAATTAGTATGGAAGACATGCAACAAGTCAACAGACCCTAGACTACAAGTCTCTACCTAGCTTGTTCCCGCACGAAATCCATCTCTGATAACTCTAAACCACAATCATATACCAATAACTATACCTTTCCGTCTAGCCCGTACCCACCATGGGATCCCCTCTAAACAACACCTAAGTGTCAATGAACAACTCGGCCTAATCCAAGACCCACTCAACAATTATAACAAAATTTCCTGGTCACTTAAGGTCCACCAAACAAGTATCACATTTCAGTAAAACAGCCCAGTCCACTCACGGAACCAATAACAGTCAATGCAATACAACAATAACAATACAAAGATGCAGTAAAATAAACCCGTACCAAGCGTGGTACCCGAGCCAACCATTAGTATCCCGTACCAGGCGTGGTACTCGAGCCAGCCGTTAGTATTCCCGAACCAGGCGTTGTACCCGAGCCAATCGAATGTCAACAATCCATAGTCAATAGATGAACAAACAACTTGTAAACCAAGAAGCAACACACCATTCAATTTACAAACTATAAAACAGGACCCTTAGACATTCTACACAATTCCTCTAAGCAATGTAATTCATACAAGCACTTAGATACGAGTACAAACATATACCACATTCACAGGAATCGTAAGCCATCACCTACCTCGAAATGGTACAAGCTCTACTCAACCCGAGCTTTCCCGTGTTCCAGATTCCTTTCTCGTACTTGGTCTAAAATAACATACAAGTATATAAAATTAACAAAAAGGCCTACACATTACCCGGATTACACCAAATCCCAGAACCCCAGGCCACCCATGATCATTCCACCCTTTTCCCGAGCTTTCCCACCATTAATTTCCCTAGTTCTATCATTTTCACGGACAAAAATAGAGAATTTAACAACATATGATCATTATATTTTACTTTTAACAATACCCAAGAACTTTTATGTTTAGAATCCCCTTTCTTCTCCGGATTCCACCATTCCTAGGTTATTCCAACCTTCCCCCAAGTTTCCTCCTAGCAATTCTACCGCATAGAAAAAGTAGTGCGAAGTTTGGTGAGTAGAAACCTTACCTTAGGGAAGAAAAATGATGAAGAACGGAGGAAAAATGCCTAAAATTGCCCTAATTCTTCTCCCAAATGAATTGTATAAAACTGAACTATTTTGGGGAAGTTTCTGCATTAAAAACACATCAGCCCGCTATAGCGATCCTCGTTGACCACCTTGACCACCGCTATAGCGGTATTTTCCACCACTATAGCGGAGGTCACTATGGTGGAGCCATTGTACTCGTCATGAACAGAATGTCCAGAAATCTCAAAAAAATGGTCATTTTACAACACACTTGCTTCCCTCGATGACCTGAAATAACCCCTCCACGTCAAACGCGATTCCTGGAGTTCTACTTACCTAAATTCGATTTTGAAAAGTTCCCCGGACTCCTTTATGTTTTGGCTTAATGAAAAACTAGCTCAAAACAAGACACCTAACCCAATCGTTACCCAAATTTCCCTAGACTCCACCTCGCTCCAAATCTGGCCGAGGCTAGCCTAGCCCAGAATTTCAAACTCCACAACCTGGAGTTTTCTAACTCTAAAACTCGGCACGATTGGACTACCCGTAACAACAGACCCAGTGGTTACAACAGATACCAATTTACCCATCGTTCGTCCCCGAATGATCAAACCCGAATTTATGGAAATATAGGAGAGTAAGCGAAGTACATGAATCCTCAAACAACTGAGGGTACTTGTCCCGCATGTACTTCTCGGCTTCCCAAGTGGCTTCCTCAACCGGGCGATGCTTCCACTAAACTTTTACCATGTCAATCACCTTTGTCCTCAACCTTCGAACATCCCGAGCAAGAATCAAGATTGGTTCATTTTCATAACAAAGATCCTTGTCAAAAAGTACCTCATCCCACTTGATGATATAATACCCATCCCCATGGTATCGCTTAAGCATGAATACATGGAATACCGGATGGATGCTCGACAAACTGGGCGACACTGCTAACTTGTAAGCCACTGGCCCCACAACCTCAAGAACCTCAAACGGACCAACGAATCGAGGGCTAATTTTCCCCTTCTTACCAAACCGCATAACTCCCTTTATTGGTGACACCTTAAGTAATACTTGTTCACCAACCTGAAACTCCATGTCCCAGACCTTGCAATCTGCATACTCCTTCTGCCTGCTTTGGGCAGCCAGCAATTTGGCCTGAATGCCCCTTACCTTTTCCTGCGCTTCTTTTACTAAGTCCATGCCCAGGGACTTTACATCGCCTTCCTCAAACCACCCAATCGGTGATCTGCAGTTCCTCTCATACAATGCCTCAAACGGTGCCATGTCAATACTGGAGTGGTAGCTATTATTGAACGAGAATTCGCACAATGATAAAAACTGGTCTGAATATCCCCCGAAGTCCATCACACACGCTCTCAGCATGTCCTCCAATACCTGGATCGTCCTCTCCGACTGACCATCAGTCTGAGGATGGAAGGTTGTGCTAAAGGTGAGTTGTGTACCCAACTCTTCATGTAACTTGCCCCAAAACTTAGAGGTAAACTGCGTACCCCTGTCTGAAATGATAGACCGTGGTACCCCATGTAATCTCACAATCTCCTTCACGTAGATCTTGGCCAATTGCTGCAAATTGTAATCCATCCTGACAGGAATGAAATGAGCGGACTTGGTCAACCTGTCAACAATGACCCAAATCGAGTCATACTTCCCCAATGTCTTAGGAAGACCCACCACGAAGTCCATGGCTATCCTTTCTCACCTCCACTCTCAGATGTTCATACTTTACCTGCTGGTAGTTCTGACAATTGGACACAAAATCAACTATGTTCCTTTTCATCCCGGGCCACTAGTAATGCTGCCTCAAGTTTTTGTACATTTTAGTCACACCCGGATGAATTGAGTACCGTGAACCATGAGCTTCTGCCAAGATTTTCTAAATTATATCATCAACATGAGGAACACAAATCTTTTCCCTGAAATGTAACACTCTACCGGAGTCTAACGTGACATCTCTGGACTCTCCGAATGTCACTTTACCTCGTAGGTTACTCAGTTTCGGATCCTGAAACTGTTTGTCCTTTATTTCCTCTATGAAGGTGGCTTTGACCTCAATGCTGGCCCACCTTGATCTGAAACACCCAAGTGCATGAACTTGGCCTCCAAAGCCCAAATTTCCTTTGCTAGTGGTCGTCTGGACACCCCCAAACAAGCCAAGCTATCCATGCTAACTGTTTTATGGCTTAATGCGTCTGCCACCATTAGCCTTACCCGGATGGTACTGAATGGTCACATCATAGTCCTTCAATAGCTCCATCCACCTTCTCTGCCTAAAATTCAAATCCTTTTGCGTGAATACATGTTGTAGACTGTGATGATCTGTGAATACCTCGCACTTGACACCACAAAGGTAGTGTCTCCAAATCTTTAGTGCAAAAACCACCGCTGCCAATTCTAGGTCGTGAGTCGGGTAGTTCCTATCATGCACCTTCAACTGCCTGGATGCATAGGCTATCACATTCCTATCTTGCATCAACACAGCCTTCAAACCAGAATGTGAAGCATCACAGTAAACAATAAAGTCTTTACCTTCAATCGGTAAGGACAATATAGGAGCCGTGGTCAAAAGTGTCTTGAGCTTTTGGAAGCTCTCCTCGCACTTGTTGGACCACACAAATGGTACATCTTTCTATGTCAGCCTGGTTAGGTGAGTAGCAAAAGACGCAAAATTCATAACGAATCTTCAGTAGTAACTCGCAAGCCCAACGAAACTTCTCACCTCTGTCACTGAGTTAGGTCGAACCCAACTCTTGACTGCCTCAATTTTCTGGGGATCCACCATCACCCCCTTTTCTGACGCTACATGCCCCAAGAACGCAACTGAAGTCAACCAAAACTCACACTTAGTAAATTTTTCATAAAGTTTTTGATGTCTCAAGATATCCAACACAATACGAAGATGATTAGCATGCTCCTCCCTACTCTTGGAGTAGATCAAAATATCATCGATAAATACAATCACGAAGGAATCCAAATATGATTTAAATACCCCATTCATCAAACTAATGAATGCTGCCAGCGCATTGCTCAAACCAAACGACATTACTAGGAACTTGTAATGCCCATACCGAGTCCGAAAAGCAGTTTTCGGAATGTCCTCATGATTAATCTTTAACTGATGGTACCCCAACCTCAAGTAGATTTTTGAAAACACTGATGCTCCCTGAAACTGGTCAAACAAATCATCTATACGGGGCAGAGGGTACTTATTCCGGATGGTTACCTTGTTCAACTGCCTATAATCTATGCACATCTGCATACTACCATCTTTCTTCTTTACAAATAAAACCGGAGCACCCCAAGGCGAAGCACTGGGATGGATAAATCCCTTATCTAGGAGTTCCTGTAGCTGAGTCATAAGTTCTCTCAACTCTGCCGAAGCCATACGATACAGAGGAATGGAAATGGGATGAGTGCCTGGCTCTAAATCAATATAGAAATCTATATCCCTTTCCGGAGGCATGCCGGGCAAATCTGCTAGAAACACCTCTACAAACTCAATAACCACGAGAACTGACTCAATAGACGGGGACTCCACACTATCATCCCGGAGATGAGCCAAGAAGGATAGACACCCCCTCCCCACTAGCTTCCTAGACCAAACAAATGATATTATCTTAACTAGCTTAGGCTTGTACACACCTTCCCACTCTAGTTTATCCTTACCCAGAATCTCTAGAGCCACAGTCTTGGTGTTACAGTTCAACACCGCATGATAAGGGGATAGCCAGGTCATACCCAAGATAATATCAAAATCAGCCATATACAGAATTACCAAGTCTACCCAAGTATGCAACCCCACAAAAACAATAGAACAGTCACGATAAACATGAGTCACAATCACAGACTCTCCAACCGGGGTAGAAACATGGATAGGGAAATCAAGGATATCACAAATTAAGTCCAGACCCAACGCAAAACTCACAGACACATAAGAATATATAGAACCTGGGTCAAATAATAACAAAGTCATTTTATCACAGACAAGAATAGTACCTGTGATCACTGCATCTGAGGCTTCCACCTCGGTCCTCCCGGAAAAAGCATAGCAATAAGCCCGATCATCAATGCAGGCAACTTCCCGAGTCGACTGCGCTGCACCCTTGTCTGCGCCACCGTTCCCCCTGTCTCCTCGGCCTAACTAAAAGTTACCTCACCCACCATGTGGACGACCTCTAGCATTACCGCCTCTACCTGCTGGGACCACTGCTCTAGACAGCTGCTGACCCTGCTTACTTGTCTGCCTATGTGGGCACTCCCTATTAAAGTGGCCCAGATCACCACAATGGAAGCAACCACGGTCAAGTGCAGGCCTGCTAGCTGATGTGTAACACGCTCTCTGGCCTCTAGGAGCTGAAGACTGAGCTCCTTGACGACCACCTGTAGTAGCTGGCAGAGTTGACTGAATAGGACGGGCCGAGTAAGCCTACTGATTCTGGCCCCTGGAGTATGAACCACCAAAATTTCTGGGGCTCCTTGGCAAAAGCCTTAGCCTACCCCGCCTGCTTGACTCCCTCAAGTTTCTTCACATAATCCACCACATCATTAAAGCCCTTCCCTGAAGAAGTCATATGCACTGGCAGTACCTGTAGCTCAGTATTCAACCATTTCACAAACAACCGGACCCGTTCCTCCTTAGAACCCAACATTTGTATGGAAAAAGGAGACAAGGCGTGGAACTTAGCCTCATAAGCAGAGACTGACATGCCACCCTACTCTAAGTTCAAGAACTTATCTTTCTTCCAGTCCCTCAAAGTACAGGGTACGTACTTCTCTAAGAACAAAGAGTGGAACTATTCCCAAGTCAGTGGGGGTAGAACAGAAGACCAGCACTCCACATGAGACCTCCACCACTGCTTAGCATCACCCTGCAGCTGAAATGTGACAAACTCAACCCCATGCTGACGTACAATACCCAACTTGTGCAACCTCTCATAGCAATCCAAGATGAACTCATAGGCATCCTCCTTGTAGGTACCCTGAAAAGTAGGAGCTTTCATCTTAAGAAACTTGGTAAGCATCTCATGCTCATTCCCTGTCATCACTGGGCCTAGCATTGGCCTGAAGAAATCATTTGTGCCTTAAGCTGCATCCATCCTAGGCATTGTAGTAACCATTGGCTGAGTATACAAGGCCTGATTCGCAAAAGCCGCGGGTATGGCTCAAGTACCGACCAACCCACTCAGAATATTCCAAGCCTTCTGAAAGTCATCCGGTGTCATAGTAGGAAGTCCTGCACCCCCAACCGGTGCAACCTCCACCTGCGCTCCTTCGTCCTTCACAACAACTTCCACATCTTCAGCAACATGTTCCTGAGCTGGGGGAGGGGTTGCTTCACGCTCTCCAGCAGCTGCTTAAGCTCCACTCCTGGTGGGTGTGGCTCTACCTCATCCCCTGCCCCATCCCCTACCTCTGCCACAAGCTGTCGGGCCCGCTACCGGGACCGCTGGCCTCGCTCCGTTATTCCTTGTAGTGACCATATGCAGATAGAAAAGTGAATGAGGTTAGATACCAATTTGTAGCACCAGATACCAATTGGAATCAAGTTATAGCACGAAGGAAAGAAGGAAGAGAAAGTTTTTTTCCTAAAGCCCCATAGCCTCTCGAAGAAAAGTACGAATGTCTCCGCACCATTCCGCAAGACTCTACTAGACCTATTTGGTACGACGAGATCAACGAACCTAGGGATCTGATACCATCTTTGTCATGACCCAGACCATCGTGAGTGGCACCCACCCAACCCCCGGATGAGCAAACCAATAGAGTTCAACCCTTAGCCTAGACTGACAGCCTAAAACCAACAGCAAAAATTAAACTAGCAATTCAAATCAGCAAAGAACTATATCATTAAAATTATCCTGTGGAAAATCCCCCTAGAAACTGAAAGTCGCAGTACCAAACAATTCTACCAACATCTAGAGTACGAGAATGCAACCCCAAAACTTAAACAATAAAAGAGATAGTCTAAGCCTAAAACAATTGGGCTATAACTTAAAAGATAAGCATCAAGGCGGCTTGGTCGAATGGATCACCCTTGATATCTTGGAACAGTCCGGCCTACAGGTGAGGTCGTGCGTCAACCTCTGTAAGATTTCCTGTACTCACAACAAAAACAAGAAAGTGCAGTATCAGTACACAACCAACGTGTACTGGTAGGATCATCAGCCAGTTTCCAAATAAATAGTGAATAAGCAGTACAACAATCAACTAATTAGTATGAAGACATGCAACAAGTCAACAGACTCTAGACTACAAGTATCTACCTAGATTGTTCCCGCACAAAATCCATCTCTGATAACTCTAAACCACAATCATATACCAATAACTATACCTTTCCGTCTAGCCCGGACCCACTATGGGATCCCCTCTAAACAACACCTAAGTGTCAATGAACAAATCGGCCTAATCCAAGACCCACTCAACAATTATAACAAAATTTCCCGGTCACTCAAGGTCCACCAAACAAGTGTCATATTTCAGTAAAATAGCCCAGTCCACTCACGGAACCAATAACAGTCAATGCAATACAACAATAACAATGCAAAGATGCAGTAAAATAAACCCGTATCAAGCGTGGTACCCGAGCCAACCATTAGTATCCCATACCAGGCATGGTACTCGAGCCAGCCGTTAGTATTCCCGTACCAGGCGTGGTACCCAAGCTAATCGAATGTCAATAATCCACAGTCAATAGATGAACAAACAACTTGTAAACCACAAGCAACACACCGTTCAATTCACAGACTGTAAAACAGGACCCTTAGACATTCTACACAATTCCTCTAACCAATGTAATTCATACAAGCACTTAGATAAGAGTACAAACATATACCACATTCACAGGAATCGTAAGCCATCACCTACCTCGAAATGATCCAAGCTCTACTCAACCCGAGCTTTCCCGTGTTCCGCATTCTTTTCTCGTTCTTGGTCTAAAATAACATACAAGTACATGAAATTAACAAACTAGGCCTGCACATTACCCGGATTACACCAAATGCTAGAACCCCAGGCCACTCATGATCATTCCACCCTTTTCTCGGGATTTCCCACCGTTAATTTCCCTAGTTCTATCATTTTCACAGATTTAAATAGAGAATTTAACTACATATGATCATTATATTTCACTTTTAACAATACCCAAGAACTTACATGTTTAGAATCCCCTTTCTTCCCCGGATTCTACCATTCCTAGGTTATTCCAACCTTTCCCCAAGTTCCCTCCTAGCAATTCTACCGCATAGAAAAAGTAGTGCGAAGTTTAGGGAGTAGAAACCTTACCTTAGGGAAGAAAAACAATGAAGAACAGAGGAAAAATGCCTGAAATCGCCCTAGATCTTCTCCCAAATAAATTGTAGAAAACTGAACTATTTTGGGGAAGTTTATGCATTAAAAACCCATCGGCCTGCTATAGCGAACGACTTCCACTATAGCGGTCTTAAGCGGTGTTGACCGCCTTGACCACCGCTATAGCGGTATTTTCCACCACTATAGCGGAGGTCACTATGGTGGAGCCATTGCACTCATCATAAACAGAATGTCCAGAAATCTCAAAAAACTGGTCATTTTACAACACACTTGCTTCCCCCGATGACCTGAAATAACCCCTCCACGTCAAACGCGATTCCTGGAGTTCTACTTACCTAAATTCAATTTTGAAAAGTCCTCCGGACTGCTTTATGTATTGGCTTAATGGAAAACTAGCTCAAACAAGACACCTAACCCAATCGTTACCCGAATTTCCCTAGACTCCACCTCACTCCAAATCTGGTTGAGGCTAGCCTAGCCCTGAATTTCAAACTCCACAACCTGGAGTTTTCTAACTCTAAAACTTGGCACGATTGGACTACCCGTAACAACAGACCCAGTGGTTACAACAGATACCAATTTACCCATCGTTCATCCCCGAATGATCAAACCCAAATTTACGGAAATATAAGAGAGTAAGTGTAGTACCTGAATCCTCAAACAACTGAGGGTACTTGTCCCGCATGTCCTTCTTGGTTTCCCAAGTGGCTTCCAAAACCGGATGATATTTCCATTAAACTTTTACCATGTCAATCACCTTTGTCCTCAACCTCCCGACATCCCGAGCAAGAATCAAGACTGGTTCCTCTTCATAACGAAGATCCTTGTTGAAAAGTACCTCGTCCCACTTAATGATGTAATCCCCATCCCCATGGTATCGCTTAAGCATGAATACATAAAATACCGGAAGGATGCCCGACAAACTGGGCAGTAGTACTAACTTGTAAGCCACTGGCCCCACAACCTCAAGAACCTAAAGGGACCGATAAACCGAGGGCTAAGCTGTATCCATCCTAGGCGTTGTAGTAACTGCTGGCTGAGTATCCAAGGCCTGATTCACAAAAGTCGTGGGTATGGCTCCAGTACCGACCAACCCACTCTGAATATTCTAAGCCTACTGAAAGTCTTCCGGTTTCATAGTAGGAAGGCCTGCACCCCCAACCGGTGCCGCCTCCACCTGCGCTCCTTCGTCCTTCACAACAACTTCCACATCTTCAACAACATGTTCCTGAGGTGTGGGATGGGTTGATTCACACTCTCCAGCAGCAGCTTGAGCTCCACCCCTGGCGGGTGAAGCTCTACCTCATCCCCAGCCCCTTCCCCTACCTCTGCCACAAGCTACCAGGACCTCTAGCCTCGCTCCATTATTCCTTGTAGTAACCATCTGCAGACATAAGAGTGAATAAGGTTAGATACCAATTTGTATCACCAGATACCAATTGGAATCAAGTTATAGCACGAAGGAAAGAAGGAAGAGATAGTTTTTTTCCTAAAGCCCCATAGCCTCTCGAAGAAAAGTACGGACGTCTCTGCACCATTCGGCAAGACTCTACTAGACCTGTTTGGTACGACGAGATCAACGAACCTATGGCTCTGATACCATCTTTGTCACAACCCAGATCATTGTGAGTGGCACCCACCCAACCCCCGGATGAGCAAACCAATAGAGTTCAACCCTTAGCTTAGACTAACAGCCTAAAACCAGCAGCAAAAAGTAAACTAGCAATTCAAATAAGCAAAGAACTATATCATTAAAATTATCTTGCAGAAAATCCCCCTAGAAACTGAAAGTCGCAGTACCAAACAATTCTACCAACATCTAGAACGGAAATGCAACCCCAAAACTTAAACAATAAAAGAGATAGTCTAAGCCCAAAATAATTGGGCTATAACTTAAAGATAAGCATCAAGGCGGCTTGGTCAAACGGCTTACCATTAATATCTTGGAATAGTCCAGCCTACAGGTGAGGTCATACATCAACCTCCGGAGGATTTCCTGTACTCACAACAAAAACAAGCAAGTGCAGTATCAGTACACAACCACTGTGTACTGGTAGGATCATCATCCAGTTTCCAAATAAATAGTGAATAAGCAGTACAACAATCAAGTAATTAGTATGGAAGACATGCAACAAGTCAACAGACCCTAGACTATAAGTCTCGACCTAGCTTGTTCCCACGCTAAATCCATTTCTGATAACTCTAAACCACAATCATATACCAATAACTATACCTTTCCATATAGCCCGGATCTACCCTGGGATCCCCTCTAAACAACACCTAAGTAAGTGTCAGTGAACAACCCGGCCTAATCCAAGACCCACTCAACAATTATAACAAAATTTCCCGATCACTCAAGGCCCACCAAAAAAGTATCACATTTTAGTAAAACATCCTTGTCCACTCACGAAACCAATAACAGTCAATGCAATACAACAATAATAATGCAAAGATGCAGTAAAATAAACCCGTACTAGGCATGGTACCCGAGCTAACCATTAGTATCCCGTACTAGGAGTGGTACCCTAGCCAACCATTAGTATTCCCATACCAATCGTGGTACCCGAGCCAACCGAATGTCAACAATCCATAGTCAATAGATGAACAAACAACTTGTAAACAAACAAGCAACACACCGTTCGATTCACAGACTGTAAAACAGGAACCTTAGACATTATACATAATTCCTCTAAGAAATATAATTCATACAAGCACTTAGATAAGAGTATAAAGATATACCACATTCACAGGAATCAGAAGCCATCACCTACCTCGAAATGATCCAAGCTCTACTCAACCCGAGCTTTCCCGTGTTCCGGATTCCTTTCTCGTTCTTGGTCTAAAATAACATACAAGTAAATAAAATTAACAAACAAGGCCTACACATTACCCAGATTACACCAAATCCCATAACCCCAGGCCACCCATAATCATTCCACCCTTTTCCCGAGCTTTCCCACCATTAATTTCCCTAGTTCTATCATTTTTACAGATAAAAATAGAGAATTTAACAACATATGATCATTATATTTCACTTTTAACAATACCCAAGAACTTTCATGTTTAGAATCCCCTTTCTTCCTCAGATTCCACCATCGAGGATTCATATAGCTGAACCTAACTACTATGTGATTGAGGTGTAGTTGATTGTTGATTGAAATAATTTCAGTCTTTGTAGAACAGCAATGGATATAGAAGATTCACATAGTTAACCTAACTAGTTTGGGATTGTGGCATAGTTGCTTCTTGATTAAAGATTCTTCAACTTCTATGGAATGAAGTGGATATTGAGGATTTATATAGCTAACTCTAACTAGTTTGAGATTAAGCATAGTGAATTGATTGAAAACTCTTCAGTTTTTTAAGTCTTATACAGTCAAATGAGGACTTCATGTAGCCGATCTTAATTAGTTTGTTATTGAAGTGTAGCTGATCATGTGCCCGAATCTAGCTAGTTTTGAATCAAAGAATCGGACTCACTCTGACATCTGTCGAAGCCAGCCTGTGGTAAGAGTTGGGCAGAGGTAGCCCTCAAGCGGCGCATAAACTATGTTCGTCAACCAAGTTTGTTCAATGATTAAAGTGTCCTTCAGTTATTAGAGCATAATGGATATATCATGTAGCTGATCTTAACTAGCTTGGGGTTAAGGTTCAACTCTTATGGAGAATTATGGATATAGAAGATTCTAATAGTTGAACTAGTTTGAATTAAGGCTTACTTGAGTGTTGATTGAAAGTTTTTCAGTTATTGTAGAGGGGGAATATATATAAAGGTTTCATATAGCCAACCTTAACTAGTTTGGGATGGAAGGGTAGTGGAATGCTGATTGAAAATCTTTTGTTTTTGTTGAGTGAAATGGATACATGGGATCCTAACTAGTTTGTGATTTGGCTGTACTTGATTGAACATTCTACTATTTTTACAGACTAACGAAAAAACATTCTACTAGTCCTATAGAGGAAAATGGATTATAGAGGATTCATATAGCCGATCCTAACTAGTTTGAGATTGAGTGATAGTTGATTGTGTTGGGGTTTAGATATGAAAAGTGAATGGAAAATGGATGGAATAGAAATGGAGGAAAATGAAATATTCCATTTGCTTTTGTAAAGAGCATTTGTACCACATTTGTTGGTGGAAAGGAAATTTCAAGTGTTTATATTAAGAAACACTTCCTCTTTGTCTTGAATAGCTGAGAAGAAGACAAACCTCGCGCAGTCGCCATCATCGGCTCGGCTCGGCTTCAGCTTCGGATTTGGATTTAGATTTGGAAAAACTTGAGAGAGAGTTTATCTTTTTGGACAAAGTTTATTTAAACTTATTTGTTAAAGCCAAAAGTCTAACCCAGAATATTTCTCCATGTGCGAGCCGCACTTTGGCTTGTGGAAAATGTGCAAGAATCGCATGTCAAAAGAGCCGCATCTTTTTGACTCAATATTTTGTGACATGTGAGGGACATGCGACACGCACAATGGCTTGTGCATTATTTCTTCTAAACTTCAAGTGCGATTTACAACCGTTGAGTGGTTCGCCAATCAATAGAGTTTGAGGTACCGCTATTCTATTGATGTTAATCGTTCTATCCTGGGAGGATATATTTTATCAACCTTGGGTACTTGAGGGGGATAATTTCCTTAAGGACACACTGTGTATTCAGTGGGCTCGATTTCTCTGTCATCTCTTTTCTTGTTTCTGCTTATTTTGTTTAAATACAAATTTTATTTATCACCCAAATAGCAATCTTAAGGAAATTATTATTTATCGAAATCCTTCAGATAAAAATCTTAAGAAAATTATTATTTATCTGTATTTAATGTTTCTGGAGATTAAAATCATTTGGTTTTCTACTCAATTTGAATCTTTGTTCTGATTTGAAGAATAGAAAAACTTTGTCAGAACTATGAGTTCATTCGGTTGAACGATTCAAAGATATAAAAACTTCATCGTTAATTAAAAATAAGTTTGAATAAAGAGATAGTCTTTATTGTTAGTATTCTAATACTAAATTATTTTGTCAAATTTGTGACAGAAAAAAATGACGAATGAAACAGAACATCAAAGTAATTTTATTGTGAATAGTGTTGCCCCAGCAGTAACAACTATAGCATCATAAAGTCGTATGAATGTTGCACATGCAATGGCTACGACAGAAAAATCAAGAAACTTTCTAGGTATCGACTTCAAGAGATGGCAACAGAAGATGTTCTTCTATCTTACTATTCTAAGCCTGCAATGTCTCATAACTGAGGACATTCCTGTGTTGGCTGAAGGAACTCCGGATAAAGAGAAGTTTGTGGTTACTGAAGCATGGAAACATTCTGATTTCCTATGTAAGAACTACATTCTGAATGGCTTAGAGGATGTCTTGTACAAAGTCTTCAGCATTTGTAAGACTTCAAAAGAGTTATGGAGCACTCTTGAGAAGAAATACAAAACTGAGGATGCTGGACTGAAAAAGTTTGTGGCTGCAAAGTTCTTGGATTTTAAAATGGTTGACAGCAAGATTGTCATGTCATAAGTCCAAGAATTATAAGTCATCATTAATGATCTCCTTGCGGAAGGTATAACAACTTTACTACCTTCGTTGTTAGTTATTTTGAATATGTGGCTAACATTAACCATACTTTTGAAGGTATGGTAACAAATGAAGCTTTTCAAGTAGCAGCTTTTATCGAAAGTTTCCTCCTTCATGGAGAGACTTTAAGAACTACTTGAAGCATAAGCCCAAGGAAATGACTCTTGAAGACTTGATTGTTCATCTTAGAATAGAAGAGGACAACAAAAATGCAGAAAAGAAGGCTTGTGCAAGTTCAGCAATATTGGGAACAAATATTATTGAAGAAGCACCAACAAACAAGAAAAGAAAGAATCCTTCTGGACCAAAGAACAATCCGCCAAAGAAGAAGTTCAAAGGCAACTATTATAATGTGTCAAGGCTGGTCACAAATTTTTAGATTATCGGGCTCCAAAGTAAGGCAAGAACAAGGGTCAAGCAAACATGGTTGAACAAGTAGAAGACTTGTGTTCCATACTTTCTGAATGCAACTTGGTTGGCAACCCAAGGAAATAGTGGATAGATTCCGGTGCCACCCGTCATGTGTGTGCCAATAAGGATATGTTTGCATCCTATGCTCCTGCTGGACCCGATGAGACCATCTTTATGGCAAACTCCACTACAATAAAAGTTGAAGGAACAGGCAAGATATGATTGAAGATGACATCCGGCAAGGTTGTGACTCTCAACAATATCCTTTATGTTTCATATTTGTGGAAGAACTTTGTCTCAACTTCACTTCTTACTATGAATGGATTCAAGTGTATTTTTATTTCTGATAAGGTTGTAGTTAGTAAGAATGAAATATATGTACGAAAAGGTTACCTAACTGAGGGCCTTTTCAAACTCAATGTAATGACTGTTGAAATGAATAATAGTTCAATTTTTTCTTACTTTATTGAGTTAAATGATTTATGTCATGTTTGCTTAGGACATGTCAATTATAAAATCTTGCGAAAACTTATAAGTTTAGAAGTATTGCCTAAGTTTCAGTGCAGTAAATCACAATGTCAAATCTGTGTTGAATCTAAACTTGTTAAACATCCGTATAATTCTGTTGAAATGAATTTTAATTCACACAGATATTTGTGATATAAAGTCAATACCATCTCGCGGTGGGAAAAAGTATTTTATAACCTTCATTGATGATTGTACTCGGTATTGTTATATTTACCTGCTTAATAGTAAGAATGAAGCAATTGAAGCATTTAAGCCGTACAAAACTGAAGTTGAAAATCAGTTGAATAAAAAGATCAAAATGATAAGGAGTGATAGGGGTGGCGAGTATGAATCTCCTTTTGAAGAAATATATTTGGAAAATAGAATTGTCCATCAAACTACTGCCCCTTATACACTGAAATCCAATGGAATTGAGGAAAGGAAAAATCCAACATTGAAGAAAATAATAAATATCTTATTAATAAGTTCCAGTTTTACTGCAAAGTTTGTGGGGGGAAGCTATCCTTACAGCAAACAAAATACTCAATAGAGTATCCCACAGCAAAACACAATTTATTCCATATGAAAAATTGAAAGGAAGAAAACCCAACTTGAAATATTTTAACGTGTGGGGATGCTTAGCCAAAGTCCAAGTTCCTAAAACCCAAGAGGGTCAAGATAGGACCAAAGACTATGGATTATGTTTTTATCGGATATGCTATAACTAGTAAAGCATATCAATTTTTGGTTCACAACTTTGACCATCCCGATACTCATGATAATACGATAATAGAATCAGATAATATTGAATTCTTTGAAAATATTTATTCGTATAAAATAAATAGTGAGTCGTCAAGTGAAAGAACTAAATGATCTCGAGAAGAATCAAAGGAAACTACTTTTGATGAATAGAATTCAAGACGTAGTAAACGTCAAAGGACATCTACTTCCTTTGAACCAGATTTTGTGACTTTTCTTCTTGAAAATGAGCCTCAGAAGTTTAAAGAAGTTATGTCTTCCGGAGACTCATCATTTTGGAAAGAAACTGTCAATAGTGAAATTGAATCAATCTTAAGTAACCATACTTGGGAATTGGTTGATCTTCCTCCTGGAAATAAACCTTTAGGTTCTAAATGGATCTTTAAAAAGGAAAATAAAAGATGATGGAACTATTGACAAATATAAGGCAAAACTTATTGTCAAAGGTTATAGACAAAAGGAAGGTCTTGATTACTTTGGCACATATTCGCCGGTAACAAGAATAACATCTATTCGGATGTTAGTTACATTGGCGGCGGTATATGGTCTTGAAATCCATCAAATGAATGTGAAAACGGCTTTCTTTAATGGAGATTTGGAGGAAGAAATTTACATGGAACAACCTGAGGGTTTTATGGTTTTGAGTAAAGAAAGAAAGGTGTGCAAACTTGTTAAGTCACTTTATGGACTAAAATAAGCAACCAAACAATGGCATGTAAAGTTTGACCAAATAATATTCGCAAATGGATATTAGATTAATGAGTGTGACAAATGCGTTTACACTAAGGACACTCCAAATCATAAAGTCATTGTTTATTTGTATGTTGATCATCAGTAGAGACTTTTTTGACATAAATACTACAAAGAGTATGCTGGCTAGCAAAATTGATATGAAAGACTTAAGAGTTGCTGACGTGATCTTAGGGATCAGAATTCATAAAACTCCTCAAGGTCTAGCATTGTCACAGTCTCATTACATTGAAAAGGTACTTGATAAATTCAAGTATTTGAATTTCAATGTTTCCAAGACACCAATGGATGTGAGTTTTGCACTTCAAAAGAATGACGGTGAAAGTGATTCACAATTGGAATACGCACGAGTATTGAAAAGTTTGATGTATAACATGAACTGTATGTGACCAAATATAGCATGTGCCATTAGTAAATTGAATCGGTACACAAGTAATCCCAATCAAACTCATTGGATGGCAATGAAATGAGTTTTGGGGTATTTGAAACATACTCAAAACCATGCTTTGCATTATAACAAATATCCTACAGTACTTGAAGGATATAGTGATGCAAATTGGATCACCGGATCATCTAAAGTTAAATCCACAAGTGGATATGTATTTACTCTTGGTGGAGGAGCAGTTTCTTAGAAATCATCTAAACAAACATGCATCGCTCTCTCTACAATGGAATCTGAGTTTATAGCTTTAGATAAGCCGGTGAAGAAGTTGAGTGGCTCCAGAATTTCTTGGAAGACATTCCATTCTGTCCCAAACCATTGGCACCTGTATGTATACACTGTGATAGCCAAGCAGCAATAGGTAGGGCAGGGAGCACTATGTATAACAGAAAATCTCGTCACCTTCAATGGAGATATAACAACGTTAGAAAACTACTTTCTAGTGGAATTATCACGATTAACTATGTTAAGTCAAAATATAATGTGTTGGATCCACTTACAAAAGGTCTAACTAGAGAGGTAGTTGAAAGATTATCAAGGGAAATGGATTTAAGTCCTAGGACAAGTCATCATGGTGGTAACTCTATCTAGTAGACTGGAGATCCCAAGAGCTAGGTTCAAGGAGAAAAATAAAGTTATGAATGACAGTTCAACATTATCAAATAACTCAACCTATTCTCGTGATAAAGACAATGTTCGAAAATAAGGGTAAAGCTTTTAAAGCTTAAAGTTTTTTAATGGTTTCTAAGTTTGGCAGGTATGACCAAATAGTTTATCTATAGGATTAAACATTTAGAAAACACCTATGTAAGATGAAGTGTAAGCCGCTTCAAGGAGAATGGTGGTAAAGGTCGATTCTCTAAGCACTTATAAAACCAGGCAGTGTTTATGGCTGAAACAAATAAAATTGTGAGAACTATAAATAATTAAAGGTTAGTTATATTACTTATATTTCCTAGGTGTATAACAAAGTTCGATGGTTCAAATATATCGCATCTACGGATTGACGGAGTGCATCCGATATAAGTTCACTATGAAAAGTTCAAAGGAAAACTTACTTATCCAGATGCAATTAATCTTTGCTTGTAGATCACACACTTGTATGTATATTCTTTCATCTTATAGCCATTTTCCATTCATGTGGGGGATTGTTGGGGTATAGATATGAAATATGAATGGAATGAAGGAAATAAAAATGGAAGGAAAATGAAATATTCCTTTTGCTTTTGTAAAGAGCATTTGTACCACATTGGTGGTGGAAAGGAAATTTCAAGTGTTTATATTGAGAAACACTTCCTCCTTGTCTTAAAGGGATGAGAAGAAGACAAGCCTCGTGTCGTCGTCGTCATCGGCTTGGCTCAGCTTCGACTTTGGCTTGGGCTTTGGCTTTGGCTTTGGCTTTAGATTTGGATTTGGATTTGGATTTGTCAAAGATCAATCGAGAGATTATCTTTTTGGACAATGTTTATTTAAAATTAATTGTTTAAGCCAATAGTTTAACCCAAGATATTTCTCCATGTGTGAGCCGCACTTTGGTTTGTGCAAATCACACATGAATCGCACATTAAAAGAGCCGCATCTTTTTGATTCACTATTTTGTGACATGCGAGGGACATGCAACATTCACAATGGCTTGTGCATTTCACAGGTCGCATCGCACATTACGTCCAGTGTTGGCAGACTCATTGATTTCATGTGTGATGGGATATGTGATTCTCACTTCTTGATGTGCGAATCTCAGGTCATCCAATCAAATCTGATATAGTGAAACTTGTCTGAACCTTTGCTTCCTTCCTAAAGAAGTACTTTTTGTCTAAAAAATATCTTATTCATCCTCAGATATGGAGCACGAATTTAAGAACTACTTGAGTAAAAACACAAGTATACTTCTCTATTTCTTCTAAAATTCAAGTGTGATTTACTATCATTGAGTGGTTCACCGATCAATAGAGTTTGAGGTACCGGTATTCTAATATTGATGTTAATCGTTCTATCCTGGGAGGATATATTCCATCAACCTCGGGTTCTTGAGGGGAATAATTTCCTTAAGGACACACTGTGTATTCAGTGGGCTCGATTTCTCTTTCATCTCTTTTCTTGTTTCTACTTGTTTTGTTTAAATTCAAATTTTATTTATCAATCAAATAATAATCTTAAGAAAATTATTGTTTATCAAAATCCATAAGATAACAATCTTAAGAAAATTATCATTTATCTGTATTTAAAGTTTCTGGAGATTAAAACCATTTGGTTTTCTACTCTGTTTGAATCTTTGTTCTGATTTGAAGAATATAAAAATGTTGATAGAACTTAGAGTTCATTCGATTGAATGATTCGAAGATATAAAAACTTCATCGTTAACTAGAAAGAAGTTTGAATAAAGAGATAGTCTTTATTTTTAGTATTCTAATACTAAATTGCTTTGTCAAATTTGTGACAGAAAAAAATGACGAATGAAATAGAACATCAAAATAATTTTGTTGTGAATAGTGTTTCCCCAGCAGTAACAACTATAGTATCATCAAGTTGTACGAATATTGCACCTGCAATGGCTACGGCAGAAAAGTCAGAAAAATTTCTGGGTATCGACTTGAAGAGATGGCAGCAGAAGATGTTCTTCTATCTTACAACTCTAAGCCTGTAATGTTTCATAACTGAGGACGTTCCTATGTTGGATGAACGAACTCTGGATAAAGAGAAGTTTATGATTACTGAAGCATGGAAATATTCTGATTTCCTATGCAAGAACTACATTCTCAATGGCTTAGAGAATGGCTTGTACAACGTCTTCAGCATTTGTAAGACTTCAAAAAAGTTACGGAACGCTCTTGAGAAAAAATACAAAACTGAGGATCCCGGATTGAAAAGGTTTATGGCTGCAAAGTTCTTGGATTTTAAAATGGTTGACATCAAGACTGTCATGTCACAAGTCCAAGATTTATAAGTCATCATTCATGATCTCCTTGCGGAAGGTATAAACAAATTTACTACCTTCGTTGTTAGCTATTTTGAATATGTGGCTAATATTAACCTTACTTTTGAAGGTATGGTAACAAATGAAGCTTTTCAAGTAGCAGCTTTTATCAAAAATTTGTCTCCTTCATGGAAGGACTTTAAGAACAACTTGAAGCATAAGCGCAAGGAAATAACTCTTGAAGACTTGATTGTTCGTCTTAGAATAGAAGAGGACAACAAGGCTACAGAAAAGAAGTCTCGTGCAAGTTCAGTAATATCGGGAACAAATATTATTGAAGAAGCGCCAACAAACAAGAAAAGAAAGAATCCTTCTGGACCAAATAAAAATCCACCGAAGAAGAAGTTTAAAGGTAACTATTATAACTGTGGATAGGCTGGTCACAAGTCTTCGGATTGTCAGGCTTCAAAGAAAGGCAAGAACAAGGTTCAAGCAAACATGATTGAACAATTGGAAGATTTGTGTGCCATGCTTTTTGAATGTATCTTTGTTGGCAACCCAAGGGAATGGTGGATAGATTCTGGTACCACCCGTCATGTGTGTGCCAATAAGGATCTGTTTGCATCCTATGATCCCGCTGGACTCGATGAGACTATCTTTATAGAAAACTCTGCTACAACAAAAGTTGAAGGAACAGGCAAGATATGCTTGAAGATGACATCCTGCAAGGTCGTGACTCTCAACAATGTCCTTCATGTTCTTGATTTGCGGAAGAACTTGGTCTCAACTTAACTTCTTACTAAGAACAGATTCAAGTGTGTTTTTGTTTCCGATAAGGTTGTAGTTAGTAAGAATGAAATGTATGTAAGAAAAAGTTACCCAACTGAGGGCCTTTTCAAACTCAATGTAATGAGTGTTGAAAAGAATAATAGTTCAGTTTCTTCTTACTTTATTGAGTCAAACGTTTTATGGCATGTTCGTTTAGGACATGTCAATTTCAAAACCTTACGAAAACTGATAAGTTTAGAAGTATTGCCTAAGTTTGAGTGCAGTAAATCACAATGTCAAATCTATGTTGAATCTAAATTTGTTAAACATTCGTATAAATCTGTTGAAAGGAATTCCAATCCCTTAGACTTAATTCACACAGATATTTATGATATGAAGTCAATACCACCTCGCGGTGGTAAAAGGTAATTTATAACCTTCATTGGTGATTGTACTCGATATTGTTATGTTTACTTGCTTAATAGTAAGGATGAAGCAATTGAAGCATTTAAGCAATACAAAACTGAAGTTGAAAATCAGTTGAATAAAAAGATCAAAACGATAAGGAGTGATAGGGGTGGAGAGTATGAATCTCCTTTTGAAGAAATATGTTTGGAAAATGAAATTGTTCATCAAACTACTGCCCCTTATACACCTCAATCCAATGGAATTGCGGAAAAGAAAATTAAACATTGAAGAAAATGATGAATGCCTTATTAATAAGTTCTGGTTTACTGCAAAGCTTGTGGGGGAGAAGCTATCCTTACAGCAAACAAAATACTCAATAGAGTACCCCATAGCAAAATGCAATTTATTCCATATGAGAAATGGAAAGGAAAAAAACCCAACTTGAAATATTTTAAAGTGTGGGGGTGCTTAGATAAAGTCCAAGTTCCTAAACCCAAGAGGGTCAAGATAGGACCAAAGACTGTGGATTGTGTTTTTATCGGATATGCTATAAATAGTAAAGCATATCAATTTTTGGTTCACAAATCTGACCATCTCGATACTCATTATAATATGATAATAGAATCAGATAATGCAAAATTCTTTGAAAATATTTATCCGTATAAAATGAATAGTGAGTCATCAAGCGAAAGAACTTAATGACCTCGGGAAGAATCAAAGGAAGTATTCTTAATGGAGAGAATTCAAGACATAGTAAACATTAAAGGACATCTACTTCCTTTGGACCGGATTTTGTGACTTTTCTTCTTGAAAATGAGCTTTAAACATTTAAAAAAGCTATGTCTTCTCGAGACTCATCATTTTGGAAAGAAGTTGTCAATAGTGAAATGGAATCAATCTTAAGTAACCATACTTGGGAATTGGTTGATCTTCCTCCTAGAAATAAATCTTTAGGTTCCAAAAGGATCTTTTAAAGGAAAATGAAAGCTGATGGAACTATTGATAAATATAAGGCAAGATTTATTGTCAAAGGTTATAGACAAAAAGAAGGCCTTGATTATTTTGACACATATTCGTTGGTAACAAGAATAATATCTATTCGGATGTTAGTTGCATTGGCGGTTGTATATGATCTTAAAATCCATCAAATGGATGTGAAAATGACTTTCTTAAATGGAGAGTTTGAGCAAGAAATTTACATGGAACAACCTGAGGGTTTTATGGTTCCGAATAAAGAAAGAAAGGTGTGCAAACTTGTTAAGTCACTTTATGGACTAAAACAAGCACCCAAATAATGGCATACAAAGTTTGACCAAACAATGTTGGCAAATGGATTTTAGATTAATGAGTATGATAAATGTGTTTACATTAAGGACACTCCAAATCATAAAGTCATTGTTAGTTTGTATGTTGATGATATGTTGATTATCAGTAGAGACTTTTCTGACATAAATGCTACTAAGCATATACTGGCTAGCAAATTTAAAATATGAAAGACTTAGGAGTTGCTGATGTGATCTTAGGGATCAGAATTCATGAAACTCCTCAAGGTCTAGGATTGTCACAGTCTCATTACATTGAAAAGGTACTTGATAAATTCAAGTATTTGAATTTTAATGTTGTCAAGACACCAATGGATGTGAGTTTTGCACTTCAAAAGAATGAAGGTGAAAGCGATTCACAATTGGAATACGCATGAGTATTGGAAAGTTTGATGTATATCATGAACTGTACGCGACCACATATAGCATGTGCCATTAGTAAATTGAATCGGTACACAAGTAATTTCAATCAAACTCATTGGATGGCAATGAAATGAGCTTTGGGGTATTTGAAACATACTTAAAACTATGCTTTGCATTATAACAAATATCCTGCAGTACTTGAAGGATATAGTGATGCAAATTGAATCACCGGATCATCTGAAGTTAAATCCACAAGTGGATATGTATTTTCTCTTGGTGGTGGAGACGTTTCTTTAAAGTCATCCAAACAAATATGCATCACTCGCTCTACAATGGAATCTGAGTTTATAGCTTTAGATAAAGCTGGTGAAGAAGCTGAGTGGCTCTAGAATTTCTTGGAAGACATTCCATTCAGGCCTAAACCATTGGCACCTGTATGCATACACTGTGATAGCCAAGCAGCAATAGGTAGGGCAGGGAGCACTATGTATAATAGAAAATCTCGTCACCTTTGATGGAGATATAACACCATTAAAAAACTACTTTCTAGTGGAATTATCACGATTGACTATGTAAAGTCAAAAGATAATGTATTGGATCCACTTACAAAAAGGCCTAACTAGAGAGGTAGTTGAAAGATTATCAAGGGAAATGGGTTTAAGGCCTAGGACAAGTCATCATGGCAGTAACTCTACCTAGTAGACTGGAGATACCAAGAGCTAGGTTCAAGGAAAAAAACAAAGTTATGAATGACAGTTCAACATTGTCAAATAACTCAACCTATTCTTGTGATAAAGACAATGTTCGAAAATAAGGGTAAAGCTTTTAAAGCTTAAAGTTTTTTAATGGTTTCTAAGTTAGGCAGGTATGACCAAATAGTTTATCTATAGGATTAAATATTTAGAAAACACCTATGTAAGAGTGAAGTGTAAGTCGCTTCAAAGAGAATAATGGTAAAGGCTGATTCTCTAAGCACTTATGAAACCAAGCAATGTTAATGGCTGAAATGAATAAATCCGTGAGAATCATAAACGGTTAAAGGTTAGTTGTGTGACTTGTATTGTAAAGGTGTACAATAAAGTTTGACGGTTCAATGATATCGCATCTACCGATTGACGGAGTGCATCTGATATAAGTTCACTATGGAAAGTTCAAAGGGAAACCTACTTATCCAGATGCAATTAATATTTGCTTGTAGATCACACACTTGTCCGTATATTCTATCATCTTATAGCCATTCCCCATTTATGTGGTGGATTGTTGGGGTTTAGAACTGAAAAGTGAATAGAAAATAGAGGGAATAAAAAAATGAAGGGAAAATGTAATATTCTTTTTGCTTTTGTAAAAAGCATTTGTACCACATTGGTGGTGAAAAGGAAATTTTAAGTGTTTATATTAAGTAACACTTCCTCCTTGTATTAAAGGGTTGAGAAGAAGACAAGCATCACCCGTCATCGTCGTCGGCTCAGCTTCGGCTTTGGCTTTGAATTTAGATTTGGATTTGGATTTGGATTTGTCAAAGATCGATTGAGAGATTATCTTTTTGGATAAGGTTTATTTAAACTTAATTATTTAAGTCAAAAGTCTAACCCAAAATATTTCTCCATGTTGAGCCGCACTTTGACTTGTGCAAAACGCACATGAATCGCACGTCAAAAGAGTTGCATCTTTTTGACTCACTATTTTGTGACATGCGAGGGACATGCGACATGCACAGTGGCTTGTGTGTTTCGCACGTCGCATCGCACATCATGTCCAGTGCTGGTAGACTCACTAGTTTCGTGTGCGATAGAATGTGCGATGCGCACTTCTTGATATGCGAATTGCATGTCGTCCCATCGTATATGAAACAATACAACTTTTCTGAACCTTTGCTTCCTTTCTAAAGCAGTGCTTTTTGGCTATAAATATTTGATTCTTCCTCAGATATGGAGCACGAATTTAAGTACAATTTGAGTACAAAAAACACAAGTGTACTTCTACATTTCTTCTGAAATTCAAGTGTGATTTAGTACTATTGAGTGGTTCGCTGATCAATAGAGTTTGAGATACCGCTATTCTATTGATGTTAATCGTTCTATCCTGGAAGGATATATTCCATCAACCTCGGGTGCTTGAGGGAAATAATTTCCTTAAGGACACACTGTGTATTCAGTGGGCTCAATTTCTCTTTCATCTCTTTTCTTGTTTCTACTTGTTTTGTTTAAATATAGATTTTATTTATCACCCAAATAACACATTAATTCTTCAGTATTTCATCCTTTCTTAACTGCACATTGTGATTTATAAATTCTTTTCAAGATTTTTCTTCTTAACTTGTAAAACTTTTTTGCTTTTATCGGTTGGTACAAGTTGAAAAGAAAAAATAAGGAAACAAAGAGCCAGTTCATAAGTTGTTTTAAATTTTGCACTCAACAACAACAAGCCCACTAGTGTAATCTCATCAGTGGAGTATAGATATTTTGCACTCGTTGGATCTATATTTTTAATTTATGTTTGTTTGAACATGTATGCATGTTCACATTTACCATTTCTCAAAAAAAAAAGTGTTTGGATGTTTAAGAACTAGTTTAGTTAAGTTTATTGTTAAGAAACTAGTACATTCTGTCTTTAAAATTAATATACACATAAAAGAAGCAGGGTAGAAACCATGCAATGCAAGAAGACTGGTGAAGTGGGGCAGGTGGGGTGATGTGGGGGGTTGCTTCTTAAGAATGATGTACTTCAAACTAGTACTAATAAGCATGTTCTTTTTTTGCGGTGAGTGATTTTCTTTTTGTTTCTTATTTTAAGGGTGAGTTTTCAGCTAATCGCAATAGCAAGTGGTTGCTCAAACACCTGTATGAACAGAGTGGATTTAGACGCTATAAGAATTCAGCAAGTCCATATAGTGTCTGATTCATATGTAGTTTTCAATTACACCAAAACTTAAAGGGTTAAAGACATGTGATTTCAAGCATAACAAGCATTTTTGCTTTTCTTTCAAAAATATCTATGATTAGATGTCTACAATTCTCTACCTGAACTGTCTAATAAATGCACATGGGTACTACTTTCCACATTGTCTTAACCTACCTTTTTTGTCTTTCCCTACTTTTAGTATAATCTTTTCGGTGTGTTTGGCATGGTTCCTTCCAAAAAGATTACGAAATAATACCTCATATGCCAGTCCTTGTTGTAATGTACAAAGAGATTATTTGGGGTCTTTGGAGCTTTCTCACACATGCGGTATCTATTTTGGAGAAGCCTCTCTTTTATAAATTACCTTGTGTTAAACAAGCCTCTCAGTGACTTATAAGAAGGAAACCTCTTTAGTCGCTTATTGTTTCTTTCTATGCATTTTTTAAACTTTGGCATTTACCTTACAACAAGATTTATCATACGATACATGATTCACAAGACGATCATCTTGATACATATCCCATACACTTTGCAATGGTGCGGTCATGTGTTATGGTCTCTAGTTCTGGATCGAGTCGCTGGATGATTAACTTGAAAGTCAGGCTCCACACTCACGTCTAAGCCCTGATAAAATCTAATTTATTTTATTAATAACGTCAACTCTCTTAAATAGAGGTTTACAGTAGCAAGAGTCCTAACAAACTAGAAAGGGAAAAGGGGCAAATATACCCCTCAACTTAGTGATTTAGAGTACCCTTCATTAAAAAAGTGAAGTAAATTTACCTCTGTCGTCTATGAAATGGTGCAGACTTACCCTCTTTACTAACAAATCTATTTTTTTAATTAAATAATATTTATCTTATTTTTTAAAATTAAAAAAAGACATGAATTTCTATTTGATAGGTAAAATAGTGATAAAAATACAGTTTCATCTAACTGATTTAAAATACATTTCCATAGAAAAAGTACAGATGGTTATGCAATACTGCATAGTCAGGAATACAAGTATTTTAATTATCATCGAGTGTTCTCAAAATTGAAAATTTGTGGGTTATTATTTTTGTTTGGGTCAGTTAAAGAATAAATGGACTAGTTAAAAATAAATTTATTTATCTTTTTTTAATTTTAAAATATAGAATAAATATTATTTAATTAAAAAAAATACAACTTTGTAAGTAAAAAGGGTATATCTGCACCATTCCATAGACGGAAGGGGTATATTTACTTCACTTTTTAACGGAGGATATATTTACTCTTAATCACAAAGTTGAGGGGTATATTTGCCCCTTCGCCCAACTAGAAATAAAAAAATCCTATAGAAAGTAATTAACAAGAGTCCTAACAAACTAGAAATAGAAAAGGTCCTATAGAACTGAATTAAAAAGAGTCCTAATTGTAATGACCCTTCCGGTCATTTCCACGTATAAGTCTTGAAGTTAAGCAAATCGACAAAAGTTATCGTAATATCTTTAACAAATTTTCTGAACTTTGGGTCAAATGTCTCAGGGCTTTTCACTCAATATATAAAGAGTTAGAAGTCCCCCAAAATATCAAATCGAAGGTCTACGAGTCTAGTTTCCAACGCATAAAACCTCACATCCAACTGATCTCGGAGTAAAACGTTATGACTGTTTTACCGCGGACTGTCTGGCAGAAAACGGGTTGCGAACCGGGTCGCGAATCGGGTCGGGTTAAACTCGATTTAAGCCTCAACGTCACGTTTTAAAACGCCATTTCAGTTCTGAAACAGTGATAAAACATAAGGGAGGATCCCGAGGGAATTCTTGAGTATCAAAATCGTGCAATGTCGAATTACGAGCCTAAACTTAAGAATTTTATTAGCATCGTGCGTGTATTTGAAAATATTTTATTTAAAATTTGAATTTGGTAAAAATTATATTATTATTGCCTTTTCAAAATATTTTAAAGGTTTATGAAAAATATTTTGTTACGATATAATGGTATATGTATTTATTTTATAAGGTTTTTATACATTGTATTATTTTAACGGAGATAGTAAATTTAGCTATGTTGAAAATTATTATTATAATACAGTAGGTTTTATTGGAAATGATTTTCTATCAATTATGGTACATTTAAAATATTATATTTATTTTACCACGAATTTATTCAATACCCGAATACATACATAACGGGCTGGAAATATTAAAATGCTGCCACCTCCACAACACGTGGAGGTGAGGCAAAGCAACCAGCAAACCGTAGCAGCTAGGTGACTAATACTTAGCTAAAGTGCCTACTATGTATCATCATTTATATACTTATATAATATAAAGATCCTCATTTGCTTTGTCACTTTGAAAATTATCCAGCAACTTTGTTCTCCCTTACTTTCTGTGTATGAATACGTACATATTATACACGTTGAGAAGATTGGAATGGGTAAAGAAATATATTTAACGTTATATTTGATCGGCCGAAAAGCAATCAATTATCTACGTCAAATTATTCAAGCCCGAGTTCAAGTTTAATTTTGTTTCGGATTTTCTCGGAGTGGTTCGAGCTTGGACATCATCTTAGCAGCTTGTCATCGGACGACAGGTAGGTTACGGTTTATTTTCCCTAGACTTCGTATATATAAAATAAAATTGTATTAATGGGCATCTTTGGGTTGGTTTATTAGGTTGGTACCACAGACCTTGACCG
>QJPP01002991.1:0-96485 GCA_003996215.1 Jaltomata sinuosa | reverse complement strand
TTTCGGGGGACTTCTAACTCTTTATATATTGGGAGAAAAGCCCCGACACATTTGACCCAAAGTTCAGAAAATTGTTAAAGGTCTTACGATATCTTTTGCCGATTTGCTTGACTTCAAACTTAAACGTGGAAATGACCGGAAGGGTCATTACATTTAGATGAATTTAAAATGCATATAAAAGAATTATTAGAAAATAAATATATACAAGAAAGCAACAGTAAACATACAAGTCCAGCATTTATAGTAAATAAACATAGTGAACAAAAAAGAGGGAAAAGTAGGATGGTTATTGATTATAGAAATTTAAACGCTAAAACTAAAACATACAATTATCCGATACCAAATAAGATATTAAAAATAAGACAAGTTCAAGGATATAATTACTTCAGTAAGTTTAATCAGGATTTTATCACCTTAAGTTAGAAGATGAATCTAAAAAATTAACAGCATTCACAGTACCACAAGGATTTTATGAATGGAATGTACTACCTTTTGGATATAAAAATGCACCAGGTAGATATCAACATTTTATGGATAATTATTTTAATCAGTTAGAAAATTGTATAGTATATATAGATGATATATTATTATATTCAAGAACACAAGATGAACATATAAAATTACTAGAGAAATTTATACATATTGTTACACGTGCAGGAATCAGTCTAAGCAAGAAAAAAGCAGAAATAATGAAAACACAAATAGAATTTCTAGGAATAGAGATAGATAAAAATGGTATAAAAATGCAACCACACATAGTAAAAAAAATAATAAATTCTGATGAACAGATAGATACAAAAAAGAAATTACAATCATTTTTAGGACTAGTAAATCAAGTAAGAGAATATATACCAAAATTAGCAGAAAATCTAAAGCCATTACACAAGAAATTAAAGAAAGATGTAGAGTATTACTTTGATAATAAAGACCAAGAACAAATAAGAAAAATAAAACTACTATGCAAGAATTTACCAAAACTATGTTTTCCAGACGAAAATAGAAAATTTATATATATAGTTGAATCAGATGCAAGTGAAATCAGTTATGGAGGAGTATTGAAATATAAATATGATAAAGAAAAAATAGAACATCATTGCAGGTATTATTCAGGAACATTTACCAACCCTGAAATAAAATGGGAAATAAATCGCAAAGAACTATATTCGATATATAAATGTTTGTTAGCTTTTGAACCATATATTGTGTATAATAAATTTGTTATTAGAACAGATAATACGCAAGTAAAATGGTGGTTGACGAAGAAATTACAGGATTCAGTTACGACAAAGGAGATACGAAGACTTGTATTAAATATATTAAATTTTACATTTACAATTGAAGTTATTGGTACTAATAAAAATACAATTGCAGATTACATATCAAGACAAGTCTACTCAAACTGAAGAAGTTATTGAAAAAGCTACTATGGATGATATACTTAAAGTTATGATGACTCTCTGCAAAGAGGTCGATAACTTAAACAAAGAGATATCACAAATTAAAGCTAGCCAGCAGCATGGTAAGTATGCGAATCTATGTCGATCGGAAGACATTAAAATTCCAGAGATAAAAGGTGACGGTGGGAAACACCTAAAAACCCAAAATACTTTGATTTATGCAGGTGAAACATCTACCAGCAGGGCAGCTACAAAAGAAGAAAGAAAATATGTCAGTACAAATCTAAATAAACTATTTGAAACTCCATATATTCCGACTCCAAAAAACCAAAGAACTCCATTTATACCTCCACAAATAAATACATACAAAGAAAGCCTCAACAAAGATAAAAAGACCTACAACCACATAACCCAGTCATATATAAATAATATCCACAAAATCCAATTATTTCTAAATAAAAATCCAAGATCCAAAACTACCACTAAACCAGATGAAGACTACATAACCCAGAGCTTACAAGGATATAATAAGCTAATAGCACAGCCAAAAACTAGTGCGAATCTAGTAGCGACATGCTACCAATATGGGCTATTACATACAGTATATACAAGCACAGGAGATGAAATAGCTAAATTACCAGAGCTACATAGAGCATTTACGCAATACAAGAAGATAACTAAAGGAACATTATTTTATATCAGGATATATTCAGCCACAGCCGAGATATTATACGACGAGATCAAACCAGCTATTCAAGTTATCAAGATAGGACTCACACGAGATATGATTATACCGGAGAAAATAGAAGAACATGACGAAATAACTAGAGAGGAAATACCAGAATTTTATGCAGGGAAACGACTTATTGGAATAGCTACAATATTACAAGAATTATCGACAAATTATATGCACAGGAACCCTATATGGAGCTACGACGCAAGAGAACAGACTATGATATATTCAACTTGTAGAGAAGAACGCATTAATGACATGGAAGAAATAAGACAGTGGGCATTTAGCCTATTGAGACCAGAAGAACAGCCATTGACGCGAGCTATTAGAAAAAATTTTATTTCAGAAGAGTTGATGACAAGATATTGTAAATTAATTAGTCAAAAATATCCGGACCACAAATGTTCTAAGTGTCAAGGAGACAATAATGTAATTCCTGAGGTACAGCTAGAGTAAGAAGAAAAAGCTAGAAGAAGCCAGAAGATAATGAAGCCAACAGCTATTGAAGACAAAGAATAGTGGAAGACAAAGCAAAATAATGAACGGCAAAGAGATAGGAAGAAAAGATGTAAAAAGTTTTTGTTTTTTGTTGAGTTGTAAAGTAGTAATAGTAGATAGGAGGACAGATGTAGTGTTTTCTTTGAATCTTGTAATTAGCACATGTAAAATGAAGGTATTAGGTGTAAAGTAGGAATAGTGAAAGGAGATTAGGACATTGTTAGATCTCTCCTATAAATAGCTAGTATTAGAAATAAGAAAGTAAGACTTTCTTGACGGAAAGCAAACCCTCTTTGTACACAAATAAATTCTCAGAAATAAGATAACAGCTTTTCAAGCATATATGGAGCAAGATAAGAGCAAGGTATATTTGTTCATAACTATGCATAGCTAAATTATTGATTCCTGAATATCATAGCATGCATAAATAAGTTATATTTATTATTATTTGCTAGAATTATTTGATCATATTTTTGAATTGTTGACATGAGGAAACAGGGGAAACAATCCGAAAATAATATCCAGAGGTTGAAACCAAGGCGAAAAGATGAGAATGCCGTAATGGGAGCAAACAGAGTGGTATTATCTAGGAGGGGAAAGTACCTTGAAAAGTACGGTGTTAACAATAAGAGAGTATGGTTAAAATAAATCTAGTAATAATAATCAAGTGTAATGATTATTAACATGCTATGGTATGAGGGAATTAACCAAAAGCAAAGCATAAAAACATGAACATGAATGACGAAATAATACCTACTTATTTCACATATTTGCATGATAAAGTAATTTATGATTATAAAATATTGATTTTGTATGTGCTTAGAGACATAGAAATTACAGATATAAGGAAACTAATATGGGAAAAAATATTTAATAACGAAGACCTAGAACTAATAAACCAAGAATGGTACAAATATGAGTTGCGGACATTAGACTTAGGCTAGGAAATCGGATATAAACTGCCTAGAGTAGACTCAGAATTTTAATGGAAAAATATGGTAGGGAACCTTGATATACAACTTAGAATTTGTTGGAAAATATTTTGAAGTATAGGCAAAAATAAGTAGGATTAATTATAAGATAAAATTTGTTAAGAATCCTAGAAAACTAAGCAAACTATTTAAAATTCTATACAAAAGAACTACACCATATAGAATCCCTAGAATTATTCTAGATAAAATAGCATGAAAAGAGAAAATAGTAAACTGGGGGGTGGTCCTACTATTTTCTCTTTTCATGCTATTTTATCTAGAATAATTCTAGGGATTCTATATGGTGTAGTTCTTTTGTATAGAATTTTAAATAGTTTGCTTAGTTTTCTAGGATTCTTAACAAATTTTATCTTATAATTAATCCTACTTATTTTTTGCCATACTTCAAAATATTTTTCCATTTCTAAGTTGTTTATATCAAGGTTCCCTAAATATTTTTCCATTATTCTGAGTCTATCTCTAGGCAGTTTATATCAAGATTTCCTAGCTCTAAGTCTAATTCGCGCAACTCTATTTGATACCATTCTTGATTTATTAGTTCTAGGTCTTCGTTATTAAATATTTTTTCCCATTTTAGTTTCCTTATATCTGTAATTTCTATGTCTCTAAGCACATACAAAATCAATATTTTATAATCATAAATTACTTTATCATGCAAATATGTGAAATAAGTAGGTATTATTTCGTCATTCATGTTCATGTTTTTATGCTTTGCTTTTTTATTAATTCCCTCATACCATAACATGTTAATAACATTACACTTGATTATTATCACTAGATTTATCTTAACCATACTTTCTTATTGTTAACACCGTACTTTTCAAGGTACTTTCCCCTCCTAGATAATATCACTCTGTCTACTCCCATTACGGCATTCTCATACTTTCGCCTTGGTTTCAACCTCTGGATATTATTTTCGGATTGTTTCCCTTGTTTCCTCATGTCAACAATACGAAATTATGATTCAAATAATTCTAGCAAATAATAACAAATATAACTTATTTATGCATGCTATGATATTCAGGAATCAATAATTTAGCTATGCATAGTTATGAACAAATATACCTTGCTCTTATCTTGCTCCATATATGCTTGAAAAGCTGTTATCTTATTTCTGAGAATTTATTTGTGTACAAAGAGGGTTTGCTTTCCGTCAAGAAAGTCTTACTTTCTTATTTCTACTACTAGCTATTTATAGGAGAGATCTAACAATGTCCTAATCTCCTTTCACTATTCCTACTTTACACCTAATGTCCTACTATTCTTAACTTTTTACAAAAGTCAAAAGATTCCTATCCTACTTTACACCTAACACCTTCATTTTACATGTGCTAATTACAAGATTCAAAGAAAACACTACATCTGTCCTCCTATCTACTATTACTACTTTACAACTCAACAAAAAACAAAAACTTTTTACATCTTTTCTTCCTATCTCTTTGTCGTTCATTATTTTGCTTTGTCTTCCACTATTCTTTGTCTTCAATAGCTGTTGGCTTCATTATCTTCTGGCTTCTTCTAGCTTTTTCTTCTTATTCTAGCTGTACCTCGGGAATTACATTATTGTCTCCTTGACACTTAGAACATTTGTGGTCCGGATATTTTTGACTAATTAATTTACAATATCTTGTCATCAACTCTTCTGAAATAAATTTTTTTCTAATAGCTCGCGTCAATGGCTGTTCTTCTGGTCTCAATAGGCTAAATGCCCACTGTCTTATTTCTTCCATGTCATTAATGCGTTCTTCTTTACAAGTTGAATATATCATAGTCTGTTCTCTTGCGTAGTAGCTCCATATAGGGTTCCTGTGCATATAATTTGTCGATAATTCTTGTAATATTGTAGCTATTCCAATAAGTCGTTTCCCTGCATAAAACTCTGGTATTTCCTCTCTAGTTATTTCGTCATGTTCTTCTATTTTCTCCGGTATAATCATATCTCGTGTGCGTCCTATCTTGATAACTTGAATAACTGGTTTGATCTCGTCGTATAATATCTCGGCTGTGGCTGAATATATCCTGATATAAAATAATGTTCCTTTAGTTATCTTCTTGTATTGCGTAAATGCTCTATGTAGCTCCGGTAATTTAGCTATTTCATCTCCTGTGCTTGTATATATTGTATGTAATAGCCCATAATGGTAGCATGTCGCTACTAGATTCGCACTAGTTTTTGGCTGTGCTATTAGCTTATTATATCCTTGTAAGCTCTGGGTTATGTAGTCTTCATCTGGTTTAGTGGTAGTTTTGGATCTTGGATTTTTATTTAGAAATAATTGGATTTTGTGGATATTATTTATATATGACTGGGTTATGTGGTTGTAGGTCTTTTTATCCTGGTTGAGGCTTTCTTTGTATGTATTTATTTGTGGAGGTATGAATGGAGTTCTTTGGTTTTTTGGTGTCGGAATATATGGAGTTTCAAATAGTTTATTTAGATTTGTACTGACATATTTTCTTTCTTCTTTTGTAGCTGCCCTGCTGGTAGATGTTTCACCTGCATAAATCAAAGTATTTTGGGTTTTTAGGTGTTTCCCACCGTCACCTTTTATCTCTGGAATTTTAATGTCTTCCGATCGACATAGATTCGCATACTTACCATGCTGCTGGCTAGCTTTAATTTGTGATATCTCTTTGTTTAAGTTATCGACCTCTTTGCAGAGAGTCATCATAACTTTAAGTATATCATCCATAGTAGCTTTTTCAATAACTTCTTCAGTTTGAGTAGACTTGTCTTGATATGTAATCTGCAATTGTATTTTTATTAGTACCAATAACTTCAATTGTAAATGTAAAATTTAATATATTTAATACAAGTCTTCGTATCTCCTTTGTCGTAACTGAATCCTGTAATTTCTTTGTTAACCACCATTTTACTTGCGTATTATCTGTTCTAATAACAAATTTATTATACACAATATATGGTTCAAAGGCTAACAAACATTTATATATCGAATATAGTTCTTTGCGATTTATTTCCCATTTTATTTCAGGGTTGGTAAATGTTCCTGAATAATACCTTCAATGATGTTCTATTTTTTCTTTATCATATTTATATTTCAATACTCCTCCATAACTGATTTCACTTGCATCTGATTCAACTATATATATAAATTTTCTATTTTCGTCTGGAAAACATAGTTTTGGTAAATTCTTGCATAGTAGTTTTATTTTTCTTATTTGTTCTTGGTCTTTATTATCGAAGTAATACTCTACATCTTTCTTTAATTTCTTGTGTAATGGCTTTAGATTTTCTGCTAATTTTGGTATATATTCTCTTACTTGATTTACTAGTCCTAAAAATGATTGTAATTTCTTTTTTGTATCTATCTGTTCATCAGAATTTATTATTTTTTGTACTATGTGTGGTTGCATTTTTATACCATTTTTATCTATCTCTATTCCTAGAAATTCTATTTGTGTTTTCATTATTTCTGCTTTTTTCTTGCTTAGACTGATTCCTGCACGTGTAACAATATATATAAATTTCTCTAGTAATTTTATATGTTCATCTTGTGTTCTTGAATATAATAATATATCATCTATATATACTATACAATTTTCTAACTGATTAAAATAATTATCCATAAAATGTTGATATCTACCTGGTGCATTTTTATATCCAAAAGGTAGTACATTCCATTCATAAAATCCTTGTGGTACTGTGAATGCTGTTAATTTTTTAGATTCATCTTCTAACTTAAGGTGATAAAATCCTGATTAAACTTACTGAAGTAATTATATCCTTGAACTTGTCTTATTTTTAATATCTTATTTGGTATCGGATAATTGTATGTTTTAGTTTTAGCGTTTAAATTTCTATAATCAATAACCATCCTACTTTTTCCTCTTTTTTGTTCACTATGTTTATTTACTATAAATGCTGGACTTGTATGTTTACTGTTACTTTCTTGTATATATTTATTTTCTAATAATTCTTTTATATGCATTTTAAATTCATCTAAATCATCAAAATTATATTTTAAAGGTTTTTGTGTAATTATGCTATTTTCATCAATTAATTCTATTTTTACTTTAGTTTTATGTTTTTCCCATCCTTTTAAAGGGTTTTCACTATATAGTGGCTCTAATTTTTCTTGGATTAATTTTAATTTATCTATGGAGAATATAATTAACTCTATTCTGTGCTCGTTTGTTTTTATATTTTCTAATTTTTGGGTAATTTTTTCACTTCCTTTTATCCATGGGGTAGATTTTCTAATTTTATTATATACTCGTTTAGCTGCTACTTTGTGTTTACATGGCGTTGTAAACCACCAATGTGTTTTTGTTATTATATGTGGATATAGTTTTTCTAAAAAAGGCATTCCTAATAGTATATCTTTATTTGTAAACTCATAGCTATATATTTCTTCTATAGTTAATATTTTATCCCATATTTGTAATTTTATATTCCTTGCTTTATGATTTATCATGCTCCCTTCATTATTAAATCCCGTTACTACTATTGGTGTGGTTAACTTTTCCCATTTTTCGTCTGGTAAACAATTATGCTTACACACATTAGGTTCTGATCCTGTATCTATCATCGGAGTGTAATATCTATTATAATATCCTGGTACTATTATTTTAGCAAGTATGTGGATTTTCATCACATTGTCCTTTTAATTATTACTTTTTTACCTTTATATGTGATAGTTAACTGTGTATCTTCTAATTTATATGGTTTCATTTCTTCTAACCATTTTATTCCTAATATAATATTATTATTTCCTTGATATATCTTAAATTTTATTGTCATTGGTATTCCACCAATAATTAATTCTTTTTCTACTGAGTCTTTAAAGGCTATAAATTCTTTTGGTAAATCTGAGTTTTCTATATGATTTATTTCTTCTTCTGTTACTAATTCCCTTATTATATAATTCTCTTCTTGTCCTGTATTTATTATTATAATAAATTTTCTTTGTTCTAATATTCCAGTTATATAATAATGATTCGGCTCTATTTCTTTTATTGTTACTGAGTTTCTTGAGGATTGTGGTGTATCACTATAGTTTCTCCTTCTAGATGTACTTATTCTATCACTTATAATTTCTAAGTTTTCTTCTGCATCTATTTCTCTATAACTATAGTCATTACTATCTATTACTGAGACTATTTGTTCAAATGGATTTTCTATTTTTATTCGATTGATTTTATTTTTTGCTGTTATTTTATGTTTAGTTGTTAATACATATAAATTTTTACATCTGGCTGTGAATACTTTACTTCCTGGGGCTAGTTCAATTCCTGTCATTTTCCAATATAATACTAATGATTTATCTATGTTGCAATCGTTTATTGGCACTGAATAATTTGCACTTATTATGAATTTAAATTTTTGGTATATTAGGTTTCCTTTTACTGCACTTATTACGCTTTTCTCTATAGGTTCAATTATTCTATCATCCGCTATGTATATTTCTATTGGTGTATCTATTCCTTCTCTAAAACATGCTTTTATTAATATTTCTGTTCCTCCTAAGTGTACATATTTTATTGGTTCTTTAGTTCTTAGTGTTTGTATTTCTTTATTTATTACTCTTTTGTTTATTATAGGTATCCTAGCTTTTCCTTTAGTATATTTACAGTCTATAATATGTTCTTTTTGACTTACCACATAATATTCTTCTTTTTGTCTTTTAAATATATTTTTTAATCTTGGTAATTCAAATATTTTCTTTACACTTAAATCTAATTCTTTTCCTTTTATTTGCTCAAATATATTTACGTCAAATATTACTTTCTGTTCCGAAGATTCTTCATCTATATGTTCTTCTGTTATTATATCTACTTCTTTTTCAGTCATTTTCTAATTCTTCTTCGTTTTCTGATTCTTCGTATAATTCATTTTCAGATAATTCATATATACTATCATTATCACTTAATTCATAATCTAAATATTCTAGTTGTATATATTCTTCATTATTTATTATTATTTCTGCTACCTGCTTTCTTTTAGGATTTCTAGGTAATCTACAATCTTTAGCTAAATGTCCTAATTTTCCGCAATTATAACATGTACATTCTGTTATTTTCTTTTGTGGTCTAAATGGTTTCTTATTATTACTATTCCTTACATAATATTGTCTTCTAGGCCTTTTATTTCTAAAGTGGGTTTTATATCTTTTAAATTTTCCTGGTTTCCTATTCTTTTTATAATAATTATTTGTGCATCCAAATTGAGGTGCTACTCTATCTCTGCAACATTGTAGATTTTTTATTATAGTTTTTTCCATCTTCATTTTTGTTTTGTATTTTTCACATATACCTGAATACCAGTTTTGTAAAAATTTTACCATAGCTCCTAATGTATCTGTTAATCCTGCACTATTCCAATCTTTTATTATTTTTGTACTAAATGGTTCCGGTAATTTTGTAAAATATAATTTTCTAACTTCCTTTGCTTCTTCTGGTGTATATTTTCCTTTATAATAATATTCTCTAAATACACATGTATATTCATCTATATAACACATATTACATATTGCTAATTTTATCATTAAATTTCTATTAAATTGTTTATCTTTATTTTGTTCTTCTACTTCGGAAGTTGTACTACTAAATTCACTTCTTATTGCTAGTTCATATTTATGTAATATATCCATAGATGTAGTGGTGTCTTCGTTATTTATTGTTTTATTATTTCTTAACGCTTTTAGATAATCATCTGATAAATTAAGTAACCATAGTTTTACTGTTCCTAAAAATGTTCTTTCTATGTATCCTGGTGCATCTGCTATACTTATTTTATTATCTACCAATTGTTTTGCTATATTTCCTACCCATAGTTGTATTGTTTTATTTACATCTGCTACACAATCTAATTCTAAAAAATTATTATTTGGATTAGTTATTTTTGGAGTCCATTTTCTAGTTAATCTTCTATCCCATAACGTGTTTTCTCTATCAGATTCTCTGTAGCTAACTGTATAATACGCTGGATTAAGTGGTTTTGTATTTTTTGCTCCTGATGTACTAGCTTCTTGTTTTTTATTTTTATCCATGTCAACATCTCCCGCATTTATTTCAATTTCTTCATCTATTTTTTCTATATTTGCTATCATTTCTGTATAAGTTTCACTTGCTTCTGAATTCTTTTCTGTCTGTTCATCATTTACTTCATTTATTTCATCTATATCTATTTCTTCTTTAATTGGTTCTTCCATTTGTAATTTTTCTTTAAAATTTTCTATCTCCGTTCTTAATTTTGTCTCAATTTCTTTTTCTTTCTGTTTTGCCTCGTATAATTCTTTTAGTCTTTTTAATTCCTTTTCTAGTGCTACAATTCTTTCATTTTTTTCTTCTTCAATTTGTTGTATTTCTTGTTTCGCTTGTTGTTTGATAATAGTTATTTCCTTCTTTCTATCTATTTCTTCATTTTCTTTTGCTACCCTTACCATTGCTGTTAAACTATCTTCTAATCTTAAGGATTCCTTTTCTAGCATTAAACTTAAATTATCTCCTATTTTTTTATATCGTCTTCCTAAATTTGAAAATACTATTTTTATTTTTAATCCATCTTGATTTTCATATGTTTTTTCATCTATAGCAAATTCTTCTTTATTCATTTTATAGGTTATGTTGTAATTTATATTCTAGACTATCTATTTGTAGTTGTAAATAAAATATTGTTTTTCTTTGTGTTTTTAGTGATTTTTCACAAACTCCTGCGATCATATTATAGTGAAGTCTATTTTGTCTATGTTCTAACTCTTGTCTTTTTTCTATGATTATCCTATTAAGTTCTTGTCTATATTTATTATTACTATCCATTTTTCTTAAGGTTTTTAGCTTTTAAATATTTAACATATTTATATTCTATCCTGGATACATGCTCTATCAACTTTTGTAATTTATCATTATCTGTTTGTGTAATACTAAGTTGCTTATAAAGTGGGTATAACTTTTCTAATTTTCTCTTTGATTTCCTTATCTTTCTTTTAATATTTTTTAATTCATCCATGGCTCTGATACCAAACTGGGGGGTGGTCCTACTATTTTCCCTTTTCATGCTATTTTATCTAGAATAATTCTAGGGATTCTATATGGTGTAGTTCTTTTGTATAGAATTTTAAATAGTTTGCTTAGTTTTCTAGGATTCTTAACAAATTTTATCTTATAATTAATCCTACTTATTTTTTGCCATACTTCAAAATATTTTTCCATTTCTAAGTTGTTTATATCAAGGTTCCCTAAATATTTTTCCATTAATCTGAGTCTATCTCTAGGCAGTTTATATCAAGATTTCCTAGCTCTAAGTTACTATCCATTTTTCTTAAGGTTTTTAGCTTTTAAATATTTAACATATTTATATTCTATCCTGGATACATGCTCTATCAACTTTTGTAATTTATCATTATCTGTTTGTGTAATACTAAGTTGCTTATAAAGTGGGTATAACTTTTCTAATTTTCTCTTTGATTTCCTTATCTTTCTTTTAATATTTTTTAATTCATCCATGGCTCTGATACCAAACTGGGGGGTGGTCCTACTATTATTTTTTCAAGAACAATTTCATTTGCCAATTCGGGATACCCAAGTCAATCATCACAAACAAATGCAACAAATTTAAATTGTCACTTCATGAAAAATATATGCAAACAGTTCAAGATTACTCATTGGAATTCAACCTCATATAATCCTCGAATGAATAGAGCCATAGAATCTACCAAAAAAACATCAAAAAATTCTTGTGAAATAAACTCAATAGTCACTGATCATGGCATAAGATGTTGCCTTATTCTCTGTTAGGATACCAGATGACAGTCAGAACTTTGACTAGGGGAACTCCCTATGTGCTAGTGTATGGTACAGAGTGGTGATCCCCTGAAGTCGGGATAGCCTCCTTAAGAATCATTCAACAAGACAAGCTAAGTAATTCATAATAGGTCCGTTCTCTCCATGAACAACTCATGTTAATTACAAAGGAAAATTTGCTCCAAATTTGCAAGGATTGTATGTAGTCTGCAACATTTGCTTCAACATGATACGTAGGCACCACAATGTCTCAATCATATTCCCTGTGAGATTTCTATTTCCCTTTGTAATGAAAACTGGGATAGAATTTTTGAGAAGGATTCTCGAAAATTCAGAAGAAGGATATCCTCCTTCAACAATCAGAATGAAGATCATGTCAAGGAATGCAACTAAAGAGAATTTTGAGAAAAGTCTCAAGATCCTCACAGAATATCAAATCTCTTATTAACGATTTTGATTTTCCTGGAAGCATCTAACTGCGGTAGAAATTTTGAGGAGAACCCTAAAATTTCCACCAAGAATATCATTAAGAGTTTAAAGTCAATTTTGAGAATTCCCCAACACTAGGAGATCCAAGTCAACCTCAAAAATCCCCTGTAATGATGAAGTCCAAATCCACTAATCCCAAGCTATGGCAGATTTCTCGAAAAGTCATTTTTAAATTACCCATAAAATACTGAAAGATCTCCAGAACTCAGCAACAAGATGTTAGACGTATCAAGACCTTTAGTGGAAGACTTTCATAGAGTTATACATGACATGAAAAATTAGCAGTCTCCTCCTAATAATCTTTCAAAAATTACTATTTTCCAAACCTGTTTTACTTGAAAAATATTCACCTTTTATAAATTGATTTTTTCTTATATCTATGATGATCCGGGGAGTCAAGGCAAGCACCCAAAGAAGACAATCATATGGAGATGGCGATACAGGAGAAGACAATTGAAGGAGGTCAACACAAAGTAGTTTCACCAAAAATACTATTTTTTTTATGGATGAAGGTTGTCCAAGACTAACAAAATATAAGTAGAAAGGCTCCCATTGTTTAGAACATCTCTTAAGTCAAAGGAGTATAATAAGGACGAATGCCTCGAATCGAAAAGAGAAGAGCCATGGTGATTGGAAATATACAAAATAGCAAATTCTCCAAAAAAAACTAACAATTTTTCTATGGATGAAAGGATCATTGTACAGGAAGAACAATGGAATCGTTTTCAAATCCGCAGCAAATCATAGATCAAACAAACCTGTGATGTTGGAAAGCAATATTTATTGCTCTTCCCAAAGGAGAGTTTCAGCCATTCATTTACATACAAAAAGACCACTTGTTTGTCTACCCACCTTTAAAGGAGGATGCCATTTACAAACAAAGTCGTTCATGTTATACTTCAAATGCTTTCGTTAGAGGTTTCCTTGATTTTTGACTTTAGTCACTAGTAAAGAGATATTGTGACTCTAATCATTTATCTTGAGTGTAGGTATATGAAAAGAATCAACAATTACAGAAAGTTAAAGGTGATATTTTCAACAACTACTGTATAGGCCACCACACATTCACCCATGCCATAATGCTTACTTTTGTCACAATGACCATGGTGCAAAGGTCATGTCATAGAGACCATGTTGCAAGAGACATCATCTTCATTTTCCACAGCTGTATGTTCACTGTGATGACCATATTTTCTTCTATGATGAGTTTCAAATAGGATGACATCCACGAGTGTCCATAAGTCGCAAAATGGTGTGTAGGGTTTAACTAAGAGCATGATATCTATCTGTTACATTGAGACTGGCTGGGTCTAGCATTTAAAGGATAATTCAAAGATGAATCATCATTGTAGATACCACCATGGAATATATCACAAGGACCATACCACAAAGCATATGTTTCAAGGACTATATCACAAAGGACATGTTGCAAAGACTATGCCACAAAACACGTGTCATAATAACCATACCACAAAGGACATGTCACAAGGACCATATTGTGAGGGGCATATCACAAAGGCTTCATCACAAGGATCAGAAGATATTCACCGCCAAAATTGAAGAAAGCATACAGTTCAAGGGATATCTTTAAGTCACCATCAATATCCAAAGTTAGATGATTTGCAAGACTATCTGGAAATTTCTAGTTCAAAGGTCATATGTAAGTTGCAGTAATATTTATAATTGGATGGTGTGAGATTACTTAAAAGTTAACAGTTTGAAGGTCATTTATAAGTTACAACAATAATTGAAACTAGATAATGTGCGAGATTACCCAGAAGTTGACAGTTTGAAGGCTATCTATAAGCCACAGTGATTTTTGAAACTAGATGATATGCAAGATTTGCCTAAAAAAATGTTATTCAAAGGTTATCTATATGTTGCATCAATATCGAATGATGTGTGAGTTTACCCCAGAAATTATTAATTTGAGTGATATCTATAAGTCATATCGAGTATTAAAAAGTCAGATGATGTATGAGATTTACCTGAACACTGATAATTTGAGGAACATCTATAAGTCACGTCATATCCAAAAATGTTCAAGATTTACTCAGAAGCTAGCAATTCAAGGGATATTAATAATTCGCATCAATATAGATGATGCAAGAGTTACCTAATGACAAGTAAAATTAGAAGGCTCCAATCATTGAACAATATTTATAAGTTACACCTATACCAAGGATGTGCAGAATATTGAAGAAACTATTGTAGATGGATGTGAAACCTGTAATATCTGATTATCACAAGGTTTTTAAGAGCAAATACAAGGGTTGTTATATCTTGTTACCATGGGATTGTTGAAGATGGCTACAAGGTCCATCATATTTGAATGCTACAATGAACTGTCATATTCAACTTCCACAAGGGCTATCCTATTCAATAGCTGTGAAGGCTGTCATTTCTATATTTCCAAGGAAGCCGCTATTTTCTATGACATGGACTGGAAAGGATGGTGTCTCCAACTCAAAAATCAACATACAAAGAGATTTGGTAAGGAAACTATCTATCCATTTTAACTTACCTTACTACTAAAGGATCTTATTTCAGATCATATTAAGAGAATACAAGAGGATAAAAATCTCAACCATAACCATAGGTGCAAAGTATGCCAAAAAGGATGTAGCACAGCAAGGAACTTTTTCTTAGTAGCGAACTAGGACATAGTTTGAAAAGGAATATCTAATTCTTTAGATACGAGTTGAGGAATGACTTCAACCGCAATCATTCCACAACCCTCTCACAAGGCATGTGGATATTTTTGTTATTTTCAGTTTCACATCAAGAGTATTTTCTAAAACTCACACTAGCATCAATATCTCTCTTCTTTCAAATCTAGATGACAATACAACTAAAGTTTTGGAAATTATGTCCGGGTAAATTCATACCTATGTATGTGAAGAGCTCCATATTCATGGTTAAGAGGCTGCAAACCTCTTTTTCATAACTCACTTTATTTTTCACTTATCATGATCCAAAGGTTATCATAATATAAATGATTACCTATTCAATTGATTGAGTCAAACTACAAGCAACCTGATTTCATGAGTCTTAAAATATGTAAGCGGGCTTGATATTGAAAAATTTGGTCCAAGAATTTTTAGAATCCTCTAATCCCAAGCTTTTCGGTCTCTCCATAATCTGAAATCAGGGTAGCTTTTGATGCGTATATATTATATTTACTAGCCTTGTAAGTTGTTCTGTTGACTTCCCTCTGGGCTAGTTCCTGTGTACTTTTCGTAGCTTTTTGTGACTACTTACTTCTATTATGTCTTTTACTATGCTTTTATCTTATATGTTCCCAGTCAGACTATGATACCTACTAGGTACCTTATGCTTCACATTTGGTGCTCATATTACACCCTGCATCTTCTGGTGCAGATTCTAGTGTGGGCCATCATTGTTAGATCATGGAGACTCATGCGAGGTGCTGCTTTTGGTGATATTATGGACTGAGGGTGAGCTCTTGGTGACCTGAGCTTAGCTTTTAGTTTATCTTTTGATTATGTACTCTACTTCTACTCGGAGACAGCTTTGTGTATATATTGTTCTGGACCCTTGTACTCCTTATGTAGATCCAGCTCTTATACGCTATGATACCAGGTTTTGGGTTTGGTTTCTAGCTCTTATACGCTATGATACCAGGTTTTGGGTTTGGTTTAGCTTTCGCATTGTTTATATTACTCTTGTTATCTCTTTTCTTCATCTTGTTCCCTTGCTTCCGCTTAATAAACTATTTTCCACTTCGTTTGCTAGATAGTAGCCCATTACTGAATGTTCTGGGCTACGGGGGTTGGTTCGCCTACTGGGAGGTTTGCGTACAAAGAAATTGGGTCATGACAGCTTGGTATCAGAGCTTAAGGTTCACTGGTGTTATCAGTATAGGAGTCAATGTCTAGTAGAGTCCTGCAAATTGGGGCAGAGATGTCCATACTCAATCTTCGGGAGGCTACAGAGATATCTTAGGAAGAATTGGCCTTTTCTTGTTTCTATCTCATGCGTAGTATCCTTGAAAGTTTCTGGAAATCTTACTTACTCTGGTTCACTCTTCCGAAGATGGTTCATACAAGATCTTCAGCTTCTGGAGGAGGAAAGCCTCCTTCCCCTGCACCTCCGACTCCAGCTAGGGGTCGGGGTGGTCGCACGGGTAGAGGTAGGGGTCGTGGATGCCCCAGAGCAGCGGCACCAGCTAAAGATGCTAGGGTTGAGGTAGAGCCCAAGTATTACTAAGAGCCAGAGTTCGCTCCGAAGCAGCAGCATGTGGACCTGGGGGCAGCCTAGGTACCACGAGCTCCAGTACAAGTTCCAGCACCAGTTTATGTGCCAGCTTCAGCCCCAGCTCAGTCTTCGAATATTAGAGGTCTACTTGTTCTGCTTTTGGGTATGATTGGGCAGAGACCTTTGGAGGTAGCACAGACACCCGCTCAGAGGGCAGCCCTGGGTGTTTGGAGTTCAGAAGCATAGCCTTCTACTGTGGCTCCCCGTGCCGAGGTTGTTCCAATTGCTTCATTTGCACAACCTCTTGCTCCTCGCCCAACTATAACAGATGGGGAGCAGAAGGCGTTGGGTAGGTTCTTGAGGTTGGCACCACTGAGATTTGTTGGTACTTCAGGTAAGGACCATCATGATTTTATTACTATATGTGAGGAGATGTTGCACCATCTGGGTTTGTTGGAGACTCACTGAGTTGGTTATACCACCTATCAACTAGAGGGCCCAGCGAAGTTATGGTGGAGGGCACAGGTTTCTTCTAGATCTTCTACATCGCCTCCTTTTACCTGGTCCGAGTTCTATAAGGTCTTTATGGCGAGTTTATTCGAGTGACGTAGGATTCTATTACTTTCTCGGAGTATGAGACCTGTTTTCATCAGCTAGCACTATTTGGAGCTATGATCATTCCTACTAAGACAGATAGGATTCACGGGGTTTAAGGCCAGAGATTAGGCATCCAACTAAGATATTGGCTGCCGGAGGTCAGTTATTTCAGGCTATCGCAGACTATGCCCGTACTGTGGAGGACTTACAATGACATGATCAAGGGGCCATAGATAAGAGGCCTCGACATCAGGGCGGCAATAGTGGGTCCAGGCATGGTGGTAGAGGTTCAGGCCAGTAGGGTCGGGGTTATCAGCCACAATAGCATCAGGGTCAGACCAGTCGACTGGTTCAGTCTTTACTTCAAGCTTTTGGTTCTCTCTTTGAGCAGGGTCAGAGCAGTCAGCGTGATCACAATGGTCATGTGGCGAGAGGTACTACTTTCGGGGCCTCAGATAGAGGTGGCCACACAGGTTCAGCGGGTTTATCTCAACAGGGTGGTCCGTTAGGGTCGTGCTATGAGTGTGGGGTCAGTGGTTATTTCCCCAGAGATTGCCCCTAGTGGGGTACAGCCTGTTATTAGTGCGGAGTTAGTGACCATTTAGCTAGAGATTTCCCCCATCGGGGTACAGTTCAGCCTATTTTCTCCATTCAGCCACCGGCTCAAGGAGGCCGTGGTCAGGGTAAAAGTGGTGCTCTGTATGGCAGAGTATGTGGTAGGGATGGCAGTGGGGCAGGTGGAGGTCATCGTCAGTTTTATATGGTCCCTGGGAGATCAGCGGCAGAGGCCTCAAATCCTGTGATTACAAGTATAATTTTTGTATGCCATCAGTCTGCTATGACTTTATTTGATCCTAGATCCACTTGTTCATATGTATCTGCCTACTTTCTGCCTTGTTTGGGGTTGGCTAGTGAGCCATTATCTGTTCATGTTTCTGTTTTGACCCAGTAGGAGATTCTTTAGTAGTGGATCATATTGTGAGATCGTATGTTATATTTGTTGGTGATTAAGAGACTTGGGTTGATTTGATGATCCTTGCTATGTTATATTTTGATGTGATATTGGGTACGGACTAGTTATCCCATCACCGTGTGGTTTTGGATTGTTATACCAAGACCATTACCATAGCCGTGCCCAATGTGTCCCCGGTTGTATGGAAGGGTTATGTTAGCCATGCACCGTCTGGGATCATCTCTTGTCTTCGAGCGAGGAAGTTGATTTCCCATGGGTGTTTAGCTTATCTAGCATATGTCTGAGATGCTAGTGCTGACCCTTCGTCTCCTGATTTTGTTCTTGTGGTTAGAGACTTCCTAGATATGTTTCCTACCAACCTGCTAAGCCTTCCACCTGAGAGAGATATTGATTATGCCATTGAGTTGGAGCCGGTTACCAGACCCATTTCTATTCCTCCTTACCGTATAGCTCCTGCCGAGTTGAGAGAGCTTAAGAAGAAGCTGCAGGATTTGTTAGCTAAGGGGTTCATTAAACTGAGTGTGTCTCCTTGGGGTGCTCCTGTTCTATTCATGAAGAAGAAGGATGGGTCGATGTAGATATGTATTGTATATCGGCAGTTGAATAAGGTGATAGTGAAGAATAGGTATCCGATGCCAAGGATTGATGACTTGTTTGATCAGCTCCAGGGTTCAGCTGTGTTTTCAAAGATTGATTTGAGGTTCGGCTACCATCAATTGAGGATTAGGGTGAAAGACATCCCTAAGACAACATTCAGGACACATTATGGACACTATGAGTTCTTGGTGATGTCTTTTGGGTTGACTAATGCCCCCGCAACCTTTATAGACTTGATGCATAGGGTGCTTAGCCCGTATCTTGATCTATTCATGATAGTCATCCTTGATGACATTCTGATATACTCGAGGAGTAGGGACAAGCATGAGCAGCATTTGAGGACTGTACTACGAACTTTGAGAGATCATTGGCTTTATGCCAAATTCTCAAAGTGTGAGTTTTGGCTCAAGTCAGTTGCATTCCTAGGGCACGTGGTGTCTAAGGATGGGATTAGGGTTGATCCGGGTAAGATTTCTGCAGTTCGTGATTGTCATAGACCTACTACTCCTATCGAGGTTCGCAACTTTATTTGTTTAGTTGGGTACTGCAGACGGTTCATTGAGGGATTTTATACCATAGCAGCACCCTTGAGTATGCTGACTAAGAAGGATGGTCCATTCCAGTGGTCGGATCAGTGCGAGGATAGCTTTCAGAGGCCTAAGGCCTTATTCATTTCAGCTTCAGTTCTGACTTTCCCGGATGAGGGTCAGAGTTTCTCCATTTATTGTGATGCTTCAGGGGTCGATCTTGGTTATGTGTTGATGCAGAAGGGTCGAGTGATAGCATATGTGTCGAGGCAGCTGAAGGTTCACGAGTGCAACTACCCACTCATGACTTAGAGTTGGAGATGGTAGTCTTCGCGCTTAAGATCTGGAGGTACTACTTATATGGAGTTCATTGTGAGATATTCACTAATCACCATAGTGTACAGTACATTACAAGTAAGTGGGAGATGAACTCGAGGTAGAGAAGATGGATTGACCTACTGAAGGACTACGATTTTACTATTCAATACCATCTGGGCAAGGCAAACGTGGTAGTGGATGCCTTGAGTCAAGAGGCGGTGAGTATGGGCAACCTAGCTTTACTTCCAGTTTCTGAGCAATCGTTGGCCTTGGACATCCATCCCTTGGCTAAATGATTAGTTATGCTTGACTTATCGTATCCTAGCAGAGTGCTTACTAGGGTTGAGGTTCGTTCTACTCTAGTTGATCATATTCAGAGCCGACAGTTTGAGGATTAGAGTTTTTATGACCTTCATGACCAGGTAGTTCAGGGTGAGGCCAGCCAGGCTACTTTGGGTTCTGATGGCATTCTGAGGTTTGATGGCTGACTTTGTGTTCCGAGGGTTGGTGATTTGATTCAATTGATACTCTGTGAGGCACATTGTTTTAGATACTCCATTCATCCTGGCGCGGTAAAGTTTTATAGAGATTTTAGATATCTTTACTAGTGGTGTGGTATGAAGCGGGGCGTAGCAAAGTTTGTATCTTGATGCTTGAACTGTCAGCAGGTGAAGTTTGTGCACATGAGATCGGGTGGCTTGTTGCAGTGACTTCCCATTCCTAAGTTGAAGTGGGAAGGTATTACTATGGACTTCGTTGTTTGTTTTCCTTGTACTTCTTGGGGTTTGGATTCTATTTGGGTGATTGAGGATCGGCTGACTAAGTCGGCCCACTTCTTACCGGTTCAGACTTCCTATGGTGCTGAGAGGTTAACTTAGATTTACCTTTGTGAGGTTGTTCGATTGTATGGGGTCCCAGTTTCTATCATTTCATATCGTGGCACGCAGTTCACATCTCAATTTTGGAGAGCTATATAGAGGGATTTGGGCACGAAAGTTCAGCTTAGTATCGCTTTCCACCCTCAAACATATGGCCAGTCCGAGAGGGCTACTCAGGTCCTAGAGGACATGCTACGGGCTTGTGTACTTGACTTTGGAGGTTCATGGGATCAGTTTGTGCCTTTGGTCGAGTTTGCTTATAATAATAGCTTATATTCGAGCATCGACATGGAACTTTTTGTGTCCTTGTATGGTAGGCATTGTAGATCGCCAATTGGTCGGTTTGATGGGTTAGAGTCCAGACCGCAGAGTACAGATTTGCTTAGAGATTCCTTGGACCGAGCCTATTTGACTCAGGACAGACTTAGAGCAGCCCAGAATAAGCAGAAGACCTACGCTGATCGTAGACTTCGTGCCTTGGAGTTCAGTGTTGGTGACTTGGTTTTCCTTCGAGTATCGCTCATGAAGGGCGTGATGAGATTTGGTCGGCGGCGCAAGCTTAGTCCCAGGTTTATTGGGCCGTTTGAGATTCTACAGAGGGTTGGTAGTATTGCCTATATGTTGGATTTGCCTCTGATGTTTTCAGCTGTTTACCTAGTTTTTCATGTCTTGATGTTGCGCTGGTATATGGTAGATGAGTCTCATGTGTTGCATTGGGATTCGGTTTAGTTAGATGAGAGTTTGTCATTTGTTGAGGAACCGATAGCTATTCTGGACAGAGATATTAGGAGGTTGAGATCTAGAGAGATTCTGGTTGTGAAGGTTTAGTGGAGACATTGTCTGGTCAAGGAGGCTACTTGGGAGACCAAGAGTGAGTTGCGTGCTCAGTATCCGCAGTTGTTCGAGCCTTCAGGTACTCCCTTCTTCTTGACTTTCGAGGATGAAAGTCTTTTTAGTAATGGATGTTGTGATGACCCTTCCGGTCATCTTTGCATTTATGTATTTATTGTACTGTTAGAGCTTTTCTGTAGCATCCCCAAGTGATTTTTGGCTTGCTGGACCAGTAGTTTGGTTCCCTGGTCGTTCGTTTGGTTGTTTTGCCCTTTTTCCTGTTTTAGAGCTTTTAACTTAGAATATCGTTGACTTTAGTCAACATTCTTAGCTAATGTGCTCGGAATTGAATTCTGACAATTCCATTAGCTAGGTAGCATTGAGTTTGGTCTAGTTGGACCTTCAGTTGAGTCCTGAGAACTTTTGGTGTGGGTTTTGGGTGGTTTTCTCTATTTTCAAGCCATTTGGAGTTGGAAGTGTAACTTTGGGTGGATTTCAATGATCGGAGTATTGGATTCGAAATCAAATGATTCATCAGCTACAAAATGCTGAGTTTGGGTTGGGAAGGTAGTTAGTTTGGGTTCCAAGTGAGCCAGACTCATTTCGATCCTTTGGGTTCCTTTTCGTTAGTTTTGACTTGGGTCAACATTTCATCGAAACAACCTCGTATGGAAGTTCTGTCGATTACGTTGAGTCCGGAATATCGTTTCAACTCTATTAGCATTATTGGTTTCTAAATATCGGTTTTTGATTGTGCTCGGAATGCCCCATCGAGTTTTGGAGAGTTGCAGACTTTTCCTTGTTGTAGGTGCAGGCATCAATCCTCTATCGCAATCGCGAGAATCACCCTTTGCGATCGCGATGGAGCTCCTGGCACCATGTTATTTGCGATTGCGTGATCACCGACTGCGATCGTGATAAAGTCCCTCATTCTCTGTTCTTTGCGACCGCGTAAGTAGCCTTCGCAATTGTGATGGTCTAGCCAGCGTGGTCCTCACGACCATGAGGCATCCCTTCGCGACCACGATGAAGGACCCCTGAACAATATATAAACTTTCACTTTGTCTGTTTCATTCAAAAACTGAAATTCTCCATTGTTGGCAGCTGAAAACTCATCTAAGCACTGTACTTGGTCAATTTTGGGTGCTGGGTTGCATTTTCCTTGGTCTTAATCGTTCCTCCATCGTAATTGGTAAGTTCTAACCTCTTTAATCCGTTAAATTATCTCTTTTGATTCCTTAATTGACCCTTAGGTTGGCTGGCTGGTTTGAGCCAATTCTTTGTCCAATTTCCCTCAAAAACTTGAGCATGGACCTCTTGGGGGGGTGATCATTGTGCTCCTATTTGTTTTTGGTTTCGAGTTATGGGGCCTACGGGCCTACTGGTAACCTGATTTTTGTCCTGGCTACAATTATGGCATTATGGGTATCGTTACACCCATTTTAATGTCTTATCTATGATTTTGTTAGTTTGATCCTTGTTTGGAGCTTGTCGTAGTATTTCGGCCCCGGACATCATCGTTCCTGCAGCTTGTCATCAGACGACAGGTAGGTTGCGGTCTAAACTCCCTAGACTTAGCATATATTGGATAAAATTGTACTAGCTGGCATCCTTGGGTGGGGTTATTAGATTGGTACCACATACCCTGATCGTTTTTCTGCGATTCGCCCCGTTTCTTCTCTCCGTTGTGTGTAGTATTCTTAGTAGTTGATGTTATAACCCTTATGGCCCTGTGTGCCCTTGTTTGACTCTGGAACATAGAAATTGGGTTATTCGGGGGTGCCCGTGAGTCTCGGGCATCGTTATTGTGATATTATGCTGGCTATTTGTGTTGTAGAGCGATTGGAGCCTGTGTAGGGCCGATAGGTTATTGTGGGCCGGGGGAAACTGTTGTGATTATGTATGTCATTTAATGTGCATATAGATAGGGGGGAGTTCTTCTTGATTTTACTATGGTTTTGGCTTCGGGCCTACTAGAATTGATTTTCTAAAGTTTGCATGGCCCGAAAGGCCCGTTATCGGTAAAAATGATCTAAAAGGGGTTCGGTGACATTTTTATAGGTCTTCTTAGGTTAAGGGAGTTTTAAATTATATCTTCTCACTAGTTCCACTTATACTATCCTCGACGGGGTTGAGATCTAGACTTATTTACTATAGTTTTTGGGGTGATGCTGGACTAGGCGGGGCCGTGTGCTAGGTTCGGTGACATTTTTATAGGTCTTCTTAGGTTAAGGGAGTTTTAAATAATATCTTCTCACTATTTCCACTTATACTATACTCGACGGGGTTGAGATCTAGACTTATTTACTACAGCTTTTGGGGTGATGCTGGACTAGGCAGGGCCGTGTGCTAGGGCTATTGGACTTACTGTTTTAGACCTGGATACCCTTCAGAAAGTTTTACTTGGGCATTGATTTGAGATTGTGGGGCATCTAGTATGTTGGTCGGGGGCCTCCATGGACCTTGCCATTACGGACCAGAGGCTGCAAGCTGCCGGTGCCGGAGGGGGGGTATAGAGTGTAGTAGGGGTATACGGGTGTGACCTTCCATGGATCCTATCTTCTGGGCCTTATAGGTCATCGGAAGCGGGTAACATACGGTACTACTATCACTCTTGACTTAGCATGGCATCATATCATTCATCTGTGTGAGGTACCACCCTTGTTTGTTGTTTGTTGATTGTACGCTCCGGTAGTATGGGATGCCAGAGGGTTTTGTTTTCACTTGTTTGCGTTCCCTGGTTTTATGGGCGGCCGGGGGACTATAGGCATACTCTTGTTACTTTATCATGATACTATCCCTTGTCTTGGTTATGATTTTGAGATATTATTCTACAATGTGGTCAGTTCTGGTTTTGAGAGTGATATAATTAGTTTGGGTATTGATTCCTATTTTCCGAGCATGTCTATCTTCACTCTTCTCTATCTTTTCCTTATACTTGAGGTTACCGGTATACTGTCCACTTCTTAAACTGATTATGTATATACTGTTATTGCAAGGATCCCAGGTGCGTTATTTCTTACTTACACCTATGCCTGATGCGTATATATTCTATTTGCTAGCCTTGTATGTTGTTCTGTTGACTTCCCTCTGGGCTAGTTCCTGTGTACTTTTTGTTGATTTCTGTGACTACTTACTTCTATTATGTCTGTTACTAAGCTTTTATCTTATATGTGCCCAGTCGGTCTATGAAACCTACTGGTTACCTTATGCTTCGCATTTGGTGCTCATACTACACCCTGCATCTTCTAGTGAAGATCCTAGTGTGGGCCATCGCTGTTAGCTCATGGAGACTCGTGCGAGGTGCTACTTTCGGTGATATCCTAGAATGAGGGTGAGCTCTTGGCGACTGAGCTTAGCTTTTAGTTTATCTTTTGATTATGTACTCTACTTCTACTCGAAGACAGCTTTGTGTATATTTTGTTTTGGACCCTTGCACTCCTTATGTAGATCCGGCTCTTATACGCTATGATACCAGGTTTTGGGTTTGGTTTAGCTTCCGCATTGTATATATTACTCCTGTTATCTATTTTCTTAATCTTGTTCCCTTGCTTCCGCTTAATAAATTATTTTTTGCTTCATTTGCTAGATAGTAGCCCATTACTGACCGTTCCAGGCTATGGGGATTGGTTCACCTACTGGGAGGTTATAGTTGCCATCATGACCAATAAATCGGGTCGTGACACCATCTCCAGAAACCTACCTCAATTTGGCTCATCATACCAAGTGCATACTACTCCTACTAAGCATAATAACTAAAATAAAGACCCAAGAGCCTATAATCCTCAAAACCCCCTTCCCAACTAATAAAATACCTTTCTGAACATCTATAATTCCCAGAATAACAATCTGAATATCAACAACACTCCAAACTTTATCCCCATGTACCAAAATTCTGCTTTGAACGCCCAGTACCCACCACCTACCTAAACTATCCCACCCACCACTTTTCATACCACTATACTCAAAAGCCTATCTTGCCTTTCAAAGAACCCCAAACTTGACCATTATGGGGGAAAAGAGAGGCAATTGAAGTTTATGAAACATAGATGCTATAAGGATATAATGCTAATGAAGAAAGAGATTTCCAAGATCAAGGAATCATGGAGTTTCCCTGACAAAGTGGGATTCCGTTATGATGACCTTTGTATCAACCCAGATCAAATTCTGCTAAAAGGAATTTGTCAGTTATGATGCTAATGAAGAAAGATATTGTCAAAATCAAGGAATTTTGCCCGACAAAATGGGATTCAGTTATGATGACCTTTGTATCAACCCAGATCAAATTCTTCTAAAATGATTCAAATTCTCAAAGTTCAAGACATTCAATAGCACCGAAAATTTTACAGCTCATCTAAGAAGTTATTGAAACCAGATGGTGGGAGCGATTAAAAAATAAAGAGCTACTAATGAGGTTCTTTAGCTAGAGTCTGAGAGGCGATGGTCTAGAATGGTTTACTTCACAAGAGCTAAAGAAATGGTCTGGATGGAGTTCCTTGGCCAAAGATTTTGCTGGAATATCTGCCTACAATGTGGAAGTTATCCTAGATAGGTATTCTTTGGACTGTATCAAGCAAAAATCTAATGAGTGTTTCCATGACTATGCTTACAGATGGAGAAAGGAGGAAGGAAGAGTCTGACCTCCTATGACTGAAGAAGAAATCATCATTGTATTCATTCATACTTAGGAACCAAAATTCTATGACAAGATGATATCAGCGGTCCATGCGAAGTTTGCTGACTTAGTCAAAATTAATGAGACAATCTAAGAAGGTTAAGGAATGGAAAATCACCAAGTTTTTAGCACAATCAGGGTTTTCAGGTTTCCTGAAGAAAAAGAGAGAAGATGTATCTTATGTGTCTTCTAGCTGAAGCATGAGATCAAGGAGGTCCTTCGAACCCAACCTTGGGAGAGCACTATTACCACCAACCTACTCTACAACTCCATAAAATCCTCAGCCTATTTGTACACAACCTAGTCCCCAAGCTGCCAGAAAATTCACACAATTGGTTGAAAGAAGAACAAACTTATTTGAAAAATTAAAAGAGACAGGACTTAGCAAGCCTATTTAACCCAAGACTAATAATTCTAACTCTTGATTTTTTAGGGAATATCAATACTTTGCTTATCACTTCAGAGGCGGCGAACATGATACTAAAGAATGTATTAATTTGAAGTGTAGGATCCAATAATTGATATCTCACTTCAAACAGAGCCACCAAATGTCACCAATAGTCCACTCCCTAATCATATGGGAGCCACCATCATTATGGTAGGAGTTAATGAAGAATGGGAGGCAAGAAAGTCCATAATAAAGGCAGGTCCTAAAAAGATGGAGAAAATGGAGAAGGATATGGCCTCCTTAAGTATTAGTGAGAAGCCCAGTTTGTCGTGATGACAGTGCTACATCAGGCCTTTGCCCTGGTACCTACAAAAAGGGAGTTTGTGGTAGAAGCATCCATCATGTATGGGATAAACCAATTGGGAAGATTTTATACTCCCAAACAGTTAGCTAATGATGCATACAAGAAGAACCAATAGAGAAGGCTAATCACTGACGGAAAGGTCAAAGAATTATTGAGAAAAATAAAGCCAAAAGAATACTCTTTTGTGAAACATTTGGAGAAGACTCCAGCTCAGATTTGGTACGACCACTACTAATGAGTTCACAATTCCATATGCAAGCCTTTCTAAAGGTTCTTGATAAAGCCTACATGCCTACGGGTACGAGTAGTGGAAACTTGGCTATCATGGTAAGCTAGGTTATGGAAGGCCACTATATTTGCTTCAGTAAAGAGGAATAACCTTTTGAGGGGGTAATTCGTAACAAAGCTCTACATGTCACCATAAAGTGTCAAGATAATATTTTTAACAGGGTTTTGATAGATAATGGATCGGGCCTGAACATTTGCCCATTTTCTATGCCATAGTAGAATCAATGTGAGAGCCTTTGATTAAGATCATAGAGACACCTTTGGAGAGGTCAACCTTTACATCCAATCAGATCCTGCAGAGTTTTAGGCCAAATTCTAAGTAACGGATATCATCACAAGCTACAACTTATTCCTTGGGAGGCCATGGACTCATGTGGGTGGATTTTTCCCTTCAAATCTGCACCAAATTATGAAATTTATGTGGGAGGACCACAAGGTGGTCATTCATGGTGAAGGAGGTCATTCGAGTCATCCAAACGGTTATGTCCCTATGAAAAAATATATCCCAAGAGGTAGTGACTTCAATTCCATGGAGACCGTGAATGATATTGACGAAGACTTGGCTCCACAACTGCCAATGCTATTAATTTACAAGATTCTTGCTACCACCATGTTAAAGAGAAGTTTTAACCTAGGGTTTGTCCTAGCAAAAATCTCACATAGCATCATCAAATCGATCATGATTCTAGAGAATTTTTTCAAGTATGGTCTGGGATATATGCCAACCAAGGAAGACAAAGACAGAGCTAAGGGGAAGAAGGCAGATTCAAAGTTGTCAATGCCATTACCAATGTGTGAAAAGCATATAAGTAATGGTTTTAGGCATGGAATAGGGAGCATGTTAAAAGAATATAACATTATACAAGAGTTCTCTAAAGTAGCAGGAATCAAAAAAGCTAAACCTGGGGAAAAAGTGCAGGACTAGACCTCTGCTTCACTTGTGGTTCCCCAATTATCTTGGTAGTAAAGACAATTAAATTTTCTGCAAATTGGTGATGGTCCAAATGATGCTCGAGACCCATACTTTATGTTTTTAATTCTGTTATACTATTTTACTGCTTTTCAAAAGGCATAGACCCATACTTGTATAGGCCACAACCAAAGTTTGTAAATATTTTCAAAAAATCAATGAAAAGCCTCCCCTATTGCAAAAATATTTTCTATTTATTTGAGTGTTTCCTTATTATTATTTAACTTATTTTGTTTATGATTTTAGTAATAATAATTTAAAATCTACCAATGCCATGTAATGTCAAAAGCTAAATGAACAAATCAAGATAGATGATGATGAGTGTGAAGATGATGATGAAGACAATGGTCCCTTAACAATTAACAGAAGAGTTGAAAGATTTTAAGAGTCAGGAAAAGCCCAATCTAGAAGAGAAAGAAGCAGTAAATTTAGGAGACAATGATGAAGTCAAAAAACCAAAATCAATATTCATATGTCAGAAGCAATAAGCAAGAGTTTATCAAATTGCTTAGAGAGTATATCGACATATTTTCCTGGTCTTACAATGACATGACAGGGCTGAGTACAAGTATAGTATCTCACAAGTTATTGATCAACCTAGAGTTCAATTTGGGAATGCAAAATATACAGAATTTCTAGCCAAATCTGAATCCACAAATCAAAGAAGAGGTTACTAAGGAAATACAAGTCAAGTTTGTGAAAGTAATTAAGTATGTAACATGGCTAGCTAATATTGTTCCAATTCCAAAGAAGGATGGAAAGATCAGGATATGTATTGACTATAGATATCTAAATAAAGCCATTCCCAAGGATGATTTTCCATTACCCAATATCCATATCCTCATTGACAAATGTACAAAGCATGAGATGCAGTCATTCATGTATTGTTTTGTTGGATATCATAAGATCTTGATGGAGAAAGAAGATATAGAAAAAATATTTTTCATTACACCTTGGGGTGTTTATCACTACAGGTTGATGCAATTTTGCCTTAACAATGCAGGTGCTACTTATATGAGATCCATGACACATGTATTTCATGATATTATTACAAAGAGATCAAAGTGTATGTGGATGATGTGATTATTATGTCTTGTGAAAGTTTGGACCATCTAGCATACTTGAAAAAGTTTTTCAATTGTGCACGAAAGTACAATTTAAAGTTGAACCCCACCAAGTATGCTTTTGGGGTGCCAGCTGGAAAGTTATTTGGCTTTATATTCTATAGAAGGGTCATTGAGCTAGATCATTTGAAAGTCAAAGTGATCCAAGAGTTGGTTGCTCTGAAGACCAAGAGGAATCCATGATCTCCTTAGATAGATTGATTACATCAATCGATTCATAGCTCAATCAACAGTCATATGTAAGCCTATATGCAAGTTATTAAAGAATGATGCACCAACTGAATGGACCAAAGAGTGTTAGAAAACTTTTGATAGTATCAAGAACAATCTGTATAGTCCACTTGTGTTAGTCCCTTCAAGAGAAGGAAGTTTGTTGTTGCTCTATCTATCAATCTCAGAGAGTGCATTTGGATGTGTCCTAGGTCAACAAGATTAAAGCAGAAAGAAGGAATGGACAATTTACTACATTAGCAAAAAGTTCACTCCATATGGGGCTCGTTACACTCTACTAGAAAAGACTTGTTATGCTTTGACTTGGGTTTCTTAGAAGTCGAGGCATTACCTGTCTTTATATATGATATATCTCATTACCAGAATAAATCTTTTGAAGTACATTTTCTAGAAACCATGCCTATGAGAAAATTGGCTATGTGGAAAATATTGTTGAATGAGTTTGACATCATATATGTGACTCAGAAAGCGATCAAGGGGAAAGCTCTAGCTGATAATCTAAAGGAGAATCTAGTCGACGAAGATTATAAGCCACTCCAAACTTACTTCCAAGATAGGGAGGTATTATTCATGGGAGAAGACATTTCTGAAGCATACTCTGGTTGGAGGTTGTTCTTTTATAGAGCGGTTAATTTTAAAGGCTCTAAAATTAGAGCAATTTTGGTATCAGAAACTAGTCAGCATTATCCGATAACAACTAATCTTTGATTTCCATGCACCAACAACATGATCGAGTATAATTCTTGTAATCTTGGCATTCGATTGGCTATTAATATAGATGTTCAAGAATTATTAATTATCAGCAAATTCAGATTTATTGATTCATTAAGTCCAAGGATAATGGGTCGTAAAGAACTCCAAGATTATGCTCTATGTGAAATTTGTACAAAGGTTATGCAAGAGGTTCAAGAAGATTAAATTCAGACATATTCAAAGGATACAAAATGAGTTTGTTGATGCTCTGGCTACCATATCCTCTATGATTCAACATTCGGATCAAAGCTACATCAATCTATTGGAAATAAGCTTGAAAGAGCGACCTGCATATTGTGCACAAGTTGAAGCAGAACTAGATGGAAAGCCATGGTATTATGATTTCAAGTGGTATCTGCAAGTTGGGGACTATCCCAAAGACACAAATGTCAATGAAAAGGAAATAATTTGTCGAATGGCTAATAGTTTTTTCTTGAACGGAGAAGTCATATATATATGAGTATTGATAAGTCGGTAACCTACCAACTTATTGAGCCTTTAACCATGAATTATTTCTATGTTTTGATGAAATTTAGAGGTTCTTATGGCCTTTATTGATGTCTTTGCAGGTACTTGTGATAAAAGATAGAAAAAAGGGAAATGGACCCAAAAGGTTCCTAAAAAGAGTGAAGTGTGAAGTGATCAAACAAGACAAAGATTCTGCCAAGATATGCGGACCTCATATGACACACAAAGTCCTTAGTGCGGAATTGACCTTCCACTGTAGCCCAGAGTTTGCTGAAGGATATGTTAAGGGGTGTGGTCATTGTGCGACGCGCACATTGCCTGGTGCGAATGGCACCCCACTTTACATAGAGCTCCCACGTTGGCCTAAGTCATTGGACCAGTGAAGCAAGTTGTGTAGTGTGCACTTTATGACGTGTGAACCGCACGTCGCGTTGCATAGCACCCGAAGGGCATTTTTGTCCAATTTTGTATGACGTGTTGGGAATATTCTAAAACCCAATTCAGGCATAATTTTAAATAGTTTTGAACAGTTTTTGAAATAGTTTTGAGTAGTGAGCAATTTTTCTCCCTAAGAACAAGAAGAGGGTTTCACTCCAATTCCTTCTTTCTAACTCTTGGGACCATCATTCTTGTAAAACTGAGCTTGGATATTGAATATTTAGCTTGAATGAAGGAAAATTTGACTTACCCATTTGGTATTGTTCTTGTTTCCTTTAGCATGAGTAGCTAAATTTCTTGTTTAGGGATGTGTTGATAATGAGTGTTTGATAAATGGGTATGGGTGTTGCTAATATGTGTTTATAATTGCTAACATGACATGGGTCTATTGATTTCACCATATTTTAGTTCTAAAATTGATGTGTTGATAGCATATGTTTGTTGGTTATTTTCCTAAACAATGTTGTTTGAATAAAAATCATTGGACATATGATTGTTTGATCGAGAGATTAACAACAATACCTAAAACCAACGCTATCTGTGTCATTTAGCAAGAGTTTTTATGAATGAGCAATCATCCTTTTCCATATTCGAGTCCCATTTTACACACATCCCTAGTCGTCCTCTCTCATTGTTTACACCCATGTTTACTTTATTGTTTTGTTTTGGATTGTGAATTGTGACAGATTTCCCAGTTCCTCTCTTCCTATATTTTCATTGCTTGCGAACAAACTACTCTCATTGTGAAGTATTTTCTTTATTGACTTGGCTAGTCACCAATTCCCTTGGATCGACCTCGATGCTCATTAGGTACTATAAATGTGTTTTTCTCTAACGATCGTCGATACCTCCATCTAGGAGAGTACACTTGAGCATTATCAAAAATTGCGTTGTTGCCGGGGAATTAAGTTGATTAGCCTTTTTGATTGTGAATTGAAATCACTTTGTAGAGTGTTTGTTCTTTTTATTTGGTTTGTTGTTTTTCCATTGGTTAGGAAGCCCATGAGTGAGGTGGGTGATAACGAAAGTGTAAACGTAAGTCTTGATGGGTTCATCGACGCAAACAATGAACCCATGATTCAAGTGGGAGTAGGTGCAATCCGCCTACCCTCAACAATTGGAAATTCGGTGTTCCATGTCACTAGTACAATGCTCTATTTGATACAAATGAAGGGGATGTTTGGAGGAGCCGCCCATGAAGATGCGAATAGGCACATCTGCAATTTTGTAGGGATATGACAGCCTTTCATCTTCAAAAACATACCTCAAGAATCTATTCGACTACACCTATTCTCCTTTTCTCTAATAGGGGAAGCCACGACATAGTTGGAAGAATTATTGGATGGGTCAATCACCTCTTGGGCTGAGTTGGTAGATGCTTTCACTACTAAATTTTTCCCTTCATCACAGATGATGCTGTTGAGGGATAAAATTACCTATGATCGCTAACTTCCCGATGCGCATTTGCACGAGGCATGGGTAAGATTTAGAAAGAAGCTCATGTTGTGTCCTAACCATGGTTTTCCGGACCATGTCTTACTACAAAGCTTCTTTAGATCATTGAACTTGATGAATAAGTCCGTGGCCAATAATCTTGGAGGAGGCACCTTCATGAATCTACAATTTCCTCTTGTCTTGGCCCTTCTATAAAGAATGACCAAGCTTGGCACACAAGGGACGAGGATATTCCTACATCGGGAGTGACCACATCAATCTTAACAAATGAGATACGGAGGAAGGATGAAGAGAGGGATGAGACCATGGAAAAAATGAGGATGCAAATAGACTTGCTAGCCAACCATATGATGGGGATAGGTGGTGCTAAGACTGTGAATCCTGTGAGTATATCAGAGATCAAGACAAGTGATGATCACTAGCTAATCACCATCGTGGATGGTAAACGTTTCTATTATCAGCGGGTTCTCATCACAGGTATTATCACTCGAGGGATGAGAATGGGGCCATCCTGATAGACTCAATCATGGCGGGGGACCATATTAACTTTGGTGAGATTATTGCCTTGGTGATCAAAAGGAAGGCTCATAGGGGTAGTAATGCATTCCCCTTTCCTGTGCTCATCAGCAAACTTTATGCAAATGTCGGCATTCCTTATTTTAGCTATGAAACTTCTAGTCTCGCCACTTGTGTACTGGATCTTGATAAAAACCTGACAAGGATGCCCCCAGTTTCAAAAGGTGCAGGGTAGAGACATCGATGGAAGTTGAGGTTGATGACTCAGATGCTGAAGCAAATGCTTCTTCTTCTTCTAAGGCTGCTTCAGAGGCACACACTCCCATAGACACTGCACCTAGAGGACCATTTACCAAGAGTAGCCTCCAGGATATGGTTGCCAAAATATACAACTATAAGAGGCAATTGATAGATTTAGCGAGAGATCTGCCAGGGTTGATTGATAGGGATGTAAAGAAGGCTCTCAAGGGAGTTGTGGATCATGTTTAAATACTTTGCAAAAGGGTGGATGTCATCTAAGGAGCCGTCAAAACACTCAGGAAGGATGTTGACAAAGAAAAAGGGAAGCAACCAATTGAGAAAGCAGATTTGAGCTACTTACCTCCACCCTGTCGCACTCATGGACCCATGGATAACTTGTTTGCATCTTATCAGGATGATGAAGATGAGCTTCCTGGTGATAAGGATGTAATGCTAGATAATGATGAGAACCCAGAGTTCCAGTAGGTCCTCAGAGATTCCACAGTTTTGTCGCACTCCCAAAAGGGTAGCGCAGGTCCTAGTGAAAATATCACAGATGATGAGGTAGCAGATGATGAAGATGATAAGGCATAGTCCTCCAGGGATTTGCACCCCTTATATCCTTATTTGATCTTAACGCATTAAGGGAAATTCTTCTTTTTTATGGGGGAAGATGGTGCTATTTGATTTGGTTGTTGGTTTCCCGTGTTGGGCTTGAGATATTTTATTGCCCTTGCTGGGCCTTGTTGACATTTTTAGTTTTCTAGCTAGATTTTATTTAGCCCTTGTCGGGCAAGATTGGATGATTATTATATTGCCCTTGCCGGGCCTTTTATCTTGTTTTGGTTATGTTTTTGAGCTTAAATATGCCCTGGCTTGGCTTGATTTTAATTTTTAATTGTGTTGTCGAGTTTGTCTTACATGCCCCGTTGTTTTACTACCTGTGCTGTGCAAATGCGCTAAGGGCTAACACCGAGGCTTGTTTTTCAAATGATTCATGAGCATACAATAAACTCCAAGGGTTTTCTTAATACCACGGTTCTTTCCCAAGGAGAAAAAGTTTTCTTTGTGTTTTTTTGTTGTTTTTTTGTGTCAAACTAGGTTGGTGTTTCCCAATGATAGATTGAGAGGCGACTTTCTTAAGGAAAAATACCAAATTTCATTTAATTTGTGTCTGTAGTGTTCTTGTCTTGAAATAGACCCACCAAAAACAAAATTCTTGGCAAGATATTTTTGAAAAGGAAAGGAAAGAGGGAAAATGAATTTTTGAGAAAAGCATCCTCTTGTCAGGATTTGCACACTCTTGTTTTGTCTTGATCGATTCACAAATGAGTGTGTAATGAACTTGAAATAGCTTGTTAAAATTTATTTGTCCCAATTGATTTTCAGACCAATGAAAGAAGTCTTGTGGCATGATGCCTTGTGTGGTGAGGCTTTACCTTGACTCTTGTCCATGCGTGTTGTCTAGAACTTTCCCAGAATGTGATTTAAGGAGAAATTCTAGGTGTGACCAAGATTGGAAAAGGATCTTAGGCCCTTTTTGAATAGCCACTTCACCCAAATGACTTCTCTCAACATCAATCCTAGGAACCCCTTTAAGCTTGTGACCGTTCTTTGGCACCTTACGTAACACCTTGACCTTTTTGAACCTCTATCTTGGCATCCATCCTCCCTAATTGCTTGAAAGTCAAAATTAGGCTAAAAGCCTAAGTTTGAGGGGGGGGGGGAATAAAAGATAACATAGGCAAATATGTATGTGTGGGGTTGTATGTGATCAATGAGGAGAAGAAAGGAGAGGCACTTAAAAGTGAAAGATAGCACCTTGTGTTGAATTTAAAAATTGCTCCAAAAAGTTCAATCCAATGAGCAAAATGAAAAAAAAAATTGGTGCTACCAAATCAAAGGTGTTATAAGGAAGTTGAATGATCATAATTGAAAAGGGAAAACTTGGTTTGTGTGAGGGAGAAATAAGGTGAAGTAAAAAATTCAAAAATGTGAGCAGTGTTCAAAATAATGAGAAAAGCGTTAGGGAGGTTTAATCACTTAAGCCAAATGCAATCCTCACCTTAGCCGTACCCAACATTGTAACCCGCAAGTCCTTAGTGATTTTGAGCTTGGCCACCCTACATTAGTGGTGATTTATATGACGGGAAAGCCAATGCTTTGACATGTGTGCACTTGAACATTCTTAAGAGAGTGAGAGTCCTCTTGGTTCTCTTATAATCCCTTTGTTTTGTGAATTGCATGATTGTGAGTGGGATTCTCTCTTATGGTGAGTGGCATCATGCAATCGAATTGAAATATGAAGTTTCTATTTCAATTGAGAGGAATGAATGAGACAAGTTGTGTGACGAATCTCGAGGCAAATCTTGATGGTTCATGCCAATGACTTGAGAAGCTTTATATCTTGTTTTGAATGACAAAATTCCCTTGATTTTGAATGAGAAATGAAGTCCTTTTGAAAAGGTTTGGAAATGATCTATTGCCTTGATAATGTAGTGAACCAAATTGAGATGAGCATAGTAGTTAATTCTTTTGTTTGAGTCTTTTTGTTTGTTGTTTTTCTTAGTTCTTATAATTGAGTAGTATTTGGTGCCTTGATTGAGTTCTAAAGCATAATTCATTCCTTACATTGTGAGTATCTTGCTTGAGGACAAGCAATAGTTCAAGTTTGGGGGTTTGATAAGTTAGTAACCTACAAACTTATCTAGCCTTTAACCATGAATTATTGCTATGTTTTGATGAAATTTAGAGGTTCTTATGGCCTTTATTGATGTATATGCAGGTACTTGTGATCAAAGATAGAAAACAAGGAAATGGACCCAAAAGAGCCTAAAAAGAGTGAAGTGTGAACTGATCAAACAAGACAAGGATTCTTCCAAGAGATGCGGACCTCGTACGATACGCACAGGCCTTGGTGCAGAATGCACCTTCCACCGCATGAAGCCCAGAGTTTTCTGAAGCATCTATAAGGGGTGCGGTCACTGTGCAACGTGCACATTGCTTCGTGCAAACTGCATCCCACTTTACATGGAGCTCCCAAGTTGGCCTAAGTAACTGGACCATTGAAGCAAGTTGTGTGGTACAGTTCATGATATGGGAACAGCACGTCGCATCACACAACACCCGAAGGGCATTTTTGTCCAATTTTGTATGACATTTTGGGAATATTCTAAAATCCAATTCAGGCACCATTTTAGATAGTTTTGAACAGTTTTTGAAATAGTTTTAAGTAGTGAGCAAGTTTTCTCCCTAAGAACAAGAAGAGGGTTTCACTCCAATTCCTTCTTCCTAACTCTTGGGACCATCATTCTTGTAAAACTGAGCTTGGATATTGAATATTTAGCTTGAATGAAAGGAAATTTGACTTACCCATTTGGTATTGTTCTTGTTTCCTTTAGCATGAGTAGCTAAATTTCTTGTCTAGGGATTTGTTGGTAATGGGTGCTTGATAAATGGGTTTGGGTGTTGCTAATTTGTGTTTATAATTGCTAATATGATATGGGTCTAGTGATTTCACCATATTTTAATTCTAAAATTGATGGTTGCAAATATTGATTTACCTTACTTGGTTGTATTCTTGCTAGAGAAAGAAGTTTATAATTTTGGATGTGAAATTACTAGTGGGTACTTGGGATTCAACCTAGATTGAGGCTACAAATAGCTCAATTTGCTGGAAACACCCATTTCAGGATCTATGCTAGAAATAGTGTGACCTCCCCAAGGATATGTTGGTTGGTTATTTGCCTAAACAATGGTGTTTGAATAATAACCATTGGACATATGATTGTTTGATCGAGATATTAACAACCATACCTAAAACCAATGCTATCTATGTCGTTTAGCAAGAGTTTTTATGAATGAGCAATCATATTATCCCATATTTCAGTCTTATTTGACACACATCCCTAGTCTTCCTCTCATAGTGTTTACACCCGTGTTTACTTTATTGTTTTGTTTGGAATTGTGAATTGTGACAGATTTTCCAATTCCCCCTTCCTTTATTTTTATTGCTTGCGAATAAATTACTCTCGCTGTGAAGTCTATTCTTTACAATTGACTTGGCTAGTCACCAATTCCTAGGGATCGACCACAATGCCCATCGGGTACTATAAATGTGTTTTGCTCTAACGATTGCCGATACCTCCATCTAGGAGAGTACACTTGAGCGTTATCAAGGACTCCAGAGAGGGGATTCATATGATGTTTAAAAATCCCATTAAAGCTATGAGATTTCTAGAAGTACATACCAGAGTGTATGGACATTACATGAATGGGTTCACCCTAGACAAGAAGATTATATGAGTCAAATATTTTTGGATGACTATAGAGAGCGACTGTAGTCAGTTCGTGTAGAAATTCCATAAGTTCTAGATATATGGAGATTTGATCCGAGTGCCCTCTAATGAACTTAATGTTATGAGTTTGACGTGGCCATTTGTCAGCTAGGGCATGGATGTCACTGGACCAATAGAGCCACCTGCTTCTAATGGACACAGATTTAACTTGGTTGTTATTGATTATTTCACCAAGTGGGTGAAAGATGTGTATTAAAATGACATGACCAAGAAGGTAGTAGCTTATTTTGTCAAGAACAATCTGATTTGACAATTCGGGATACCCAAGTCAATCATCACAAACAATGCAACAAATTTAAATAGTCACTTGATGAAAAATATATGTAAACAGTTCAAGATTACTCATTGGAATTCCACCTCATATAATCCTCGAATGAATTGAGCCATAGAATCTACCAAAAAATATCAATAAAATGTTGTGAAACATACTCAATAGTCACCGATCATGGCATAAGACGTTGCCTTATTCTCTATTGGGATACCAGACGACAACCAGAACTTTGACTAGGGCAACTCCCTATGTGCTAGTGTATGGTACAGAGTGGTGATACCCCTGAAGTCGAGATATCCTCCTTAAGAATCATTCAAGAAGACAAGCTAAGTAATTCATAATAGGTTCGTTCTCTCCATGAACCACTCATGTTGATTACAAAGGAAAATTTGCTCCCAATTGAAAAGGATTGTATGTAGTCTGAAAAATTTGATTCAACATAATACGTAGGTACCACAATGGCTCAATCATATTCCCTGTGAGATTTTTATTTTCTTTTGTAATGAAAACTGGGATAGAATTTTTGAGAAGGAATCTAAAAAATACAGAAGAAGGATATCCTCCTTCTACAATCAGAATGAAATGATGTCAAGGAATACAACTGAAGAGAATTTTGAGAAAAGTCTCAAGATCCTCAGAGAATATCAAATATCTTATTAACTATTTTGATTTGCCTGGAAGCATCTAACTGCGGTAGACATTTTGAGGAGAAACCCAAAATTTCCACCAAGAATATCATTAAGAGTTTAGAGTCAATTTTGAGAATTTCCCAACACTAGGAGATCCAAGTCAACCTCAAAAATCTCCTGTAATGATGAAGTCCAAATCCACTAATCCCAAGCTATGGCAGATTTCTCGAAAAGTCATTTTTGAATTACCCATAAAATACTGAAAGATCTCCAGAACTCCACAACAAGATGTTAGACGTATCAAGACCTTGAGCGGAAGACTTTCATAGAGTTATGCATGACATGTAAAATTAGCAGTCTCCTCCTAATCATCTTTCAAAAATCATTATTTTCCAAACCTGTTTTACTTCAAAAATATTCACCTTTTATAAACTGATTTTTTCTTATATCTACGATGACCCGGGGAGTCAAGGCAAGCACCAAAAGATGACAAGCACATGGAGATGGTGATACAGGAGCAGACAATCGAAGGAGGTCAACAAAGATCAGTTTCACCAAAAATACTATTTTTTTATGGATGAAGGTTGTCCAAGACTAACAAAATATCAGTAGAAAGGCTCCCATTATTTAGCTCATCTCTTAAGTCAAAGACGTATAATGAGGTTGAATGCCCCGAATCGGAAAGAGAAGAGCCATGGTTATTGGAAATAGCCAAAATGGCAAATTATCAAAAAAAAACTAACAATTTTTCTATGGATGAAAGGATCATTGTACAAGGAGAACAATGGAATCATTTTCAAATCCGCAGCAAATCATAGATCACAACAAACCTGTGATGTTGGAAAGCAATATTTGTTTCTCTTCCCAAAGGCGAGTTTCAGCCATTGATTTACATACAAAAAGACCACTTGTTTGTCTACCCACCTTTAAAGGAGGATTACATTTATAAGCAAAGTCGTTCATCTTATACTTCAAATGCTTTCATTAGAGGTTTCCTTAATTTTTGACTTTAGTCACTAGTAAAGCAATATTATGACTCTAATAATTTATCTTGAGTGTAGGTATATTAAAAGAATCAACAATTACAAAAAGGTTAAAGGTGATGTTTTCTACAACTACTGTATAGGCCATCACACATTCACCGATGCCATCATGCTTACTTTTGTCACAACGACCATGCTGCAAAAGTCATGTCACAGAGACAATGTTGCAAGAGATATCATCTTCATTTTCCACAGGTGTATGTTCAGTGTGATAACCATATTTTCTTCTATGATTAGTATCAAATAGGATGACATCCAAGGGTGTCCATTAGTCACAAATTGGTGTGTAGGGTTTATCCAAGAGCATGATATCTATCTGTTACATTGAGACTGGCTGAATCTAGCATTTAAAGGATAATTCAAAGGTGCATCATCATCATAGATACCACCATGAAATATATCACAAGGACCATACCACAAAGCATATGTTGCAAGGACTATATCACAAGGGACATGTCGCAAGGACCATACCACAAAAAACATATCATAATGACCATACTGCAAGGGACATATCGCAAAGGACATGTTGTAAAGACTATGCCACAAAAGATGTGTCATAATAACCATACCACAAAGGACATGTCACAAGGACCATATAGTGAGGGGCATATCACAAAGACTTCATCACAAGGATCAGAAGATATTCACTGCCAAAATTGAAGAAACCATACAGTTCAAGGGATATCTTTAAGTCACCATCAACATCCAAAGTTAGATGATGTGCAAGACTATCTGGAAATTTCTAGTTCAAAGGTCATATGTAAGTTACAGTAATATCTAAAATTAGATGGTGTGAGATTACTCAAAAGTTAACAGTTTAAAGGTCATCTATAAGTTACAGCAATAATTGAAACTAGATAATGTGCGAGATTACCAGAAGTTGATAGTTTGAGGGCTATCTATAAGCCACAATGATTTTTGAAACTAGATGATATGCAATATTTGCCTAAAAATTTATTATTCAAAGGTTATCTATAAGTCGCGTCAATATCGAATGATGTGTAAGTTTACCACAGAAATTATTAATTTGAGGGATATCTATAAGTCATATCGAGTATCAAAAAGTCAAATGATGTATGAGATTTACTTGAAAACTGATAATTTGAGGAACATATGTAAGTCGCGTCATATCCAAAGTCAATTGATGTGCAAGATTTACTTAAAAGCTAGTAATTCAAGGGATATTAATAAGTCACATCAATATAGATAATGCAAGAGTTACCCAATGACAAGCAAAATTAGAAGGCTCCAATCCTTGAACAATATTTATAAGTCGCACCTTTACCAAAGATGTGCAGAATATTGAAGAAACTATTTTAGATGGCTGTGAAACCTATCATATCTGATTATCACAAGGTTGTTAAGAGCAAATACAAGGGTTGTTATATCTTGTTACCATGGGATTTTTGGAGATGGCTACAAGGTCCATCATATTTGAATGCTACAATGAAATTTCATATTCAACTGCCACAAGGGCTATCCTATCTAATAGCTGCGAAGGCTGTCATTTCTATATTGTCAAGGAAGCCACTATTTTCTATGACATGGACTGGAAAGGATGGCGTCTCCATCTCAAAAATCAACATACAAAGAGATTTGGTAAGGAAACAATTTCACCATTTTATCTTACCTTACTACTAAAGGATCTTTTTTCAGATCTTATCGAGAGAATCCATGAGGATAAAAATATCAACCATAACCACAGGTGCACAACAAGGAACTTTTTCTTAGTAGCGAACTAGGACATAGTTTGAAAAGAAATATCTAATTCTTTGGATGCGAGTTGAGGAATGACTTCAACCGCAATCATTCCACAACCCTCTCACAAGGCATGTGGATATTTTTGTTTTGAATTTCACATCTAGAGTATTTTCTAAAACTCATACTAGAAGCAATATCTCTCTTCTTTCAAATCTGGATGACAATACAACTAGAGGTTTGGAAATTATGTCTGGGTAAATTTATACCTATGGATGTGAAGAACTCCATATTCATGGTTAAGAGGTTACAAACCTCTTTTTCATAACTCACTTTATTTTTCACTTATCATGATCCTTATCTTAATATAAATGATTACCTATTCAATTGATTGAGTCAAACTACAAGCAACCTGATTTGATGAGTTTTAAAATATGTAAGTGGGCTTGATGTTGAAAGCTCATCTTCGGTCCAAGAATTTTAGAATCCTCTAACTCCCCAGCTTTTCGGTCTCTCCATAATCTGAAATCAGGGTAGCTTTTGAATTTTAAAAAAATTGTGCATAAAATCAAACGTCTTAAACTATAAGTGGCATGAATTATCATGTAACATAATAAATATATATATATATATACTCGATATCAAGTTCTACCCATAATTCCTTGAAATTTGTGCAAAAACCAACCCTTCCTAGAGATAATTTTTTGGTCGGACAAAATTGAATTCGTAATTTCCTTTGCTTAGGATCTCTTACATCGTCCCTACCCAAAGGGAGGGGCAATTATTGATACCTAATTTTGTCCTCCACATTCTTAATTATTTTGAGCTTCTGCTATTTTAAACAATATTGAAATAATTATTTTTATAAAATTATGGTATTTTCAAAATCAAATCTAGGCTAATTTGGTCATTTTGAGTAAAATATATTTGTTTATATATTTAAATATATACATTGAATATTATTTGAGTGAAAACCGTGCTCAGATTAGAGAATACTTCATTGTATAATTAATCTTTTGAATTTTAAATAGAACAATTATGTTTTATAAAATAATTACTCTCAAGTGTTAGAGTTAGAAGTTCAATTAATTGGTTTGAAATTTAATTCATCTTTATTCGATTGGTCAATTTTCATTTAATCAAATCTGGCAGTTTTGTCTAAGCCTTTAATCGATTTGATAATCTAAATTAGACCCGCATGTTTTCTTCACAAATCACTAGACCAGCCCACTATATTTCATCTTAACTCGGCCCACCCTTTATTTTAGTTCCTCAGATAAATACATGTACGCACCCTTATACATCCACACAAAAAAAAAATATACACATGCCTCACTATCCTCCAGTTCTCCCAAAAGGTCATATTGTACTCATCTACGCACCCTTCATCACACCTCACTCATCTTTTTCATCCATTTCTCAAAGAAACCAATGACGTGCACAAACCCAGACATGTAATGACTCTCTATGTCATTTTCCGTATATTCATACATTGTCAGTGTTTCAAGCTTTCCCAAAGTGGCTACATGTTATTTATGACTTACTGGGACTGTCAATTTGGTTCTCGGGCAGTTCATTTGGATTTTAGAAGAGTTTCCTTATTTTGGAAATCTTAAAGCTAAAAGGGTTGACTTTGGTAAACATTCAAAGTAAATAGGCTCGGATGGAAATTCCATAAGCATTGTTAGCTCCAGAACATTGACTTTGGGCTAGTAAGACCTTTGGTTTGGTCCCGAGGCTTTCAGACTCATTTTAGGCTATGAGTTGGTTTTTGGCTAAAATAGAGTTTGTGGTGAAGAACTCACTTTTTGACAAAATCATCTTCATTGGGAATTTCATCAATTTTGTTGAGTCTGGAATACCATTTTCGTAGGGTAGCATAGATTGTTTGCATCCACGAGATTCTAGATGAATCATAAGGGTTCGATCGGAGACTTGTTTGAGTGGAGTTATTACTGGTACTGCTGATACTATTATGGGGGCGCCTGTGATTCTTCGAAATCACCTGTGCAACCACCTCTGTAGTTACTAGCCGCACCTGTGGTGTTGGGTGACATCTGTAGAGCGTCGCCCCTATGATGTTTGGCTCGCACCTGCAGAGCACCAGCTGCACCTGCATTGGCTGGTGATATGGGCTTCCTCCGCCCCTATGGTTCTTTGACCAAGGCTGCATCGTTGCACCTGCGCCAATTTGACCGCAGATGCATCAATCACAGAGACTTTTAAATAAAGTCATATTCTTCATTTCCTCCATTCAAAAAATGTACCTTCTCCATTGTTAGTGCTCGGATAAAGGGGAAAACCACCATTTCTCATTGATTTCACAAACTTGTGAGGTAATTCTCTTTTCCGCACCTTATAGTACTCGTTCTTTTATTAATCTCGTGTGTTAATCTGCAATTTGGGGTCTTTAACCCATTGTTTCCTCCAACTTTAAAGTATTGTTTTTGACTATTTGTGGTCCGAATCCACCTCCTTCTCTTCCCAAATTTGGGGTATGTGTTCCTTACGTCATAGGGAATGCAACTGTAGAGTTTGTTTTTAGTTTTCGTATACTGGCCCCGAGGGTCATTTTGTACCTAATTTCCAGCCTAAATTGCAAATTTTCAATATGGATATCATTATTCATGTTTTAACGAGTAGATTATTATTATGATAGCATGACAGTAGTCGAAGGCTTCTCGAGGGAGATAGGCTCCAGTCTTGTGGTTTGTGCGCTCGTGTTTAGCTTCCAGGTAGGTTATGGCTTACCTACTATTAGACTTAGCTCTTATAAGGTATTTGTATGGTAAATTTCTAATTGTGGGTGGGTTATTATGGTTTAAATACATCGATTTAGGTATTTTATTCTTATAGCTTATTGAGATGCCTTAGAGTAAGTTATCAATTGGGAGTCCTTAGATTAGGTTGTAGCTCCTTCCTTAATACATGGCATAGTTTTGTGGTATTTATGTGTTTAGAAATATTTACCTTAGCTTAGCTTAGGCTGGTGGTAGTTTGGGGTGATTAGAGTAGGAGACCTTAGTATAGGATTGGGAGAGGACTTCGCGGTAGAGTAGCCTTTTTCTGTTGTCTTATATTTAAATTTTTACCATTCTTTCATTGTTTTACTTTTTGGTTTGGTATGTTGTATAATTGTGGGTCCAAGTCCATGGATGTGGGACACCAAGTCAGTATAAATTCTCCCTTTCTCCTTAAATTATGGTTTGTGGATGGTTTTAGTGTAACTTCAGTTAATAGTTTGAGTTAGTGTAGTCTCAACTTATTGCTTGCCTTAGCTTAATGTTTGGCTAGTCGACCGCTTTAGGTTGGGTTTCCTTTATGTTTTGGAGTTAGTGTAGCATTTCCCTAATAACACCTACCTTAGGCTAGTACTTTTCTTTAGAGCATAGACTTTGGTTGCCCTTGTGTGATATGATTTAGCTTGGTTGTGTTCTTTGGCCGTATATTTATACTTTAGCATGGCATATGGTTGACTTGATTTTTGAAATACTATTTTCGGTCAAAAAGAGGATTTATGGAATATGTTAAACAACTTTTGGCTTCCTTAAGAGAAAATTGGCCTATTTTTAAAAAGACTGATTTGATAAACTGGCATAACTTAGGAGACCAGTATTCTAGACAATCTTACTAGCTATTTAAACTTGCATGCCCGAGAAGCCACGTGTTCTGAGTGGTTTTTGCTGGTAGTCATAATTGCATGACCGAGGAGCATATATCTGAGTTTTCATTTTGCATAAGTAGTTGATCCTACGGGTGGCTTATGAGAGGATTCAGGGAGCCCACGAGGTGGCCTATGAATCAATTTTGGGGTTGTCTACTTTTACTGCATTGGCCATATATTGCATTGCACTCATCGCATACCTCATGTTATGGCACGCCTCTGTATCCCTTCTTTTCCCATCAAGTTGAGTTCTAGTTAGTATTGTGTGCTGCATGTATCCTTTGGGTTTATGGGGGCCCAGTTGGATTATTGAATTATTGGTTGTTGAGTGTACCTTCTGATCTTATGGGCGTCCAATTGGTTTACTTGTTGACATTCAGACTTCCCGAGTTATGTATCTTATATCCTCTCCATGTTATTTAGTAAGATAGTTGCTTTATGTTTCTTATTGAATTATTCTCGTGTACTTATCATAAATGGTCTAGCTTCGGCAGGTTAATCTATTTCTAACCCTTTTCTTACCCTTAGTATATTCACATTTATTTATACTTGTATCTGTTTTAGCTCAGTTGGCTATGATGCCTACTGGGTACCGTGTGTTTTGGTACTCATGCTACACTTTTATATCTTTTTTTGATGCAGATCTTAGTGTAGGTTATCGTCGTTGATGCTATCCTCAAATGGTGTTGCTGATAAGAGATACAAGGTGAGCTCTTGGCGGCCAGAGTTGACCCATCTCCTTCTGATTTTGGACTAGTCTTACCTTGCACTTTCAGAGATAGTTCTGTGAATATTGTATTATTTAGTACGATGTATGTTCTAGCAGCTCTTGTACTGACTGATACCAGGTTTTGGGGGAGTTTTAGTATATTTTGTGCTTTTCCCTCTCTATATATTTATGCTTTTCTTATGTTGGTTCTTGATGTTTAAACTATGTACTTCCGCTTTTGTTTCATTCTCGTGTTAGCCCGTTACTTATAGTTCCATGCTAAGAGTTGGTTTACCTATTGGTAGGTTATAGTAGGTGCCATCACAACTAGAAAAATCAGGTCATGACAAAGTTGTATCAAAGCTTTAGGTTCACCGGTGTCAATGGTACAAACTACAAGTGCCTAGTAGAGTCTCGCAGATCGGTACAATGATGTACGTATCCTATCTGCGGGAGGCTATATGATATTTTTAGGAAAATTCCATCTTTCTAATTCCTCATCGTGCATTCCTGATTCTTTCAACTTCTAAACTTTATTTGTTCCATTCCTTCTCAGATGGTTGAGACAAGTGCAGTACCGGTGATGACGAGGCTCATGTGCTATTTTCTACAGTGCTTCCTCTAGTGCCAGGCTTACAGATTGAGAGTTTACTACTTCAGCCAGAGGGTTTGGGGCCAGCCTAGCCTCCAATAGGATTTACGGCCAGACTTTTTATTCAGGACCCCATGGCTAGGGCTTCAAGTCTTTTGGAGGGTACACCACAGGTAGGGGCAATGCCCGATTCCTCAAGTGGTGCTATGTCCAGGGGTGAATTAGTAGATATGCAGCAGGGTTCTATGTTTCTTTTGGAGTATGAGGTGAGGTTTTTTGAGATAACTAGGCGCGCTGCTAGGACTATGCCCACCGAGTTTGACAGAGTGCAGGGTTTTGTCAGATGGTAGATTTAACCACTTTGTTTAGTAAAAGAGCACTTGGTGATAGTCGGGACTACCTTTCTTAAGGTGGTTGATCATGCATGGGCTATAGAGGGGTTATTTATTAAGGCCTAGTGAAGTGTTATTAAGAGGCATCAATGTTAGGACAGTTTTTGTGGTTCTCAATCTCGAGGTTGGGGATTCTCTGGTGGAGGTTAGTTTCACTGCTCTCAGTCTAGCAGGCTAATTCTAGTGGTGCCACAAGGTTCAGAGGGCGGTTACACAGGGCATGTTGGGCAGAGAAGACAGGTTTCAACCAGGATTTTTGAGGTTTGCATTTCAGGTATTAGGCTATAGTGACTAGTCAGGCTTAGCAGAATCTTTTTGTCATACTTCATTTGGTAGGGGTTTCTATATATGTAGTGAGTTTTGGCACTTTTATAGGGATTGTCCTAGGTACAGGGAATTTCACCCTCTTTGAGTTCTAGTTCTGCTGATGAGGGATGGTTCCCAGGGTAGTGGGGGTGGTCCCTAAATTATTAGAGGTATTTCTCAGCCATGCAGTACATATGGTTGTTCTGGGTCGACATGTATTTTCTATCATGGCAAATCTCTTCAGGGCTGTTATGATTGTGGATAATTGATCACCTTTCTAGAGAGTGTCCCCTGCGTGGGATGTTCGAGACTTCAGCACTGGCTACTCAGTATGGGGGTGGACATAGACATTTTTATGCCTTTATCGATAGCTCATAGGTGGAGGCTTCAAATGTCATCACTATAGGTATGATATTTGTTAATCATCAGCAAGTCGATGTAATATTTTCTTTGGGGGTCTACATTTTTTGTATGTATATATATATATCTGTTTACTTGCTTCTTTTCTGGAGGTGCTATGGGAGTGTTGTAGTGTTTATGCGTGTAGCTAGCCCATAGGTGAATTATTTTAGTAGTGGATCAAGTGTATCAGCCTTAGGAGGAAACTATCTTGGGGAATGGAATGTGAGTAAGCCTTGTTATCTTAATTACTAGCCTTCATTGTGATTCTAGGATTAATTTGGTTATCTCAATGTCTAGCGGTCTCTGGGTGGTTTTGCCAAGGACATTATCTAGCTTGTGCCTGGAACCTTTTGGTTAGTTTGGTACATTACTGGTTGTTATGTGCTAAGGAAAGTTGTGTTTTCTCGGAGAGCCTGGTGGCTGGTAGAAAAATAGGTGTTCGAATGGTCTTGCGCATGTTCTTGGTGATAGTGTCGGCATTTTTCACTTGATCGGTTTAGGTGGTTAGCAGGTTTTTGGGTTGTTTCCATTGTTTTCCTTAGTATTTGGTGTTGGTGGGTTTTGGCTTTGGAATCATTGTTGAGTAGGGCACTCGGCCTATTCCCTCTGCCTTATTGAGTAATGCCAGCAGAGTTGTGGGAGCTAAGGGAACTGCTCCAAGATCTTTTGAGAGAGAGGGTTGCCAGATCTAGTGTGCCTCCATGGGGTGTTCTATTAAGGTTGTAAATTTGAGACTCCTTGGGTTCTCGGCATATTTAGTTTTGATTAACTTACGTGTTCATCACCAATATCTGAGACTACTCAAGGATATGGGAGGCGCATGATTGATCTTTGGAGTAGGGCTTCAGCCTTGGGGGTCTAGCAGGTTAATTCATACAGTTCATGAAAAGTTCTCTTCGCTTGCAACATCAATGACTAAAGTGATTCATTACATTGTTCCTTTTTGATGGGTTGAAAAGGTTGGCATGAGTTTCTAAAGGTTGAGCCATATGGGTTTAGTGTTTATTCAGGCTCTGCCAGTTATAGGCTAAAAGTTTTGGTATGTTGGGATGCTTTCAGAGTTGGTGGTTTGCGTGCTAGTACAATAAGGTAGACGTTTTTGAGCTAAAAGATGGTGAGTTTAGAGTTTATAAGTGTAACAACAACTAAGTGGTGACCTTTGGCTTTGGGCATCCTTTCCTTAGCCTATGTGTTGGTTTGACTTGGTATTTGCAGCATGACAAATTTCTTTCTGGATGGTGAGAATTTAGAGCAATAGCGGTGTTCGTAGAATTTAGAGTTTATTTGATGGCTATGGACTTTATGGTAGGCTTGCCACACTCCTTGCAGAGATTGGATGTTGGTTGGGTCTTCATGGGGAGGTTGCTCTAGTTCACTCACTTTTGGCCAATTCAGACTTGGTACAGTTCAATAAGGTTGGTTTTGGTCTACAGTTGGGAGATTAGTCTTCGACACTGGGTGTTCATCCATATTCTTTCTAACCCTGGTGTGTCAGTTTCAATTGAGTTTCTAGTGGTGGATTCATATAAGTTTGGGTATCGAGGTTGATCTTAGTGCAGTTGCCTTTCCACAGGTCGATGGTCAGTCAAAGCAGACTACTCCAGTTCTTGAGGATATGCTACGAGCAGGTGTTATGGGTTACAAAGGTTAGTAGGAATCGTGTGTGGCTTAGATAGAGTTTGAGTATGCAGGTGACCTCATTCAAAGTTAAGTGTGGTAGGGGGTGTAGGTTTTTAATGGGTTGGTTGATGTTTTTGAGAATAGCTTGGGTGACTGACTCATTACGTGACTTCATGGATTAGAGTACAAATGGTTTGAAAAAAAAGGGTCTCTGCAGTTCAGTATAGGCAGAAGGGTTGTACAAATCAACAGATTCATGAGTTTGAGTCTGAAGGGGTGCCTTTTTAAGTTAGCCTAGTTACTAGATTTGTGGGGTGCTTTCCTTGGTTTTCTTGGTATTTGTGTTATGTCGATGCATTCGATCGAGCTTTTATTGTTCAGTGGGTTCAATTTAGTTAATTGATTGTTTGGTATTTGAGTTAGAGTTTGTTGCTCTAGTTTGGCCAGTAATAGTTCAAGGTTTTAGTAGTTTTCCTTTGGTATTGCTCCGTGGGGCATCATTTGGTCGAGGACCCTCCTTAGGAAGCCTAGCTCGACGTGCGGACCTAATATCCTTTTTGTTTTTGAGTCTTTTGGTACATCATGTTTCTTAACTTTCGAGTATGAAAGTTCTTTAGTAGTGGATGTTGTAATGACCCTCTAGGTCATTTTCCCAAATTTCATGCATTTTCAGCATTTTTAGCTTTCCCACAGCTGCTACAGGTTATTTATGACTTGCCGAGACTGATTGTTCGGTTCCCGGGCAGTTCATTTGTGTTTTTGAAGATTTTCTTTATTTTGAAACTCTTAAAGATGAAAGGGTTGACTTTGGTCAACATTCAAAGTAAATGGGCTTGGATGGAAATTTTGTCAGTGCAGTTAGCTCCAGAATGTTAACTTTGGGCTAGTGGGACCTTTGGTTTGAGTATCGAGGCTTCAGGACTCATTTTGGATTATGGGTTGGTTTTTGGCTAAAATAGAGTTTGTGGGTGTGGGACCCACTTTTCATCAAAACCATCTCCATTGGGAATATCGTCTATTATGTTGAGTCCAGAATGCCATTTTTTGTAGGGTTGCATTGTTTGTTTGCGTCCATGAGATTTTGGATGAATCCCAAGGGTGCGATTAGAGACTTGTTTGGGTGGAGTTATTGTTGGTACTGCTGGTACTGGAATTGGCGCGTCGGTGGTTCTTGGGCTACACCTGTACAACTGCCTCTGCAGTCACCAGTTGCACCTTCGGTGTTGGGTAACATCTGCAGGGCGTCACCCTTATGGTGTTTGGCCTCCACCTTTGGGGTTGCACCTGCGGTATCTTGTACGGTTTGGGGGGTAATTGGTGTACTCCGATCAGTGGGGGGGGAATCTTTGGCTCCACCAGCTGCACCTGTGATGTCTAGTGACATCGGCGATCGCTGAGACTTTTAAATAATGTACTCTTTTTCATTTCCACCATTCCAAAAATGTTCCTACTCCACTATTAGAGCTCATATAAAGGGGAAACCACCATTTCTCATTTATTTCGCAAACTTGTGAGGTAATTCTCTTTCCCTCACCTTCTAGTACTCGTTCTTGTATTAATCTCATGTTTAAATCCGCGATTTGGGGTCTTTAACCCATTGTTTCCTCCAACATTAAAGTATTTTTTTTGGACCATTTGAGGTCCGAATCCACCTCCTTCTCTGCCCAAATTTGGGGCATGTGTTCCTTACCTCATAGGGAATGCAATTGCAAAGTTTGTTTTTAGTTTTTGTATGCGGGCCTCGAGGGTCATTTTTAGACCTAATTTATAGCCTAAATTACAAATTTTCAATACAGTATTGTTGTTCATGTTTTAATGAGTAGATTATTATTATAATAGTATGGAAGTAGTCAGAGGCTTCTCGAGAGAGATAGGCTCCGGTCTTGTGGTTTGTGCGCTCGTGTTTGGCTTCCAGGTAGGTTACAACTTACCTACTGTTAGACTTAGCTCTTATAATTTATTTGTATGGTAAATTTCTAATTATGGGTTTGTGATTTTTGTTTGAATACATCGATTTAGGTATTTTATTCTTATAGCTTTTTGAGAGGACATAGAGTAAGTTATCGATTGGGAATTCTTAGCTTAGGTTGTAGCTCCTTCCTTAATACTTGGCATAGTTTTGTGGTATATATGGGTTTAGAATTCCTTAATTTAGCTTAATTTAGGCTCGTGGTAGTTTGGGGTGATTAGAATAGGAGCCCTTAGTATAGAATTAGGAGAGGACTTCGCGGTAGAGTAGCCTTTTTCTGTTGTCTTATATTTACATTTTTACCATTCTTCTTTCATTTTACTTTTTAGTTTGGTATGTTGTATAATTATGGGCCAAAGTTCATGGATGCAAGACACCAGGTCAGTATGAATTCTCCCCTTTCTCCTTAAATTATGGTTTGTGGCTGGTTTTAGTGTAACTTCAGTTAATGGTTTGAGTTAGTGTAGTCTCGACTTATTGCTTGCCTTAGCTTAATGTTTGGCTAGTCGACCACTTTAGGTTAGGTTTCCTTTAGGTTTGGGAGTTAGTGTAGCATTTCCCTAATAGCACCTACCTTAGGCTAGTACTTTGCTTTAGTGTGTAGACTTTGGTTTCCCTTGTGTGATGTGATGAGGCTTGGTCGTGCTCTTTGGCTTTCTATTTATACTTTAGCATAGCATATGGTTGACTTGATTTTCGAAATACTATTTTTGGTCAAAAAGAGGATTTTATTGAATATGTTAAATGACTTTTGGTTTCTTTAAGAGGAAATTGACCTATTTTTAGAAAGGCTGATTTGATAAATTTGCATGTCCGAGGAGACCTGCTTTCCCAATGGTTTTATTATCTATTTAAATTTGCATGCCTTAGGAGACGCGTGTTCCGGGTGGTTTTTAATGGTACTCATGATTTCATGCCTGAGGAGCACATATTCGAGTTTTATTTTTTTGCATACATAGTTGAACCTATGAGTGGCCTACGAGGGGATTCGGGGAGCCCACAAGGTGGCCTATGAATCCATTTTGGGGTTGTCTACTTTTACTGCATTGGACACATATCGCATTGCACATATCTCATACCTCATGTGATGGCACGACTCTTCGTCCTTTCTTTTCCCATCATGTTGAGTCCTAGTTAATATTGTGTGCTGCTTGTATCCTACAGGCTTATAGGGGCCCAGTTGGATTCTTTGTTGTTGAGTGTACCTTCTGGGCTTATGGGAGTTTGGTTGAGTTTACTTGTTGTTATTCATAGCTCCCCAGGTATATATATCATATGTCCTCTCCATGTTATTTAGTTAAATAGTTTCTTGTTGAGTTATTCTCGTGTACTTAACATATACGGTCTAGCTTCGACAGGTTAATCTATTTTTGACCCTTCCTTTTCTTACCCTTATTTTATTCACATTTATTTATACTTGTATCTTATTTAAGCTCAGTCAGTCTACAATGCCTACTGGGTACCACGTGTTTTGATACTCATGATTCACTTCTGCATCTTTTTCTGATGCATATCTTATTGCAGGTTATTATCCTTGACGTTGTCCTCGAGTGGTGTTGTTGATTGGATATACACGGTGAGCTCTTGGCGATCGGAGTTGATCCATCTTCTTCTTATTTTGGATTAGTCTTAACTTGCACTTTCAGAGACAGTTCAATGAATATTATATATATTTAGTACCTTCTATGTTGTAGAAGCTCTTGTACTGACTGATACCAAGTCTTAGGGGAGTTTTAGTATATTTTGTTCTTTTCCTTCTCTATATTTATGCTTTTCTTCTGTTGGTTCTTGATGTTTAAACTCTGTACTACCAGTTTTGTTTCATTCTCGTGTTAGCTCCTTACTTGTAGTTCCAGGCTAATGATTGTCTTACCAACTGGTGGGTTAAAATATATGCCATCATGACTGAAAAAATTGGGTCATGACAAGACATCAAGAAAATGCATCAACATTAACACCAAACATAAAGTGCCTCATAAGGAGCCTTCTCGATGCTAGAATAAAAGTTGTTGTTGTAGGGAAACTCGATATAAGGTAAGTGATTAACCTAATTACCTTTGAAATCAATCACAAAAGCTCTCAACATATCCTCTAAAGTCTGAATAGTACGCTCTGCCTGGCCATCCGTCTGTGGGTGAAAAGTTGTGCTAAGCTTAACCTGAGTACCAAGACCTTTTTGAAATGACTTCCAAAACTGGGATGTAAACTGAGTACCCCTATCTGAAATGATGGACAATGGAACACCATACAATCTGACTATCTCCCGAATGTAGAGTCTGGCATAATCCTCTACTGAATCTGTGGTCTTAACATCGAAGAAGTGGGATGACTTAGTCATGCTATCTACAATCACCCAAATAGAATTGTGTTTCCTGCGTGTACGGGGCAAAATTGTAATGAAATCCATATTGATCGCTTCCCATTTCCAAGTAGGAAGATCAATATCCTGAGTCATACCACCCGATCACTGATGCTCTACCTTAACTTGTTGATAGTTGGGACACTTAGCCACAAAACCTGCTATGTCCCTCTTCATGCCATTCCATCAATAGACTTCCCATAGGTCACGGTACATCTTTGTGGCACTAGGGTGAATATAATACCTGGAGCTATGAGCCTCTGTCAAAATCCTCTATCTCAACCCATCTATGTAGGGAACATACAATCAACCCTGATATCGAAGTACACCATCTCCCCCTTGGGATAAAACCTCTACCCTTTGCTGATAGACTGCACCCTTTAACTGGTGCAAAATAGGATCACTTTCTTGCTTTTCTTTCACTTCAGCTACCAAATATGATTCGTAACCATTCTGAATAATAACACCACCTTATGTCGAATCTATAAGGAAAACTCCTAGTCGAGAAAGTCGATGAACATCCTTGGACAATTCCTTCTTTTCGTCCTTAACCAAAGACACACTACACATGGATAACCTACTAAGTGCATCCGCCATGACAATGACCTTACCCAGATGGTAAAGCACACTTATATCATAATCCTTAAGAAACTCAACCCATCTCCTTTGATGAAGATTCAATTCCTTTTGAGTGAACACTTACTGAAGACTCTTATGATCGGTGAATACATCCACATGAACACCATACAAGTAGTGTCGCCAAATCTTAAAGCAAAAACCACGGCCACTAACTCAAAATCATGAGTAGGGTAGTTCTTTTCATGAATCTTAAGTTGTCTCAAAGCATAAGCAATCACCTTATCACATTGCATCAACACACAACCCAAACCAATCCTAGAAGCATTATAATATATAACAAAGTCATCTAGGCCCTCAGGTAGAGCCAACACTGGAGATGTGGTCAATCTAGTCTTCAATTCCTAAAAGTTCTTCTCACATAGATCAGACCACTGAAATTTAATCTTCTTCTGGGTCAACTGAGTCAATGGGGCAGCAATAGAAGAAAACCCTTCCACAAGTCTCCTGTAGTAATCAGCCAAACCCAAAAAGCTCCTAATATCATATGGGGAAGTGGGTCTAGGACAGTTCTTCTCTGCCTTAATCTTTTGAGAATCAACTCGAATACCATCTCTAGTCATAATATGACCCAGAAAAGCAATAGACTGCATCCAAAACTCACACTTGCTAAACTTAGCAAATAACTGTCGATCCTTGAGAGTTTGCAACAAAACTCTCAAATGGTCTGCATGCTCCTCCTTACTTCGAGTTTATATAAGATTATCTTCAATGAAAACAATAAACAAACATATCAAAATACTATTTGAACACACGGTTCATCAAACCCATAAAAGCTACGGGAGCATTTATTAGTCAAAAAGACATAACCACAAATTTATAATGACCATATCAAGTTCTGAAGGTTGTCTTATGGATGTCACACTCTCTAACTCTGAGCTAATGATAAATGGATCTAAGGTCGATCTTGGATAAGTAACTGGAAATCTGAAGCTGATCAAACATGTCATCAATCCTAGGAATGGTATACTTATTCTTGATTGTGACCTTGTTCAATTGACGGTAGTCGATACACATTCTGAGGGCTAGAGCACCCCATGGAGAGATGTTGGGTCAAATAAAACCCTAATCAAGGAGGTCTTTAAACTGATCCATTAATTTCTTAAGGTCCACATGAGCCATTCTATATAGAGGAATAGAGATAGGATGCGTATCTAGAAGAAGATCTATTCCAAAGTCAATCTCCCGCTCGGGAGGGAATCTGGGAAAATCTTGGGGAAACACTTATAGAAACTCATTCACAATAGGGACTGACTGGAGATATGGGGTTCCAGACTCCGTTTCCATAACCCAAACTATATGATAAACATAATCCTTAGAAATCATCTTCCTAGCCTTAAGATAAGATATGAAATAACCCTTCGAGGATGGAGGACTACCCTATCACTCTAAGACAAGTTCATTTGGAAACTTGAAATTGACAACTCAAGTACGACAATTAACCAAGGCATAACATGCATATAACCAATCTATACCAAGGTCATTGTCTAGCTTATGCCTGGAACCTTTTGGTTAGTGTGGTACAGTACTGGTAGTTATGTGCCAAGGAAAGTTGTGTTTTCTAGGAGATCCTGGTGGCTGGTAGGAAAGAGGGTGTTTGGATGGTCTTGCGCATGTTCCTGGTGATAGTGTCAACATTTCTCACTTGATTGGTTTAGGTGTTTCACAGGTATTTGCGTTGCTTCCATTGTTTTCCTTAGTATTTGGTATTGTTGGGTTTTGGCTTTGGAATCATTATTGAGTAGGGCACTCGGCCTATTCCTTTCTCCTCTTTATCGAGTAATGCCAGCAGAGTTATGGGAGATAAGGGAACTGCTCCAAGATCTTCTGAGAGAGAGGGTTTCCAGATCTAGTGTCCCTCAATGGGGTGTTCTTTTAAGGTTGTGGATTTGAGAGGCCTTGGGTTCTTGGCATATTTAGTTTTGATTACGTTGCTTGTTCATCAACAATATGTGAGACTACTCAAGGACATGGGAAGGTGCATGATTGATCTTTAGAGTTGGGTTCCATCCTTGGGGGTGTAGCAGGTTACTTAAGATATTTTGTGAAAAGTTCTCTTCGATTGCAACATCAATGACTAAAGTGATTCATTACATTATTCCTTTCTAATGGGTTGAAAAAGTTGGCACGAGTTTCTAAAGGTTAAGCCATGTGGGTTCAGTGTTTATTCAGGCTCTGCCAGTTATAGGCCAAAAGTTTTGGTATGTTGGGATGCTTTCAAAGTTGGTGGTTTGCGTGCTAGTACAACAAGGTAGACGTTTTTGAGTTGAAAAATGGTGAGTTTAGAGTTTATAAGTCTAACAGCAACTAAGTGGTGACCTTTGGCTTTGGGCATCCTTTCCTTAGCCTACATGTTGGTTTACCTTGGTATTTGCAGCATGACAAATTTCTTTCTGGATGGTGAGGCTAGTAAGGCGATCATTGATCCAGATGGTGTTTTGAGAATTGGGAGCAATAGCGGTGTTCTTAGAATTTAGAGTTTATTTGATAGCTATGGACTTTATGGTAGGCTTGCCACACTCCTTGCAGAGATTGGATGTTGGTTGGGTCTTCATGGGTAGGTTTCTCTAGTTCACTCACTTTCGGCCAATTCAGACTTGGTACAGTTCAATGACGTTGGTTTTGGTCTACAGTTGGGACATTGTTCTTCGACACGGGGTGTTCATCCATATCATTTCTAACCCTGGTGTGTCAGTTATAATTGAGTTTCTAATGGTTGATTCAGATAAGCTTGGGTATCAAGGTTGATCTTAGTACAGGTGCTTGTCCACAGGTCGATGGTCTGTCGAAGCAGACTACTCCAATTCTTGAGGATATGCTATTAGCAGGTGTTATGGGTTACAAAGGTTAGTAGGACTAGTGCATGGCTTAGATAGAGTTTGAGTATGCAGATAACCTCATTCGAAGTTAAGTGTGGTAAAGGGTGTAGGTTTTTAATGGGTTGGTTGATGTTTTTGAGAATAGCTTGGGTGACTGACTCATTGCTTGACTTCATGAATTAGAGTACATATGGTTAAAAAAAAAGGTCTGTGAAGTTCAGTATTGGCAGAAGAGTTGTACAAATCAAAGGATTCATGAGTTAGAGTGTGAAGAGGTGCCTTTTTAAGTTAGCCTAGTTACTAGATTTATGGGGTGTTTTCCTTGGTTTTCTTGGTATTTGTGTTGTGTCGGTGCATTCGGTCGAGCTTTTTATTATTCAGTGGGTTCAGTTTAGTTAATTGATTGTTTGGTATTTGAGTTAGAGTTTATTGCTATTCTAGTTTGGTCGATAATAGTTCAAGGTTTTAGTAGTTTTCCTTTGGTATTGCTCTGTGGGGCATCATTCGATCGAGGAGGCTCCTTGGGAAGCCTAGCTCGACGTGCGGACCTAATATCCTTTTGTTTTGAGTCATTTGGTACATCATGTTTCTTAACTTTCGAGGATGAAAGTTCATTTAGTAGTGGATGTTGTAATGACCCTCTAGGTCATTTTCCCTATTTTCATGCATTTTGAGCTTTCCCACAGCTGCTACATGTCATTTATGATTTGCCGTGACTGATCGTTCGGTTCCCGGGCAGTTCATTTGGGTTTTTGTAGATTTTATTTATTTTGAAACTCATAAAGCTGAAAGGGTTGACTTTGGTCAACATTCAAAGTAAATGGGCTTGGATGGAAATTTTATCAGTGTTGTTAGCTCCGAAATGTTAACTTTGGGCTAGTGGGACCTTTGGTTTGAGTATCGAGTCTTCAGGACTCATTTTGGGTTATCGTTTAGTTTTTGGCTAAAATGGAGTTTCTGGGTGTGGGACCCACTTTTCATCAAAACCATCTCCATTGGGAATATCGTCAATTCTGTTGAGTCCAGAATGCCATTTTTGGTAGGGTTGCATAGTTTGTTTGCGTCCATGAGATTTTGGATGAATCACAAGGGTGCGATTAGAGACTTGTTTGGGTGGAGTTATTGTTGGTACTGCTGGTAATAGAATTGGCGCATCGGTGGTTCATGGGCTACACCTGTACAACCGCCTCTTCAGTCACCAATTGCACCTTCGATGTTGGGTAACATTTGCAGGGCGTCGCCCTTGTGTTGTATGGCCTGCACCATTGGGGTTGCACCTGCGGAGCACCAGCCACACCTGTGATGTCTAGTGACATGGGCTGCCTCTGCTCATGCGGTGCTTAGGCCGCAGCTGCATCGCCACACCTGTGTCAATTTGATCGCAGGTGCATCGATCACTGAGACTTTTAAATAATGTCCTCTTTTTCATTCCCTCCATTCCAGAAATGTTCCTACTCCATTATTAGAGCTCGGATAAAGGGGAAAACCACCATTTCTCATTGATTTTGCAAACTTGTGAGGTAATTCTCTTTCCCCTCATCTTCTAGTACTCGTTCTTGTATTACTCTCGTGTTTAAATCAGCAATTTGGGGTCTTTAACCCATTGTTTCCTCCAACTTTAAAGTATTGTTTTTGGACCATTTACGGTTCAAATCCATTTCCTTCTCCGCCTAAATTTGGGGCATGTGTTGCTTACCTCGTAGGGAATGCAATTGTAGAGTTTGGTTTTAGTTTTTGTATGTGGGCCTCGAGGGTCATTTTTAGACCTAATTTCTAGCCTAAATTGCAAATTTTCAATATTGGTATTGTTGTTCATGTTTTAATGAGTAGATTAATGTTATGATAGTGTGGAAGCAGTCAGAGGCTTCTAGAGAGAGATAGGCTCTGGTCTTGTGGTTTGTGTGCTCGTGTATGGCTTCCAGGTAGGTTACGACTTACCTTACCTACTTTTAGACTTAGCTCTTATAATTTATTTTTATGGTAAATTTCTAATTATGGGTTTGTGATTTTTTTTGAATACATCGATTTAGGTATTTTATTCTTATAGCTTTTTGAGAGGACATAGAGTAAGTTATCGATTGGGAATCCTTAGCTTAGGTTGTAGCTACTTCCTTAACACTTGGCATAGTTTTGTGGTATATATGGGTTTAGAATTTCTTAATTTACCTTAGCTTAGGCTGGTGGTAGTTTGGGGTGATTAGAATAGGAGACCTTAGTATAGGATTAGGAGAGGACTTCGCGGTAGAGTAGCCTTTTTCTGTTGTCTTATATTTATATGTTTACCATTCTTCCTTCATTTTACTTTTTGGTTTGGTATGTTGTATAATTATGGGCCAAAGTTCGTGGATGCAAGACACCAGGTCAGTATGAATTCTCCCCTTTCTCCTTAAATTATGGTTTGTGGCAGGTTTTAGTGTAACTTCAGTTAATGGTTTGAGTTAGTGTAGTCTCGACTTATTGCTTGCCTTAGCTTAATGTTTGGCTAGTCGACCAATTTAGGTAAGGTTTCATTTAGGTTTGGGAGTTGGTGTAGCATTTCCCTAATAGCACCTACCTTAGGCTAGTACTTTGCTTTAGTGTATAGACTTCAGTTTCCCTTGTGTGATTTGATGAGGCTTGGTCGTGCTCTTTGGCTGTCTATTTATACTTTAGCATAGCATATGACTGACTTGATTTTCGAAATACTATTTTTGGTCAAAAAGAGGATTTTATTGAATATGTTAAATGACTTTTGGCTTCTTTAAGAGGAAATTGACCTATTTTTAGAAAGGCTGATTTGATAAATTTGCATGTCCTAGGAGACCCGCTTTCCCAATGGTTTTATTAACTATTTAAACTTGCATGCCTTAGGAGATGCATGTTCCGGGTGGTTTTTACTGGTACTCATGATTGCATGCCTGAGGAGCACATATTTGAGTTTTACTTTTTTGCATACGTAGTTGAACCTACGAGTGGCCTACGAGGGGATTCGTGGAGCCCATAAGGTGGCCTATGAATCCTTTTTGGGGTTGTCTACTTTTACTGCATTTGCCACACATCGCATTGCACTCATCTCATACCTCCTGTGATGGCACGACTCTTCATCCTTTCTTTTCCCATCAGGTTGAGTGCTAGTTAATATTCTGTGCTTCTTGACCGCATGGCTAGCCTTCGCGATCGTGATGGTCTAGCCAGCATGGTCCTCACGACCGTGAGGGGTCTCTTCGCGACCGCAATGAAGGACCCCTGAACAGTATAAAAACTTTCACTTCGTCTCTTTCATTCAAAAATGGAAATTCTCCATTGTTGGCAGCTGAAAACTTGTCTAGGCACTGTACTTCATCAATTTTGGGTGTTGGGTTGCATTTTCCTTGGTCTTAATTGTTCCTCTATCGAATTGGTAAGTTCTAACCTCTTTAATACATCAAATTATCTCTTTTGATTCCTTAATTGACCCTTGGGTTGGCTGGCTGGTTTGAGCCAGTTCTTTGTCCAATTTCCCTAAAAAAACTAAGCATGCACCCCTTAGAGGGGTGGTGATCATCGTGCTCCTGTTCATTTTCGGTTTTGGGTTGCGGGGGCCCATGGGCCCATCGGTAACCCAATTTTTGACCAGGATACAATTGTGGAATTATGGGTATCATTAGACCCATTTTAAGATTTTATCTATGATTTTAATAGTTTGATCCTTGTTCAGAGCGTCTCGGAGTAGTTCGGCCCCGGACATCATCGTTCTTACAGCTTGTCATCGGATGACAGGTAGGTTATAGTCTAAACTCCATAGACTTAGAATATATCGGATAAAATTGTACTAGCTGGCATCCTTGGGTGGGGTTATTAGGTTGGTACCACAGACCCTGACCATTTTTTTGTGATTCGCCTCGTTTCTTCTCTCCGTTGTGTGTAGTATTCTTAGTAGTTGATGTTATCACCCATATGGCCCTGTGTGGCCTTTTTTGACTCTGGAACATAGACGGTGGGTTATTCGGGGTGCCCATGAGTCCCGGGCATCGTTATTGTGATATTATGCTGGCTATTTGTGTTGTAAAGCGATTGGAGCCCGTGCAGGTCCGATAGGTTGTTGTGGCCCAGGGGCCGCTATTGTGATTATGTATGTCATTTAGCATGCATATAGATAGGGGGGAGTTCTTCTTGATTTTACTATGGTATTGGCTTCGGTCCTACTAGGACTGATTTTCTAAACTTTGCATGGCCCGGAGGGCCCGTTATCGCTAAAAATGATCTAAAAAGGGTTCAGTGATGTTTTGATGGGTCTTCTTGGGGTAAGGTAGTTTTAAAGGATATATTCTCACTAGTTCCACTTATACTAGACTCGACGGGGTTGAGTGCTAGACTTATTTACTATCGCTTTCGTGGTGATGCTGGACTAGGCGGGGCCGTGTGCTAGGGCTATTGGACTTACTGTTTTAGGCCTGGATACCCTCTAGGTAGCTTTACTTGGGGATTGATTTGAGATTGCGGGGAATCTAGTATGTTGGTCGGGGGCCTCCATGGACCTTGCCATTCCAGACTAAAGGTTGCGAGCTGCGGGTGCCGGAGGGGGGGTATATGGGGTAGTAGGGGTATACTGGGTGTGACGTTCCAGGCATCCTATCTTCTGGGCCTTATAGGTCGCCGGAACCGGGTAACATACGATACTACTATCATTCTTGACTTAGCATGGCATCATATCATTCATTTGTGTGAGGTACCACCCTTGTTTGCTGTTTGCTGAATGTACGCTCTGGTAGTATGGGATGCCGGAGGATTTTGTTTTCACTTGTTTGCGTTCCCTAGTTTTATGTGCGACCGGGGGACTGTAGGCATACTTTGTTACTTTATCATGACACTATCCCCTGTCTTGGTTATGATTTTGAGATATTATTCTACAATGTGGTAATTTCTGGTTTTGAGAGTGATATGATTAGTTTGGGTATTGATTCCTATTTTTCGAGCATGTCTATCTTCACTCTTCTCTTCCTTTTCCTTATACTTGAGGTTATCGGTATACTGTCCACTTCTTAAACTGATTATGTATATATTGTTATTGCAAGGATCCCAGGTGCGTTATTTCTTACTTACACTTGTGCCTGATGCGTCTATATTCTATTTGCTAGCCTTGTATGTTGTTTTGTTGACTTCCCTCTGGACTAGTTCCTGTGTACTTCTTGTTGATTTCTGTGACTACTTGCTTCTATTATGTCTGTTACTACACTTCTATCTTATATATGCCCAGTCGGCCTATGATACCTACTGGGTACCTTATGCGTCGCATTTGGTGCTTATACTACACCCTGCATCTTCTAGTGTAGATCCTAGTATAGGCCATCGTTGTTAGCTCATGGAGACTCGTGCGAGGTGCTTCTTTCGATGATATTCTGGACTGAGGGTGCTCTTGGCGACCAAAGCTTAGCTTTTCGTTTATCTTTTGAATATGTACTCTACGTCTACTCAGAGACAGCTTTGTGTATATATTGTTTTGGACCCTTGTACTCCTTATGTAGATCCGGATCTGATATGCTATGATACTAGGTTTTGGGTTTGGTTTAGCTTCCGCATTTTTTAAATTACTCATGTTATCTATTTTCTTTATCTTGTTCCCTTGCTTTCGCTTAATAAACTGTTTTCTGCTTCATTTGCTAGATAGTAGCCCATTATTGACCATTCCAGGCTACAAGGATTGGTTTTCCTACTGGGAGGTTATAGGTGCCATCATGACCGATAAATTGGGTCATTACACCATCTCCAGAAACTTACCTCATTTTGGCTTATCATACCAAGCGCATACTACTCCGAATTTGCCAGAAAATTCACACAATTGGTTGAAAGAAGAACAAACTTATTTGAAAGATTAAAAGAGACATGATTCAGCAAGCCTATTTAACCCAAGACTAATAATTCTAACTCTTGATTTTTTAGGGAATATCGATACTCTGCTTATCACTTCAGAGACAGCAACATGATACTAAATAATGTATTAAGTTTAAGTGTAGGATCCAATAATTGATATCTCACTTCAGACAGAGCCACCAAATGTCACCAACAATTCACTCCCTAATCATATGGGAGCCACCATCAATGGGGTAGGAGTTAATGAAGAATGGGAGGCAAGAAAGTCCATAATAAAGGCAGGTCCTAAAAAGATGGAGAAAATGGAGAAGGATATGGCCTCCTTAAGTATTAGTAAGAAGCCCCTGTTTGTCATGATGACAGTGCTACATCAGGCCTTTGCCCTGGTACCTGCAAAAAGGGAGTTTGTGGTGGGCATCCATCATTTATGGGATAAACCAATTGGGAAGATTTTATACTCCTAAATAGCTAGCTAATAATTCATACAAGAAGAACCAATAGAGAAGGCCAATCACTGACGAAAAGGTCAAAGAATTCTTGAGAAAAATGCAGCCAAAAGAATACTCTTTTGTGAAACATTTGGAGAAGACTCCAGCTAATATTTTGGTATGAGCACTACTAATGAGTTCACAATTCCATATGCAAGCCTTTCTAAAGGTTCTTGATAAAGCCTACATGCCTATGAGTACGAGTAGTGGAAACTTGGCTATCATGGTAAGCTAGGTTATGGAAGGCCACTATATTTGCTTCAGTAAAGAGGAATAACCTTTTGAGGGGGTAATTCGTAACAAAGCTCTACATGTCACCATAAAGTGTCAAGATAATATTTTTAACAGGGTTTTGATAGATAATGGATCGGGCCTGAACATTTGCCCATTTTCTATGCCATAGTAGAATCAATGTGAGAGCCTTTGATTAAGATCATAGAGACACCTTTGGAGAGGTCAACCTTTACATCCAATCAGATCCTGCAGAGTTTTAGGCCAAATTCTAAGTCACGGATATCATCATAAGCTACAACTTATTCCTTGGGAGGCCATGGACTCATGTGGGTGGATTTTTCCCTTCAACTCTGCACCAAATTATGAAATTTATGTGGGAGGACAACAAGGTGGTCATTCATGGTGAAGGAGGTCATTCGAGTCATCCAAATGGTTATGTACCTATGAACAAAGATATCCCAAGAGGTAGTGACTTCAATACCATGGAGACCGTGAATGATATTGAGGAAGACTTGGCTCCACAGCTTCCAATGCTGTTAATTTACAAGATTCTTGCTACCACCATGTTAAAGAGTAGTTTTAACCTAGTGTTTGGCCTAGCAAAAATCTCGCATAGCATCATCAAATCGATCATCATTCTAGAGTATTTTTTTAAGTATGATCTGGGATACATGCAAACCAAGGAAGACAAAGACAGAGCTAAGGGGAAGAAGGCAGATTCAAAGTTGTCAAAGCCATTACCAATGTGCGAAAAGCATATAAGTAATGGTTTTAGGGATTGAATAGGGAGCATGTTAAAAGAATATGACATTATACAAGAGTTCTCTAAAGTAGCAGGATTAAGAAAAGCTAAACCTGGGGAAAAAGTGCAGGACTGGACCTCCGCTTCACTTGTGGTTCCCCTATTATCTTGGTAGTAAAGACAATTAAATTTTCTACAAATTGGTGATGGTCCAAATGATGCTCGAGACCCATACTTTATGTTTTTAATTCTGTTATACTATTTTTCTGCTTTTCCAAAAGGCATAGACCCATACTTGCATAGGCCATAACCAAAGTTTGTAAATATTTTCAAAAAATCAATGAAAAGCCTCCACTATTGCAAAAATATTTTTTATTTATTTGAGTGTTTCCTTATTATTATTTAACTTATTTTGTTTATGATTTTAGTAATAATAATTTAAAATCTGCCAATGTCAGTCATGTCAAAAGCTAAATGAACAAATCAAGATAGATGATGATGAATGTGAAGATTATGATAAAGACACTGGTCCCTTAACAATTAACAGAAGAGAGTTGAAATATTTTAAGAGTCAGGAAAAGCCCAATCTATAATAGAAAGAAGCAGTAAATTTAGGAGACAATGATGAAGTCAAAAAACCAAAATCAATATTCATATGTCAGAAGCACTAAGCAAGAGTTTATCAAATTCCTCAGAGAGTATATCGACATATTTTCCTGGTCTTACAATGACATGACAGGGCTGAGTACAGATATAGTATCTCACAAGTTATTGATCAACCTAGAGTTCAATTTGGGAATGCAAAATATACAGAATTTCTAGCCAAATCTGAATCCAAAAAAAAAAAAAGAGGTTACTAAGGAAATACAAGTCAAGTTTGTGGAAGTAATTAAGTATGTAACATGGGTAGCCAATATTGTTCCAGTTCCAAAGAAGGATGGAAAGATCAGGATCTGTATTGACTATAGAGATCTAAATAAAGCCATTCCCAAGGATGATTTTTCACTACCCAATATCCATATCCTCATTGACAAATGTACAAAGCATGAGATGCAGTCATTCATGTATTGTTTTGTTGGATATCATAAGATCTTGATGGACAAAGAAGATATAGAAAAAATATCTTTCATTACACCTTGGGGTGTTTATCACTACAAGGTGATGCAATTTTGCCTTAACAATGCAGGTGCTACTTATATGAGATCCATGACACTTGTATTTCATGATATTATTACAAAGAGATCAAAGTGTATATGGATGATGTAATTATTATGTCTTGTGAAAGTTTGGACCATCTAGCATACTTGAGAAAGTTTTTCAATTATGTATGAAAGTATAATTTAAAGTTGAACCCCACCAAGTGTGCTTTTGGGGTGCCAACTGAAAAGTTATTTGGCTTTATATTCTACAGAAGTGTCATTGAGCTAGATCATTTGAAAGTCAAAGTGATCCAAGGGTTGGTTGCTCTGAAGACCAAGAGGAATCCATGATCTTCTTAGAGAGATTGATTACATCAGTCGATTCATAGCTCAATCAACAGTTATCTATAAGCCTATATGCAAGTTATTAAAGAAAGATGCACCAACTGAATGGACCAAAGAGTGTCAGAAAGCTTTTGATAGTATCAAGAACTATCTGTATAGTCTACCTGTGTTAGTCCCTTCAAGAGAAGGAAATTTTTTGTTTCTCTATCTATCAATCTCAGAGAGTGCATTTGGATGTGTCCTAGGTCAACATGATGAAGCAGAAATAAGGAATGGACAATTTACTACATTAGCAAAAAGTTCACTCCATATGGGGATCGTTACACTCTACTAGAAAAGGCTTGTTATGCATTGACTTGTATTTCTTAGAAGTTGAGGCATTACCTATTTTATATATGATGTATCGCATTACCAGAATAAATCTTTTGAAGTACATTTTCTAGAAACCATGCCTATGTGAAAATTGGCTCTGTGGAAAATATTGTTGAATGAGTTTGAAATCATATATGTGACTCAAAAAGCGATCAAGTGGAAAGCCCTAGCTAATCATCTAAAGGAAAATCTAGTCGACGAGATTATAAGCCACTCCAAACTTACTTCCAAGATAGGGAGGTATTATTCATGGGAGAAGACATTTCAGAAGCGTACTCTGGTCAGAGGTTGTTCTTTTATAGAGTGGTTAATTTTAAAGGCTCTAAAAATAGAGCAATTTTGGTATCAAAAACTAGTCACCGTTATCCGATAATAGCTAATCTTTGATTTTCATGCACCAACAACATGGTCGAGTATGAAGCTTGTAATCTTGGCATTCGATTGGCTATTAATATAGATGTTCAAGAATTATTAATTATCAGCAAATTCAGATTTATTGATTCATTAAGTCCAAGGATAATAGACGGTAAAGAACTCCAAGATTATGCTCTATGTGAAATTAGTACAAAGGTTGTGCAAGAGGTTCAAGAAGATTAAATTCAGACATATTCAAAGGATACAAAATGAGTTTGTTGATGCTCTGGCTACCATATCCTCTATGATTCAACATTCGGATCAAAGCTACATCAATCTATTGGAAATAAGCTTGAAAGAGCGACCAGCACATTGTGCACAAGTTGAGATCGGACGCTTAACCCCCGCCCCCAACTACGGGGGAAGTCACACTTTAACTTTCTGCCTTGACCTAGGCCCGGTCTTACCTTCTATTATATTAGTAAAGGGCCTTTAGGCTTGACTAATAAGATATATAGGGCTTTTCCCTTTACCAGTAAGAGGGAAAGATCATCAGCCTTTAGTCATCTATCTCGCTACCTACTCCTTTTGCAAATTTAAAACATAAGATAAAACTAAATAGATCCACTTCATTTATCACAATGAATTATATCTGTTCGGTACACTATTGTCAATATAAATATTGAATATTGAAAAAAAAATCAATTGAAAACAATAAAAAATATGCTTAAAGAGTGCTTTCCAGAAGATGGAGAAGGAGAGAATGCACTTACAACCTCTCTCTCATATTCACCTGCCAAGGCATGACATAGATAGTAGACAACCAGCTCTCTTACAGCCAGTTACTGAGATTGATTGGAGAGAGAGTACGAGTCTAAGGAATGATTAAAACTATTTCTCTTTCTAAATTTATTCGAAATTTAGAAAGTTCCCTTTTTGATATCATTATTCGAAGAAAATTTGATAGTTAAAAATAACTTTTGATCATCTTAGAAAAAAATATAATTCTATTTTTTAAAATTGAATCATCAACAATTTCTATTTCAATGATTTAAAATAGATAAATATACCAAACAACAAATCCAATTTTTTTATGAGATGGATAAACAAAGATTAATGTTATGGGGCGTAAAAGAAAAAATTACGCCGCTCGGGCATACTATGTGTAATGATTCTTCCATTCACGATAACAAATAAATAAAAAGATAAAAAGAAAAGACATTCAATTTTGACAAAAGACCCACACCCAAGTTTCATAGCTTTTTGTTCCCAGTGAAAAATGGGGTTGATGGTGTTGGCTAAAAAAGGGGGAGAGAGGAGAGCCTTAGGGTACGCTCACTTCTGTATTTTTGTTTAGGTTTTCGAGATTCTCAATTGCTCTTTTTAGTGGGGAGGAATAGTACGTGAATGGCAGTTCTCAGACGAGGGAATCATTCCTCTCTAAATAAAATAAAAAGAAGCTAGAATCTTTCTATTGATAGAGATTTCACGTCTGCGCATAGAATCCTTTTTTGCCCCCTTCAACATCTCTCATAATGTGTTCTACGCTGTTGAAATCTAGATCCATATGAGGTGTGTAATGCATAGCTAAAAACGCCAGTCACTATCAGAATGACTAAACAAATACCAGCTAATGAACTGAACCCCCACCAATAACTAAGATTTCTCGGGGTTGGATAATCTATCAAATGTTGATTAAGTCTGGAGGATATAGAGTGTTTAAGAAAAGAGAGTCGTTGGTTCCTTATAGTCATTTATTTCTTTCTCTTTTCTATCGTGACAACTCTTGTTCCCCCACCTTTTAGCGTTCTGGGGCCCTACTATGTATTAAAATGTGAGTACCCTTTGCTTGATTGAATTTGGCTTCACTGCGCCCTGAATCAATCAAAAAGCTCATTGATTTGATTCATCCCATTTCATTTATTTGGGCGAGAGGGAGGCTGTTAGTCACCGAACTAGATGGAAAGCCATGGTATTATGATTTCAAGAGGTATCTGCAAGTTGGGGACTATCCCAAAGACACAAATGTCAATCAAAAGGAAATAATTTGTCGAATGGCTAGTAGTTTTTTCTTAAACACAGAAGTCATATTTATGAGGACTGATAAGTCGGTAACCTACCAACTTATTGAGCCTTTAACCATAAATTATTGCTATGTTTTGATGATACTTAGAGGTTTTTATGGCCTTTATTAATGTCTGTGCAGGTACTTGTGATCAAAGATAGAAAACAAGGAAATTGAACAAAAAGTGCCTAAAAAGAGTGAAGTGTGAAGCAATCAAACAATATGAAGATTCTACCAAGATATGCGGACCTCATATGACACGTACAGTCCTTAGTGTGGAATTCACCTTCCACTGCAGCCTAGAGTTTACTCAAGGATCTGTTAAGGGGTGTGGTCATTGTGCGACACACACATTGCCTGGTGCGAATGGCACCCCACTTTGCATAGAGCTCCCAAGTTGGCCTAAGTCGCTGGACCAGTGAATCAAGTTGTGTAGTGTGCACTTCATAAAGTGTGAACTGCACGTCGCGTTTCATAGCAGCCGAAGAGCATTTTTGTCTAATTTGTATGACGTTTAGGGAATATTCTAAAACCCAATTCAGGCATAATTTTAGAGAATTTTGAACAGTTTTTGAAATAGTTTTGAGTAGTGAGCAATTTTTCTCCCTAAGAACAAGAAGAGGGTTTCACTCCAATTCCTTCTTTCTAACTCTTGGGACCATCATTCTTGTAAAACTGAGCTTGGATATTGAATATTTAGCTTGAATGAAGGGAAATTTGACTTACCCATTCGGTATTGTTCTTGTTTCCTTTAGCATGAGTAGATAAATTTCTTGTCTAGGGATGTGTTGATAGTGAGTGCTTGATAAATGGGTATGGGTGTTGCTAATATGTGTTTATAATTGCTAATATGACATGGGTCTATTGATTTCACCATATTTTAGTTCTAAAATTGATGGTTGCAAACATTGATTTGCCTTACTTAGTTGTATTCTTGCTTGAGAAAGAAGTTTATAATTTTGAATGTGAAATTGCTAGTGGGTACTTGGGATTCCACCTAGATTGAGGCTAGAAATAGCTCAATTCACTGGAAACACCCATTTAAGGGTCTAAGCTAGAATAGTGTGACCTCCATAAGCATATGTTTGTTGGTTATTTTCCTAAACAATGGTGTTTGAATAAAAATCATTGGAAATATGATTGTTTGATCGAGAGATTAACAACAATACCTAAAACCAACGCTATCTATGTCAATTAGCAAGAGTTTTTATGAATGATCAATCATCCTTTCCCATATTCGAGTCCCATTTGACACACATCCCTAGTCATCCTCTCTCATTGTTTACACCCATTTTTACTTTATTGTTTTGTTTTGGATTGTGAATTGTGACAGATTTCCCAGTTCCTCCCTTCCTTTATTTTTATTGCTTGCGAACAAACTACACTCATTGTGAAGTCTTTTATTTATAATTGACTTGGCTAGTCACCAATTCCCTTGGGATCGACCCCGATGCTCGTTGGGTACTATAAATGTGTTTTTCTCTAACGATCGTCGATACCTCCATCTAGGAGAGTACACTTGAGCATTATCAAAAATTGCATTGTTGCCAGGGAATTAAGTTGATTAGCCTTTTTGATTGTGAATTGAAATTACTTTGTAGAGTGTTTGTTTTTTTTATTTGGTTTGTTGTTTTTTCCATTGGTTAGGCAGCCCATGAGGGAGGTGGGTGATAACAAAAGTGGGAACAGATGTCTTGATTGGTTCATGGACGCAGACAATGAACCCATGATTTAAGTGGGAGTAGGTGCAATCCTCCTACCCTCAACGATTGGAAATTCGGTATTCCATGTCACTAGTACAATGCTCCATTTGATACAAATGAAGGGGATGTTTGGAGGAGCCTCCCATGAAGATTCTAATTGGCACATCCTCAATTTTGTAGAGATATGACAACCTTTCATCTTCCAAAACATACCCCAAGAATCTATTCGACTACACCTATTCCCCTTTTCTCTAATAGGGGAAGCCACGACATGGTTGGAAGAATTGCTGGATGGGTCAATCACCTCTTGGGCTGAGTTGGTAGATACTTTTACTACTAATTTTTTCCCTCCATCACAGATGATGCAGTTGAGGGATAAAATTACCTACGATCGCTAACTTCCCAATGAGCCTTTGCACGAGACATGGGTGAGATTTAAAAAGAAGCTCGTGTTGTGTCCTAACCATGGTTTTCCAGACCATGTCTTGCTACAAAGATTCTTTAGATCATTGAACTTGATGAATAAGTCTATGGCCAACAATCTTGGAGGCGGCACCTTCATGGATCTATAATTTCCTCTTGTCTTGGCCCTTCTATAAAGAATGACCAAGCTTGGCACACAAGGGACGAGGATATTCCTACATCGGGAGTGACCACATCAATCTTAACAAATGAGATACGGAGGAAGGATGAAGAGAGGGATGAGACCATGGAAAAAATGATGATGCAAATAGACTTGCTAGCCAAGCATATGATGGGGGCAGGTGGTGCTAAGACCGTGAATTTTGTGAGTATATCAGAGATCAAGACAAGTGATGATCACTAGCTTATCACCATCGTGGATGGTAAACTTTTCTATTATCAGCAGGTTCTCATCACAGGTATTATCGCCCAAGGGATGAGAATCAAGGTTTGAATAGGGACAAGGAATGAGATAGAAATTAGAGGGACCATGACAAACATGGTGATAGGTACAATCACTGGAGCTCTAATCCTTACATACCTCCAAATAAGTCGAACTCCTTATACCAACCCACCACAAGAAATCTCGAGCACCCAAAGATTGAGGACATGTTGTCCTTATTTCTGAAGAAGTTAGATAATACTAACACCGGGGTTAATGAGTTTAAAAGTGAAGTTTCAATACTCTATCAAACTGTGAGCTCTCATTCATCCTTAATAAAGCATCTCGAGGCTCAAATGAATTATCTATCCACTCAAATAAACCCGAGGATAAAGGGAACACTCCCTAGTGACACCACGGACGATCCTTAAAATGATGCTCATGTGATGGCCATTGTTACTAGAAGTGGAAGAACAAGTGGTTTAGTGAGAGAGCCCGTTCTGGATCCAGTAGTTGTAGAAAGGAAGCTTATTGTTGAAGCAATTGTGGAGCTGTGTGAAAAAGAAGGAGAGGCTTCATGTGACAAAGATGTTGTAGAACCAGGGGGTGAGGTAAAGTTTGGTGCACCCAATGCCCTGATGAATGTTGATGTTGATGATGAGAGGGAGGAGGGTAAATCTCCTCCCCAAGTTGCTATTGATGTTGAGGAAGATCCTCATATTGCACAAAGTATGCCAATCACACTACCAAAGGGACTTCCTCCATACCCTCAAAGGCTAAATAAGAAGAAGGAAGAGCACAAATTCAATAAGTTTGTTGACATGTTCAACAAGCTTTCGATAAACATTCCTTTAGTTAAAACCTTAACAAAAATGCCGGGGTATGCCAAGTTTATGAAAGAGTTTCTCAAAAAGAATAAGGTTTTCGATATGGGAACCGTTGAGATATCACACAGTTGTAGCATTGTGATGACAAGCAATGTTTCTACAAAATGAGATGATCTGGGTGCATTCTCCATATCATGCACTATTGGGTTATTTGTGTTCCATAAAGCCTTGTGTGATCTAAGGGCGAGCATCAACTTAATGCCCCTAGCCATCTTAAACAAGTTAGTATTGAGTACACCTAAACCTATATCTATGAGGCTACTCATGGTTGATCAGTCCATTAAGCATCCGGTAGGAATCCTATTTGACGTATTGGTGAAGGTTGACAAGTTCATTCTCACGGTGAAATTCATGATCTTAGATTGTGAACTACATGTTGAGGTGACTATTATCTTAGGGCGACCACTATTAGCCACAGAGAGAGAACTTGTGGATGTTGAACTTGGTGAAATTAAATTTAGAGTTAGAAGCAAAGTAGGGACATTTAACGTTTGTCAACAGATGAAGCCTCCAGATGAATTGAGGGTAATCTCGGTGATAGAGTTGGAGGGCAAGCTTGATCATGCCCTTGAGGAGTGTGAAATGGGAAAGACACCCAAGATTGAAGAGTTTCCAAGTCGCATGATGATGTTTTGAGGACGTTGAAAGAGCAATTTCCCTTATTAGGATGGGGCCATGCCAACCAGATTGGCATGCTATCCGACAATGACTAAGGTTGAGGTACTATCATCGAGCTGCGATATAAAATCAAGCGCTTCTTGGCAGGAAACCCAAGTGTTTTTGGTTTGATTTTTTTTATCTCTTTTTTATTTCTTGTTTGTTTTAGGAATGCATGGAGAAGAAAAATGAACAAGTGAAAAAACAGGGCAAAAAGGGGACATGCAGACGACCGTGTGGTATGCACAAGACATTGTGCGCATCGCATGGCCCAACGTATGCCTTATCAAAATCCTGAGAAGAAAGGTTAAAATTGGCCGAGACGTGCACTGGGTTATGCGGTCCGCACATGCACAAGTGCGCATCACACCTCCATCACATGATGAAATAGAAAGCTGGTCAACTTTAGGGCATGAAAAGGTAATGTGCAAAATGACAGGTGGTCCGCACAAGGGATTGTGTAAATTGCACATTGTAGCGCACCAAGGTAAATTTAAAATTTTAATTGACCTAGCCCTTTGACCGACCTGACCCAGAGATCGACCCGACACAATTTTCTTCTTATTTTTCTTCTTTTTAAACTGCCACCCTCACTTTATTCTCCCATTATTCTCCTAAAACTCTCTCAATTCTCTCTCAAAAACATCCACAAATCCCTCAAAATCTCCCAATTTCTTCTCTCCCTCTCACCCAATCTCTACCACCACTCTGCCTGTCACCATCATCGTTGGTTCTTCGGGCAAGGTTGTTTGGTCACCATTGTTGCACCTTTAAAAGCTTTGATTTTGCTTATACTCATTTAATCTTCACTTGTGGTAAGTTCCTTGATGTTAAATACATGTTTTTATGTTGATTGGGTACTTATATTGTGAAGCATGCTTGTTAAAATTGCCATGTTGATTTTTGGGTTAGATCCGAAATTTTTGGGTCCCCAATTTAGAATTGTGTTGTGGATTTTGCTTAGTATCAGCTTGGTAGAACTTGATATTGTAATTATGAACGTTGATTGTAGTAGTTTTTAGCCTTGAAAATCTGTGTTTAGGGTGAAGTCTGAGTAACCCACTTGTGATTGATACATGATTTGGCCCTATGATAGATTGAGTGATGACATTCTTAAGGGAAAATCATCATTTTTCATAAGGTTTGGTTGAAAATTATTGATTGGGGCTGAAATTTCCTACTATTCATATACCCATGTTCTTTGTTGAATATTTTGTTGGGTCTATGATCTTGTGCGGGGAGGTAAAAATTGTTGTTTAATGCGGATGCCTAACTGTTGCAATTGAAGACTTAATATTCCTGATGATAAATGGGGTAACGTCCTTTTTAAGGGAAATCGTTGAGTTCTTCTTTTGTTTTGAATAATGATAATGAATTCCGGGGAAGTTTGACTACCCGGATGAATTGGTTGTAATTTATGTTTGCCCCTTTGTTTAATTGCTGGTTTATTGCTTGATGCCAAGTGCCAAAAGAAAAGCTTGCTCTATGAGTCACATGCGTAATTCACAAGAACACGAGGAACCAAAAATTCCAATTATTTTCATGTGCATTTCGCATGTGACGCGTAGATCTTGATCTGAAGAATGCACAAGGTATCGCACCCTGTTGAAAAGATGCTCTTAGTTCAATGTCTGAATGGGTGAAGCTTGGTGCGACACACACAATGGTTTGTCCGGTGCACACAAACTTTGCACCTTAATTGAAGAAATCACTTAAGATTTTTGTTAGCTCCTATCATGTCACATGCGATACACACTATGTATGTCGTGGTTCGCACGTGATCCTTACGAGCCATCAGTCACCTACTTTATTTTTCTACTCCTTTGTGTTCTTTCCTTTTTAGTTTGTTAACTTCTTTTTAGTCTTTTTCCTTCACATATTAAAAAACACAAGAAGATTTTTCTTTTGTTTTTGGACTCACAATCTCCATGTGCAGAACATGTCTTCTAGAAGGGCAATGCCGAGTGGAGCTCATGAAGGCTAACAACTCCCCCTCCTTTGCTCCAACCTCAAAGGGAAAAAAAATGCCCCAACATCTTCCCGTGCCCAAGTTTCAGAGGAGGAGAGGATTTGGTTTGGAATGGAAGGTATGAGGGTCATTTATGATTGTGACAGGGATAAATCCTTTAACACGGAGCAGAGTTTCAACCTCGATGTATTGGGGGATAACCTATCCAACATCCCTACACAGTTTACCAGCTGAAAATGGAAACCATTCCAGTAGGTGCCCGGGAACTATTATAAGGAGATCGTCTGGGAGTTCTTTGCCTCATACCAAGCCACACAAGATTCTAAGGGATATAAATGGGGTTTGGTAACTTTCCCTTCTTTAGAATCAGTCTTAGTTCGAGGCAAATAAATATGGATTACTCCAGGTGCAATCAATGCCATCGATTGGAGCACCCCAATTGAGCCAACAACTGAACTCATGGCCAAGCTGACTGTCAAACACAAACCTCTTGAGTGGGCTACTCCTATTATTGCTCCTGACACACCTCTTTAGGCCTCTATGAGGGGTGACATACCGCGATAGACCCTGCACTTTGAGGCTCGCATTTGGTATGGTATTGTTTGCTCCTATTTCCTGCCTTCTCAGAATGATCAAAAGGTCACCCATGATGGGGCCATCCTAATAGCCTCAATCATGGAAGGGGACCATATCAACTTTGGTGAAATTGTTGCCTTGGTGATCAAGAGAAAGGCTCATAGGGGTAGTAATGCATTCCCCTTCCCTGTGCTTATCAGTAAACTTTATGCAAATGTCAACATTCCTTATTTCAGTTGTGACACTTCTACTCCCGCCATTAGTGTACTAGATCTTGATAATAAAACTAACAAGGATGCCCCCTATTTCAAAAGGCGCAGGGTAGAGACATCGATGAAAGTTGAGGTTGATGACTTAGATGCTGAAGAAAATGCTTCTTCTTCTTCTAAGGCTGCTTCAGAGGCACACACCCCTATAGCCACTGCACCTAGAGGACGATTGACCAAGAGTAGCCTCCAGGATATGGTTGACAAAACATACAACCATAAGAGGCAATTGATAGATTTAGAGAGAGATCTGCCAGGGTTTATTGATAGGGCTGTAAACAAGGCTCTCAAAGGAGTTGTGGATCGCATTTATATGCTTTGCAAAAGGGTGGATGTCATCTAAGGGGTCGTCAAAACACTCAGGAAGGATGTTGACAAAGAAAAAGGGAAACAGCCAGTTAAGGAAGCAGATTTGAGCTACTTACCTCCACCTTGTCGCACTCATGGACCCATGGATGACTTGTTTGCATCTTATCAGGATGATAAAGCTGAACTTCCTGGTGATAAGGATGCAATTCTAGATAATGTTGAGAACCCAGAGTTCTAGTAGGTCCTTAGAGATTCCATAAATTTGTCGCACTCCCAAAAGGGTAGCGCGGGCCCTAATGGAAATGTCACTGATGATGAGGTAGCAGCTGATGAAGATGATAAGGCATAGTCCTCCAGGGAATTTCACCCCTTATCTCCTTATTTGATCTTAACTCATGGAGGGAAATGCTTCTTTTTTATGGGGGAAGGTGGTGCTATTTGATTTGGTTGTTGGTTGCTCGTGTTGGGCTTGAGATATTTTATTGCCCTTGTCGGGCCTTGTTGACATTTTTAGTTTTCTTGCTAAATTTGATTTAGCCCTTGTCGGGCATGATTGGATGATTATTATATTGCCGTTGCCGGGTCTTTTATATTGTTTTGGTTATGTTTTTTAGCTTAAATATGCCCTTGCCAGGCTTGATTTTAATTTTTAATTGTGTTGCCGGGTTGGTCTTACATGCCCTATTGTTTTACCACCCGTGCTGTGCAAATGCGCTAAGGGCTTATGTCGAGGCTTGTTTTTCAAATGATTCCTGAGCGTGCAAATTTGGTTATCGCCTTGTTAATAATAGTTTAGCAATAAACTCTGAGAGTTTTCTTAATACCACGGTTCTTTCCTAAGGAGGAAAAGTTTTCTTTGTGTTTCTTTTGTTGTTTTTTTGTGTCGAACCAGGTTGGTGTTTCTCAATGATAGATTGAGAGGAAACTTTATTAAGGGAAAATGCCAAGTTTTAGTTTAATTTGAGTCTGTAATGTGCTTGTCTCAAAATAGACCCACCAAAAAAGATTTACTTGGCAAGATATTTTTGAAAAGGAAAGGAAAGAGGGAAAATGAATTTTTGAGGAAAGCATTTTCTTGTCAGGATTTGTACACTCTTGTTTTGTCTTGATCGATTGACAAATGAGTGTGTAATGAACTTGAAATAGCTTGTCAAAAGTCATTTGTCCCAATTTATTTTCAGACCAATGAAAGAAGTCTTGTGGCATGATGCCTTGTGTGGTGAGGCTTTACCTTGACTCTTGTACATGCGTGTTGTCTAAAACATGCCCAAAATATGATTCAAGGAGAAATTCTAGGTGTGACCAAGTTAGGAAAAGGATCTTAGGCCCTTTTTGAATAGCCACTTCACCCAAATGACTTCCCTCAACATCAATCCTAGGAACCTCTTTAAGCTTGTGACCATTCTTTGGCACCTTACATTACACCTTGACCTTTTTGGAACCTCTATCTTGGCATCCGTCCTCCCTAATTGCTGAAAGTTAAATCTAGGCTAAAAGCCTAAGTTTGGGGGGGTGAATAAAATACAACATAGGCAATTTCCTATGGTTGGGGGTGTATGTGATCAATGAGGAGAAGAAAGGAGAGGCACTTCAAAGTGAAAGGTAGCACCTTGTGTTGAATTTAAAAATTGCTCCAAAAACTTTAATCTAATGAGCAAAATGAAAACAAAAATTTGGTGCTACCAAAGCAAATGTGTTATAAGGAAGTTGAGTGATCATAATTTAAAAGGAGAAACTTGGGTTGTGTGAGGGAGAAATAAGGTGAAGTCAAAAATTAAAAAATCTAAGTAGTGTTAAAAATAATGAGAAAAGCGTTAGGGAGGTTTATTCACTTGAGCCAAATGCAATCCTCACCTTAGCCGTAGCCAACATTGTAACTCACAAGTCCTTAGTAATTCTGAGCTTGGCCACCCTACATTAGTGGTGATTTACATGAAGGGAAATCCAATGGTTTGACATGTGTGCACTTGAACTTCCTTGAGAGAGTGAGGGTCTTCCTGGTTCTCTTATAATCCCTTTGTTTTGTGAACTGCATGATTGTGAGTGGGATTCTCTCTAATGGTGAGTGGCATCATGCAATCGAATTGAAATATGAAGTTTCTATTTCAATTGAGAGGAATGAATGAGGCAATTTGTGTGACGAATCTCGAGGAAAACCTTTATGGTCTATGCCAATGACTTTAGAAGCTTTATGTCTTGTTTTGGATGACAAAATTCCCTTGATTTTGAATGAGAAATGAAGTTCTTTTGAAAAGGTTTTGAAATGATCTATTGCCTTGATAATGTAATGGTTCAAATTAAGAGGAGCATAGTAGTTGAGTCTTTTGTTTTAGTCTTTTTGTTTGTTGTTTTTCTTAGTTCTTATTATAGAGTAGTCTTTGGTGCCTTGATTGAGTTCTAAAGCATAATTCATTCCTTACATTGTGAGTATCTTGCTTGAGGACAACAATAGTTCAAGTTTGGGGGATTGATAAGTTGGTAACCTACAAACTTATAGAGCCTTTAACCATGAATTATTGCTATGTTTTGATGAAATTTAGAGGTTCTTATGGCCTTTATTGATGTCTATGCAGGTACTTGTGATCAAAGATAGAAAACAAGGAAATGGACCCAAAAGAGCCTAAAAAGAGTGAAGTGTGAACTGCTTAAACAAGATGAGGATTCTTCCAAGAGATGCAGAACTCATGCGATATGCACAGGCCTTGGTGCGGAATGCACCTTCCACCGCATGAAGCCCAGAGTTTTCTGAAGGATTTGTTAAGGGGTGCGGTCACTTTGCAACACACACATTGCTTGGTGCGAACTGCACCCTACTTTACATGGAGCTCCCAAGTTGGCCTAAGTCACTGGACCATTGAAGCAAGCTGTGTGGCGCAGTTCATGATGTAGGAACAACACGTCGCATCGCACCGAAGGGCATTTTTGTCTAATTTTTTATGACATTTTGGGAATATTTTAAAATCCAATTCAGGCACAATTTTAGATAGTTTTGAATAGTTTTTGAAATAATTTTAAGTAGTGAGCAAGTTTTCTCCCTAAGAACAAGGAGAGGGTTTCACTCAAATTCATTCTTCCTAACTTTTGGACCATCATTCTTGTAAATCTGAGCTTGGATATTGAATATTTAGCTTGAATGAAAGGAAATTTGACTTACCCATTTGGTATTGTTCTTGTTTCCTTTAGCATGAGTGGCTAAATTTCTTGTCTAAGGATGTGTTGATAATGGGTGCTTGATAAATGGGTATGGGTGTTGCTAATTTGTGTTTATAATTGCTAATATGACATGGGTCTAGTGATTTCACCATATTTTAATTCTAAAATTGATGGATGCAAATATTGATTTACCTTACTTGGTTGTATTCTTGCTAGAGAAAGAAGTTTATAATTTTGGATGTGTAATTGCTAGTGGGTACTTGGGATTTCACCTAGATTGAGGCTAGAAATAGCTCAATTCGCTGGAAACACCCATTTAGGGGTCTATGCTAGAAATAGTGTGACCTCCACAAGGATATGTTGGTTGGTTATTTGCCTAAACAATGGTGTATGAATAAAAACCATTGGACATATGATTGTTTGATCGAGACATTAACAACCATTCCTAAAACTAATGCTATCTATGTATTTTAGCAAGAGTTTTTATGTATGAGAAATCATCCTATCACATATTCGAGTCTCATTTGACACACATCCCTAGTCGTCCTCTCTCAGTGTTTACACCCATTTTTACTTTATTGTTTTGTTTTGAATTGTGAATTGTGACAGATTTCCCAATTCCCCCTTCCTTTATTTTTATTGCTTGGGAACAAATTACTCTCGCTGTGAAGTTTATTCTTTACAATTGACTTGGATAGTCACCAATTCCTAGGAATCGACCCCGATGCCCATCGGGTACTATAAATGTGTTTTGTTCTAACGATCGTTGATACCTTCATCTAGGAGAGTACACTTTAGCGTTATCAAGGACTCCAGATATGGGATTCGTATGATGTTTAAATCCCATTAAAGCTAAGAGATTTTTAGAAGTACATACCAGAGTGTATAGATATTACATGAATGGGTTCACCCTAGACAAGAAGATTATATGAGTCAAATATTTTTGGATGACTATAGAGAGCGACTGTAGTCAGTTCGTGTAGAAATTCCATAAGCTCTAGATATATGGGGATTTGATCCGAGTGCCCTATAATGAACTTAATGTTATGAGTTTGACCTGGCCATTTGTCAGCTAAGGCATGGATGTCACTTGACCAATAGAGCCACCTGCTTCTAATGGACACATATTTATCTTGGTTGCTATTGATTATTTCACCAAGTGGGTTAAAGATGTGTATTAAAATTACACGACCCAGAAGACCACCCCCCAGTTTGGTATCAGAGCCATGGATGAATTAAAAATATTAAAAGAAAGATAAGGAAATCAAAGAGAAAATTAGAAAAGTTATACCCACTTTATAAGCAACTTAGTATTACACAAACAGATAATGATAAATTACAAAAGTTGATAGAGCATGTATCCAGGATAGAATATAAATATGTTAAATATTTAAAAGCTAAAAACCTTAAGAAAAATGGACAGTAATAATAAATATAGACAAGAAATTAATAGGATAATCATAGAAAAAAGACAAGAGTTAGAACATAGACAAAATAGACTTCACTATAATATGATCGCAGGAGTTTGTGAAAAATCACTAAAAACACAAAGAAAAACAATATTTTATTTACAACTACAAATAGATAGTCTAGAATATAAATTACAACATAACCTATAAAATGAATAAAGAAGAATTTGCTATAGATGAAAAAACATATGAAAATCAAGATGGATTAAAAATAAAAAAAGTATTTTCAAATTTAGGAAGACGATATAAAAAAATAGGAGATAATTTAAGTTTAATGCTAGAAAAGGAATCCTTAAGATTAGAAGATAGTTTAACAGCAATGGTAAGGGTAGCAAAAGAAAATGAAGAAATAGATAGAAAGAAGGAAATAACTATTATCAAACAACAAGCGAAACAAGAAATACAACAAATTGAAGAAGAAAAAAATGAAAGAATTGTAGCACTAGAAAAAGAATTAAAAAGACTAAAAGAATTATACGAGGCAAAACAGAAAGAAAAAGAAAATGAGACAAAATTAAGAACGGAGATAGAAAATTTTAAAGAAAAATTACAAATGGAAGAACCAATTAAAGAAGAAATAGATATAGATGAAATAAATGAAGTAAATGATGAACAGACAGAAAAGAATTCAGAAGCAAGTGAAACTTATACAGAAATGATAGCAAATATAGAAAAAATAGATGAAGAAAATGAAATAAATGCGGGAGATGTTGACATGGATAAAAATAAAAAACAAGAAGCTAGTACATCAGGAGCAAAAAATACAAAACCACTTAATCCAGCGTATTATACAGTTAGCTACAGAGAATCTGATAGAAAAAACACGTTATGGGATAGAAGATTAACTAGAAAATGGACTCCAAAAATAACTAATCCAAATAATAATTTTTTAGAATTAGATTGTGTAGCAGATGTAAATAAAACAATACAACTATGGGTAGGAAATATAGCAAAACAATTGGAAGATAATAAAATAAGTATAGCAGATGCACCAGGATACATAGAAAGAACATTTTTAGGAACAGTAAAACTATGGTTACTTAATTTATCAGATGATTATCTAAAAGCGTTAAGAAATAATAAAACAATAAATAACGAAGACACCACTACATCTATGGATATATTACATAAATATGAACTAGCAATAAGAAGTGAATTTAGTAGTACAACTTCCGAAGTAGAAGAACAAAATAAAGATAAACAATTTAATAGAAATTTAATGATAAAATTAGCAATATGTAATATGTGTTATATAGATGAATATACATGTGTATTTAGAGAATATTATTATAAAGGAAAATATACACCAAAAGAAGCAAAGGAAGTTAGAAAATTATATTTTACAAAATTACCGGAACCATTTAGTACAAAAATAATAAAAGATTGGAATAGTGCAGGATTAACAGATACATTAGGAGCTATGGTAAAATTTTTACAAAACTGGTATTCAGGTATATGTGAAAAATACAAAACAAAAATGAAGATGGAAAAAACTATAATAAAAAATCTACAATGTTGCAGAGATAGAGTAGCACCTCAATTTGGATGCACAAATAATAATTATAAAAAGAATAGGAAACCAGGAAAATTTAAAAGATATAAAACCCACTTTAGAAATAAAAGGCCTAGAAGACAATATTATGTAAGGAATAGTAATAATAAGAAACCATTTAGACCACAAAAGAAAATAACAGAATGTACATGTTATAATTGCGGAAAATTAGGACATTTAGCTAAAGATTGTAGATTACCTAGAAATCCTAAAAGAAAGCAGGTAGCAGAAATAATAATAAATAATGAAGAATATATACAACTAGAATATTTAGATTATGAATTAAGTGATAATGATAGTATATATGAATTATCTGAAAAAATGAATTATACGAAGAATCAGAAAACGAAGAAGAATTAGAAAATGACTGAAAAAGAAGTAGATATAATAACAGAAGAACATATAGATGAAGAATCTTCGGAACAGAAAGTAATATTTGACGTAAATATATTTGAGCAAATAAAAGGAAAAGAATTAGATTTAAGTGTAAAGAAAATATTTGAATTAACAAGATTAAAAAATATATTTAAAAGACAAAAAGAAGAATATTATGTGGTAAGTCAAAAAGAACATATTATAGACTGAAAATATACTAAAGGAAAAGCTAGGATACCTATAATAAACAAAAGAGTAATAAATAAAGAAATACAAACACTAAGAACTAAAGAACCAATAAAATATGTACACTTAGGAGGAACAGAAATATTAATAAAAGCATGTTTTAGAGAAGGAATAGATACACCAATAGAAATATACATAGCGGATGATAGAATAATTGAACCTATAGAGAAAAGTGTAATAAGTGCAGTAAAAGGAAACCTAATATACCAAAAATTTAAATTCATAATAAGTGCAAATTATTCAGTGCCAATAAACGATTGCAACATAGATAAATCATTAGTATTATATTGGAAAATGACAGGAATTGAACTAGCCCCAGGAAGTAAAGTATTCACATCCAGATGTAAAAATTTATATGTATTAACAACTAAACATAAAATAACAGCAAAAAATAAAATCAATCGAATAAAAATAGAAAATCCATTTGAACAAATAGTCTCAGTAATAGATAGTAATGACTATAGTTATAGAGAAATAGATGCAGAAGAAAACTTAGAAATTATAAGTGATAGAATAAGTACATCTAGAAGGAGAAACTATAGTGATACACCACAATCCTCAAGAAACTCAGTAACAATAAAAGAAATAGAGCCGAATCATTATTATATAACTGGAATATTAGAACAAAGAAAATTTATTATAATAATAAATACAGGACAAGAAGAGAATTATATAATAAGGGAATTAGTAACAGAAGAAGAAATAAATCATATAGAAAACTCAGATTTACCAAAAGAATTTATAGCCTTTAAAGACTCAGTAGAAAAAGAATTAATTATTGGTGGAATAACAATGACAATAAAATTTAAGATATATCAAGGAAATAATAATATTATATTAGGAATAAAATGGTTAGAAGAAATGAAACCATATAAATTAGAAGATACACAGTTAACTATCACATATAAAGGTAAAAAAGTAATAATTAAAAGGACAATGTGATGAAAATTCACATACTTGCTAAAATAATAGTACCAGGATATTATAATAGATATTACACTCCGATGATAGATACAGGATCAGAAGCTAATGTGTGTAAGCATAATTGTTTACCAGACGAAAAATGGGAAAAGTTAACCACACCAATAGTAGTAACGGGATTTAATAATGAAGGGAGCATGATAAATCATAAAGCAAGGAATATAAAATTACAAATATGGGATAAAATATTAACTATAGAAGAAATATATAGCTATGAGTTTACAAATAAAGATATACTATTAGGAATGCCTTTTTTAGAAAAACTATATCCACATATAATAACAAAAACACATTGGTGGTTTACAACGCCATGTAAACACAAAGTAGCAGCTAAACGAGTATATAATAAAATTAGAAAATCTACCTCATGGATAAAAGGAAGTGAAAAAATTACCCAAAAATTAGAAAATATAAAAACAAACGAGCACAGAATAGAGTTAATTATATTCTCCATAGATAAATTAAAATTAATCCAAGAAAAATTAGAGCCACTATATAGTGAAAACCCTTTAAAAGGATGGGAAAAACATAAAACTAAAGTAAAAATAGAATTAATTGATGAAAATAGCATAATTACACAAAAACCTTTAAAATATAATTTTGATGATTTAGTGTCACGACCCGATTTCTCGGTCATGATGGCACCTACAACCCCCGGTAGGTGAACCAATCCCTGTAGCCCAGAACAGTTAGTAATGGGCTACTATCTAACAATTAAGAGAACAAAACGAATAAAATAGATAACAGGTTTATAAATATCTACATATGCGGAAACTAAACCAAACCCCAAGACCTGGTATCATAGTACAGAGCCAAACTACATACATGGAGTACAAGTAACCAAAACTATATATACAGATGTCTCTGAATGGAAATAGAGTACATGAAGCAAAAGATAAACTAAAGCTAAGCTCCGACCGCCAAGAGCCCACCTTCAGTCTGAAGTAGTCTTCAATAGATCTCCAAGCACGAATCTCAACGATCTACCGGCGATGGCCCACACTAGGATCTGCACCCAAAGATGCAGGGGGTAGGGGTGAGCACCAAATGCGAAGCATAAGGTACCCAGTAGGTATCCTAGGCCGACTGGGCACATATAAGATAAAAGAGCAGTAATAGACAGAATAGAAGTAAATAGTCACAGAAATCAACGAAAGGTACACAGGAACTAGCCCAGAGGGAAATCAACAGAACCACAGATGAGGCGAGTAAGCAGAATATACACACCAAAAGCACAGGTGAAAGTAAGAAACAACGCACCTGGGATCCTGGCAACAACAGTGTATACAAAATAAGTTTACGGAATGGACGGTATACCGGTAACCTCAAGTGTAAGAAGAAGAGAGAAAGAATAATAATAGGCATGCTCAAGACATGAGTCAATACTCAACTAATCATATCAACCTCAAATCCAGAAACTAACACCCTAACAGTACCAATCTCATACTTACCCATAATAGAGAATCATTCTATAAGTAAAAAGCAAAAGTCTACCTACAGTCCCTCGGCCGCCCATACAACCGAGGAACACAAACAATTGAAAACAAACCCTCCGGCATCCCATACTACCGGAGCGTACAATCAGCAAACAGCAAACAAGGGTGGAACCTCGAACCATGAATGATATGATGCATGAAGATCTCAAGTGCCATAGTATCTCTGTATGTACCTCCTCTGGCGCCGATCCGGCCCAGCAGGTAGGTTCCATGGAAGGTCTCTGCCCGTATACCTCTACTCCCCCGTATACCCCTCTTCCGGCACACGCAGCTCGTAGCCCCTGGCCCGGATAGCAAGGTCCATGGAGGTCCTCGCCCCCATACCATATCTCAGTATCAGAACATGTATCAAGATAGAGTCCCAGTCTCAATATCAAGATATAGAACCAGTCTCAAATATGCATGCCCAGACCCTGTCCAGGACTAAAAATAGAAGGAAAATATCTGAAAAACCCCTCCAAGGGTGCCCGGGCGTCGCCGGGTCTAAACAGTAAAAAGTCATCTCATGTGCTCGGTCCAACCGAAGCTAAAAATCATCTCAAGTAGTAAGAAAACTCATCTAGCACTCCGGCCCTGTCGAGTCTAGTGATAATAGTAAAACTGATGATTTTAAACCACAAGTGAAATCAACCATTTCCAAATCATTTCCATCAAAAACGGCCCCCGGGCCATGCAAGGTTTAGAAAACAGTGTCAGTAGGCCCAAAGCCAAAACCACGGTAAAACATCGATAAAACCTCTTTATATGCATGGAAATGATATGCTCACACACAACAATAGCTGCCCAACAACTTACAATCAACCTACCGACCCTGCACAGGCCCACAGCTACTCAGCAAGCATAACCAGCCTAGAAGGATAATTCTATGCCCGGGACTCGCGGACATTCCCAAAATCCCACCTTCTATGTTCCAGAGTCAACAAGGCCTCGCAGGACCACAAGGGTAAATAAAATATATCCGCAAATACTACAAACAACGGAGGAATAAAAATAGGCGGACATGAATAAAGCGGTCAAGGTCTGTGGTACAAACCTAATAAACCAACCCAAGGATGCCCATTAATACAATTTTATTCTATATATACGGAGTCTGGGGAAATTAAACCGTAACCTACCTGTCGTCCGACGACAAGCTGCTGGAACACGATGTCCAAGCTCGAACCACTCCGAGAGAATCCAAAATTAAATCGGAATCGGAATCGAATTTGGGAAGAAAAAACTTGACAAGATAATTGATTTACTTTATCAAATATATCTTTCTCACAACAAAACCTCTCACGTGAATGAGTATTTAATACTGTGCATAATTGTATGCAATCAGTAATATAAACATATGTATATTACTTTCAGCAACATACATGTATATTAACAACTTTCAGCCAACACTTAATATATATATTAGTATGTGCTGCCACCTTTCAGTCCACTATTGCTGCCTTCACCTTCCACTTACACGTGGGGGTGGAGGTGGCAACCAATTCCCTCCGTTAGATATATATTCGGGTATTGCGTAAATTCGTGGTAAAATAATTATAGTATTTTAAATATACCATAATTATTAGAAAATCATTTCCAATAAAACCTACTATATTATAATAATAAATTTTAACATAATTAAATTTACTATCTCCGTTAAAATATTACGGAGTATAAAATCTTTATAAAATAAATACGTCTACCCTTATATTGTATCAAATATATTTTTCATAAACCTTTTAAATATTTTGAAAAGCAATAATAATATAATTTTTACCAAAATACAACTTTTAAATAACTATTTCAAATACACGCACGATGCTAATACGGTTCTTAAGTTTAGGCTCGTAATTCGCCTACGCACGATTTCAATTATTCAAGAATTCTCTCGGAATCCTCCCTTATATTTTATCACTGTTTCGGAACTGAAATGGCATTTTACAACGTAAAATTGAAGCTTAAATCGGGTTAAACCCGACCCGATTCGCGACCCGGTTCGCAACCCGTTTTCTGCCAGACAGTCCGCGGTAAAACAGTCATAACTCTTTGCTCCGAGATTATTTGGACGTGCGGTTTTGTGCGTTGGAAACTAGACTCGTAGACCTTCGATTTGGTATTTCGGGGGACTTCTAACTCTTTATATATTGGGAGAAAAGCCCCGACACATTTGACCCAAAGTTCAGAAAATTGTTAAAGGTCTTACGATATCTTTTGCCGATTTGCTTGACTTCAAACTTAAACGTGGAAATGACCGGAAGGGTCATTACATCATCCACTACTAAAAAGGACTTTCGTCCTCGAAAGTCAAGGTCAAGAGGGTACCTGAAGGCTAAAATAGCTGCGGATACTGATCCCGCATATCTCTCTCGGTCTCCCAGGTAGCCTCCTCGACTGGACGGTGCCTCCACTGAACTTTAACAACCGGGATCTCTCGAGACCTCAATCTCCTGACATCTCTGGCCAAAATAGCTGTCGGCTCCTCAACAAAGGCTAAACCCTCATCCAACTGAACTGAATCCCACTGCAATACATGAGACTCATCTGGTACATACCGACGCAGCATCGAAACATGAAATACAGGATGTATAGCTGAAAACATCGGAGGTAAGGCTAACTGATAGGCAACGCTACCAACCCTCTGCAGAATCTCAAACGGCCCAATGTACCTGGGGCTAAGCTTGCCCCGCCTACCAAATCTCATCACGCCCTTCATGGGCGATACACGGAGAAACACCAAGTCACCGACACTAAACTCCAAGGCACGAAGCCTACGATCAGCATAACTCTTCTGCCTGCTCTGAGCTGCCCGAAGTCTATCCTGAATCACTCGGACTCGGTCTAAGGAATCTCGAAGCAAATCTGTGCTCTGTGGCCCAGCACTAGAACCATCAAACCAACCTACAGGTGATCTGCAACGCCTGCCATACAAAGCCTCAAAAGGTGCCATGCCGATACTCGAATGGAAACTATTATTATAAGCAAACTCTGCCAAGGGAACAAACTGATCCCATGAACCTCCAAAGTCGAGAACACAGGCCCGAAGCATGTCCTCCAGAACCTGAATAGTCCTCTCGGACTGGCCATCTGTCTGAGGGTGAAAAGCGGTGCTAAGATGAACCTCTGTACCCAAATCACGCTGAATAGCCCTCCAAAACTGAGATGTAAACTGAGTGCCGCGGTCTGAAATAATAGAAGCTGGGACCCCATGCAACCGAACAATCTCACGAAGGTAGATCTGAGCTAACCTCTCTGCACCATAAGAAGTCTGAACCGGCAAGAAATGTGCTGACTTAGTCAGCCTATCAACAATCACCCATATGGAACCAAACCTCTGAGAAGTACGAGGTAAACCAACAACGAAGTCCATAGTAATCCCTTCCCACTTCCATTCAGGAATGGGAAGTCGCTGCATCAAACCACCAGGTCTCATGTGCTCGAACTTAACCTGCTGACAGTGCAAGCACCGAGATATAAACTCTGCTATATCCCGCTTCATACCGCTCCACCAGTAAAGCTGCCTCAAGTCTCTATACATCTTTGCCGTGCCAGGGTGAATGGAGTATCTAGTACAATGTGCCTCGTGAAGTATCAACTGAATCAAATCACTAATCCTCGAAACACAAAGGCGACTATCAAACCTCAGAACCCCATCTGAATCTAGAGTAACCCGACTGGTCTCACCCTGAACAACCCGATCACGAAGGTCACACAACTGCTGATCTTCAAACTGACGGCTCTGAATCTGATCAATCAAAGTAGAACGAACCTCAATACTGGCGAGAACTCTGCTAGGATCCGACAGGTCAAGCCTAACCAAACGGTTAGCCAAGGACTGGATGTCCAAGGCCAACGGCCGCTCTGAAACTGAAAGAGAAGCTAGGCTACCCATACTCACTGTCTTCCGACTCAAGGCATCCGCTACCACGTTTGCCTTGCCCGGATGATACAGAATAGTAAAGTCATAGTCCTTCAGTAACTCGACCCATCTCCTCTGTCTCGAGTTCAACTCCCGCTGACTCGTGATATACTGAAGACTATGGTGATCGGTGAAGATATCACAGTGAACTCCATATAAATAATGCCTCCAGATCTTAAGCGCGAAAACTACTGCCGCCAACTCCAAGTCATGAGTGGGGTAGTTGCGCTCGTGAACCTTCAGCTGCCTTGACGCATATGCTACTACTCGACCCTGCTGCATCAACACACAACCAAGACCAACCCCAGAAGCATCACAATACACGGAGAAGCTCTGACCCTCAACCGGCAAAGTCAAAACTGGAGCTGAAGTCAATAAGGCTTTAAGCCTCTGGAAGCTATCCTCACACTGATCCGACCACTGAAATGGGACATCCTTCCTAGTCAGCATAGTCAAGGGTGCTGCTATGGAGAAAAATCCCTCAACGAACCGTCTGTAGTGACCTGCTAACCCAATAAAGCTGCGAACCTCCGTAACAGTAGTAGGTCTAGGCCACTCACAAACCGCTGAAATCTTCCCGGTCAACCTAATCCGTCCTTAAGACACCATGCCCTACGGAAATGCAACTGACTCAAGCAAAACTCCCACTTTGAGAACTTGGCATAAAGCCGATGATCTTCAAAGTCTGGAGTAATAACCCTCAATTGTTGCTCATGCTCTCTCTGCCTAACAGGCGGTATACCAAAGGGATGGTCGTCTATAAAACTATACAAATGCAGTCAAAATACGGGCAAAGAACCCTATGCATCAAATTCATAAAGGCTGCGGGGCATTAGTCAACCAAAAGACAATCACTGGAAACTCAATAACTGGCCAGTAACCGTGTCCTTGAATGCTGTCTAGGGATGTCTCCGCCTAATCTCAACTGATGGTCAACAAGACCTCAAATCAATCTTCGAACACACGACCGAACCCTGAAGCTGGTCAAACAAATCATCAATCCTCGGCAACGAATACCTATTCTTCACTGTCACCCTATTCAGCTGCCGGTAATCAATACACATGCGCATCGACCCATCCTTCTTCTTCACGAAGAGAACAGGAGCACCCCAAGGTGACACACTAGGCCTAACAAACCTCTTAGCTAACAGATCCTGGAGCTGCTCCTTAAGCTCCCTCAACTCAGCAGGAGCCATACGGTAAGGAGAAATAGAAATGGGCCTAGTGCCCGGCTCCAACTCAATAGCAAAATCAATATCTCTCTCAGGTGGAAGGCCTGGCAAGTCGGTAGGAAATACATCGAGGAAGTCTCTAACCACAAGAACAGACTCAGGAGAAGTGGGGTCAGCACTAACATCTCGGACATATGCTAGATAAGCTAAACACCCACGGGCAATCAACTTCCTAGTTCGAAGACAAGAGATGATCCCCGATGGTGCATGGCTAACAGAACCCTGCCACACAACCGGGGATACACCGGGCACAGCTATGGTAATGGTCTTGGCATAACAATCCAAACCCACACGGTGAGGGGATAACCAGTCCATGCCCAGTATCACATCAAAATCTAGCATATCAAGAATCATCAAATCACCCCAAGTCTCTGAATCACCAATAGATAACATACAGGATCTCACAATTCGATCCACTACTAAAGAATCTCCTACTGGGGTCAAAACAAAAACAGGAACAGATAATGGCTCACTAGCCAACCCCAAACAAGGCACAAAGTAGGCAGATACATATGAACAAGTGGATCCAGGATCAAATAAAGCCATAGCAGGCTGATGGCACACAGAAATCGTACCTGTAATCACTGCATCTGAGGCCTCTGCCTCTGGTCTCCTAGGGACCGCATAAAACTGACGACGACCTCCACCTGCCCGACCGCCATCCCTACCACCCACTCTACCGCGTGGCACACCACCTCTACTCTGACGACCACCCCCTCTAGCAGGGGGCTGAACTGCCCGTAAAGGCTCGGCTAACTGAACTGTACCCTGATGAGGGCAATCTTTAGCAAAATGACCCATCGCACCACAAGTAAAACAAGCCCCTAACGGCCTACTCTGTCGAGATGAACCCGCAAATCCCGAATGACCACCACGACCTGATGCCCCAGAAACTGTACCCCTCGAAGACTGGCCGCTATAGCCCTGATGGCTGCCCTGACCCTGCTCGAATTGGGTACTACCAAAAGTCTGAAGGGAAGACTGAACCGGTCGGCTGGACTGACCCTGGTACTGCTGTGGCTGATAACTCCGACTCCACTGGCCAGGACCTCTACCACCATATCTGGAACCACTATAGAAACCCTGATGTCGAGGCCCCTTATCTCTGGACCCCTGTTCATGTCGCTGTAGGTCCTCCACAGTATGGGCATAATCTACAATAGCCTGGAATGACCGACCACTGGCAATCAATATCTCAGCTGGCTGTCTGATCTCTGGCCTCAAACCCCACACAAATCTGCGAATCCTATCAGCCTCAGTAGGAATGATCATAGCTCCGAACGGTGCTAGCTGATGAAAATGGGTCTCATACTCCGAGATAGTCATAGATCCCTGCACAAGGTGAGTAAACTGCTCCCTGCGACGCTCCCGATCACTCTGGGGAAGGAACTTGGCCATAAAGGCCTCATAAAATTCAGACCAGGTCAACGGAGGTGACGACGGTGGTCTACAAGCAACCTGAGCCCTCCACCATAACTTCGCTGGGCCCTCTAACTAGTAGGTAGTATAACCAACCCCGTGAGTCTCCAATAAACCCAGATGATGCAACATCTCCTCACAGGTGGTAATAAAGTCATGCGGATCCTGTCCAGAAGTACCCGCAAATCTCGGGGGTGCTAACCTCAAAAATCTGCCCAACGCCTTCTGCTCTGTCTCTGTCATAACTGGGCGAGGAGCAAGAGGTTGTGCAACAGATGGAACCGGAATAACCTCCGCACGGTGAGCCATAGTAGAAGGCTGCGCTCCTGAACTCTGTGCACCCAGGGCTTCCCCCTGAGCAGATGTCTGCGCTACCTCCGAAGGCCGCTCTCCAATCACACCCAAAAGCTGCAATAGTAATCCCCGAATATCTGGAGACGGAGCTGTGGGTGGAGCTGGCACAGAAGTGGGCACTGGAGCTGGCACTGGAGCTGGCACTGGAGCTGGTGGTACCTGGGCTTCCCCCTGAACCACATGCTGCTCGGGCTCTATCGCCACGCTAGCAGCTCTAGCAGGTGCCACTGTTCGAGGGCGTCCTGGACCCCTAGCTGGAGTAGGAGGCTCATCCTCGCGTGCTGCCGATGATCTCGTACGAACCATCTGCGGAAGAATGAAGTAGAATAAATGAGATTTCCAGAAACTTCAAGGGTTCTACGCACGACACAGAAGCAATGAAAGAGTCAAATTCCTAAAATGTCACTGTAGCCTCCCAAAGATTGAGTACGAACGTCTCCGCCTCGATCCGCAGGACTCTACTAGACCTTGGATCCTATACCGATGACACCGGTGAACTAGGCTCTGATACCAAGTTATCACAACCCGATTTCTCGGTCATGATGGGCACTCCAACCCCGGCAGGTGAAACCAAGGCTGTAGCCGCAGAACAGTTAGTAATGGGCTACTATCTAACAATTAAGAGAAAAAAACGAATAAAATAGATAACAGGTTTATAAATATATACATATGCGGAAACTAAACCAAACCCCAAGACCTGGTATCATAGTACAGAGCCAAACTACATACATGGAGTACAAGTAACCAAAACTATATATACAGATGTCTCTGAATGGAAATAGAGTACATGAAACAAAAGATAAACTAAAGCTAAGCTCCGATCGCCAAGAGCCCACCTTCAGTCTGAAGTAGTCTTCAATAGATCTCCAAGCACGAATCTCAACGATCTACCGGCGATGGCCCACACTAGGATCTACACCCAAAGATGCAGGGGTAGGGGTGAGCACCAAATGCGAAGCATAAGGTACCCAGTAGGTATCATAGGCCGACTGGGCACATATAAGATAAAAGAGCAGTAATAGACAGAATAAAAGCAAGTAGTCACAGAAATCAACGAAAGGTACACAGGAACTAGCCCAGAGGGAAATCAACAGAACCACAGATGAGGCTAGTAAGCAGAATATACACACCAAAGGCACAGGTGAAAGTAAGAAACAACGCACCTGGGATCCTTGCAATAACAGAGCATATAAAATAAGTTTACGAAAGGGACGGTATACCGGTAACCTCAAGTGTAAGAAGAAGAGAGAAAGAGTAATAATAGGCATGCTCAAGACATGAATCAATACTCAACTAATCATATCAACCTCAAATCCAGAAACTAACACCCTAACAGTACCAATCTCATACTTATCCATAATAGAGAATCATTCTATAAGTAAAAAACAAAAGTCTACCTACAGTCCCTCGGCCGCCCATACGACCGAGGAACACAAACAAGTGAAAACAAACCCTCCAGCATCCCATACTACCGGAGCGTACAATCAGCAAACAGCAAACAAGGGTGGAACCTCGAACCATGAATGATATGATGCATGAAGATCTCAAGTGCCATAGTATCTCTGTATGTACCTCCTCCGGCGCCGACCCGGCCCAGCAGGTAGGTTCCATGGAAGGTCTCTGCCCGTATACCTCTACTCCCCCGTATACCCCTCTTCCGGCACACGCAGCTCGTAGCCCCTGGCCCGGATAGCAAGGTCCATGGAGGTCCTCGACCCCATACCATCTCTCAGTATCAGAACATGTATCAAGATAGAGTCCCAGTCTCAATATCAAGATATAGAATCAGTCTCAAATATGCATGCCCAGACCCCGTCCAGGACTAAAAAATAGTAGGAAAATATCTGAAAAACCCCTCCAAGGGTGCCCGGGCGTCGCCGGGTCTAAACAGTAAAAAGTCATCTCATGTGCTCGGTCCAACCGAAGCTAAAAATCATCTCAAGTAGTAAGAAAACTCATCTAGTACTCCGGCCCTGCCGAGTCTAGTGATACTAGTAAAACTGATGATTTTAAACCACAAGTGAAATCAACCATTTCCAAATCATTTCCATCAAAAACGGCCCCCCGGGCCATGCAAGGTTTAGAAAACAGTGTCAGTAGGCCCAAAGCCAAAACCACTGTAAACATCGATAAAACCTCTTTATATGCATGGAAATGATATGCTCACACACAACAATAGCTGCTCAACAGCTTACAATCAACCTACCAACCCTGCACAGGCCCACAGCTACTCAGCAAGCATAACCAGCCTAGAAGGATAGTTCTATGCCCGGGACTCGCGGACATTCCCAAAATCCCACCTTCTATGTTCCAGAGTCAACAAGGCCTCGCAGGACCACAAGGGTAAATAAAATATATCCGCAAATACTACAAACAACGGAGGAATAAAAAGAGCGGACATGAATAAAGCGGTCAAGGTCTGTGGTACCAACCTAATAAACCAACCCAAGGATGCCCATTAATACAATTTTATTCTATATATACGGAGTCTGGGGACATTAAACCGTAACCTACCTGTCGTCCGACGACAAGCTGCTGGAACACGATGTCCAAGCTCGAACCACTCCGAGAGAATCCAAAATTAAATCGGAATCGGAATCGAATTTGGGAAGAAATAACTTGACAAGATAATTGATTTACTTTATCACATATATCTTTCTCACAACAAAACCTCTCACGTGAATGAGTATTTAATACTGTGCATAATTGTATGCAATCAGTAATATAAACATATGTATATTACTTTCAGCAACATACATGTATATTAACAACTTTCAGCCAACACTTAATATATATATTAGTATGTGCTGCCACCTTTCAGTCCACTATTGCTGCCTTCACCTTCCACTTACACGTGGGGGTGGAGGTGGCAATCAATTCCCCTCCGTTAGATATATATTCGGGTATTGCATAAATTCGTGGTAAAATAAATATAGTATTTTAAATATACCATAATTATTAGAAAATCATTTCCAATAAAACCTACTATATTATAATAATAAATTTTAACATAATTAAATTTACTATCTCCGTTAAAATATTACGGAGTATAAAATCTTTATAAAATAAATACGTCTACCCTTATATTGTATCAAATATATTTTTCATAAACCTTTTAAATATTTTGAAAGGGCAATAATAATATAATTTTTACCAAAATACAACTTTTAAATAACTATTTCAAATACACGCACGATGCTAATACGGTTCTTAAGTTTAGGCTCGTAATTCGCCTACGCAAGATTTCAATTATTCAAGAATTCTCTCGGAATCCTCCCTTATATTTTATCACTGTTTCGGAACTGAAATGGCATTTTAAAACGTAAAATTGAAGCTTAAATCGGGTTAAACCCGACCCGATTCGCGACCCGGTTCGCAACCCGTTTTCTGCCAGACAGTCCGCGGTAAAACAGTCATAACTCTTTGCTCCAAGATTATTTGGATGCGCGGTTTTGTGCGTTGGAAACTAGACTCGTAGATCTTCGATTTGGTATTTCGGGGGACTTCTAACTCTTTATATATTGGGAGAAAAGCCCCGACACATTTGACCCAAAGTTCAGAAAATTGTTAAAGGTCTTACGATATCTTTTGCCGATTTGCTTGACTTCAAACTTAAACGTGGAAATGACCGGAAGGGTCATTACATTTAGATGAATTTAAAATGCATATAAAAGAATTATTAGAAAATAAATATATACAAGAAAGCAACAGTAAACATACAAGTCCAGCATTTATAGTAAATAAACATAGTGAACAAAAAAGAGGGAAAAGTAGGATGGTTATTGATTATAGAAATTTAAACGCTAAAACTAAAACATACAATTATCCGATACCAAATAAGATATTAAAAATAAGACAAGTTCAAGGATATAATTACTTCAGTAAGTTTGACTGTAAATCAGAATTTTATCACCTTAAGTTAGAAGATGAATCTAAAAAATTAACAGCATTCACAGTACCACAAGGATTTTATGAATGGAATGTACTACCTTTTGGATATAAAAATGCACCAGGTAGATATCAACATTTTATGGATAATTATTTTAATCAGTTAGAAAATTGTATAGTATATATAGATGATATATTATTATATTCAAGAACACAAGATGAACATATAAAATTACTAAAAAAATTTATATATATTGTTACACGTGCAGGAATCAGTCTAAGCAAGAAAAAAGCAGAAATAATGAAAACACAAATAGAATTTCTAGGAATAGAGATAGATAAAAATGGTATAAAAATGCAACCACACATAGTACAAAAAATAATAAATTCTGATGAACAGATAGAAACAAAAAAGAAATTACAATCATTTTTAGGACTAGTAAATCAAGTAAGAGAATATA
>QJPP01002990.1:0-136735 GCA_003996215.1 Jaltomata sinuosa | reverse complement strand
ACTGCAGGAATCATGGATGAATATAATATCCGCAGATATCGGACAAACAAATTGGTGCACCTTGGAATATTATGCGTGGAAGGTAGAGGGAGGTCCCATAATGCGACCAAGCTGGGAAAGGATCCCTGGTTTTATCGACTACGACATGGTGACTCAAGTCTCCAGGGAAATAATACCTCACATGTATCTCACCGCCTTCATGCGTGAACAGATTATTCCGGGCTCAGTTAAAGATGAGATAACCTCGGACAGTCAAAATGATATAAGAGAAAATCTAGAGGAAGAACTTGAAGATCAATCTGAGTATAGATCTTTAGTGTTCCTGGAAGAAGATGATCCGGATTATCAGGAATGGCAGTTGAGAGAATGGGATCTCGGGGAATACCACCCAGGGCCTTATTTGGACATATATGATGATAGTGATGACGGTCCTACATGGCCCTAGGTTATCCTTTCTCATTGTACCCCTTTCATATTCCCTAAAGGTGCCTCATGGCCCATCCCTTTGTACGCCCTAGTGGCCGCCACATGTTTTTCATTTTCAGGCTTCCATCAGCCTATCTATTGTAAACTTTCAAAGCCACATTTTGCTTAATGAAAAGTCATGTTTATCTCAAATCCTAAATGTGTTCAAAATGGATCATTTATTATCAAATTGTATGCAGCGTAGGCCTACCTCTGGCAAAACGAGGCTCCACATTAGGACGCATTTTGTGTGAATATCGCCAACTTGGCGTATATATTTGTCATATATTCCAACATTTCCCAAACTAACATAGTTTCCTTTTTCTTTCTTTTCTTTTCTTTAATGTTTATTATCAAACCCCCAAGAAAGTTGATTTGTGTCGATTTGCAAACTGGCGGAATCGCAATACAACCTCCGATCTAAAGGGAAAATGAGCGAAGAATCTAACAACGCCTCGATGGTACCAGTAGATGGCGCCGAAAGTTCTCGAAAACCAATGGATACTCAAAACGACGAACAAATGGCCAACATGGCACAAGAGATTGAGATCTTGAAAGAAGAACTACGCCAAGTGCGGGATTTGACTAAGCTTACAGCTGCTACCTTCCCCGCTCAATTCCAATTTCCAAGTGCCGAGTTGCGGCCGGTCACTCCCGCCGACTTAACAAACGCGCCTAAGCAAACACCGCTTGTTCCCACTTATGCTCAAGATCTACTTGCTCATCCGCCCGCCATTAGGGCTGCACCTAATCTTTCCTTGCCTACGCAGAACTTCACTGTTCCAATTCACCCAACAATGCAGCACATACCGGAGGCACATGTCACTTGTGAAATGCCTGTTCCACCGGTATATGCTACTGAAGCCCCTACTTTTGCAACATCCACGGCTGTCAAAGTACCATATGAGGTCGATCAGTACGTAGGATTGGAGAGGGATGTCCGGTCAAATGAAGATAGGTCGATAGCAGCTCAACTTGAAAGCTTGAAAAGGGCTTTTAAAAGCATGCAAGTTACCAGGGGAACCGAGAGTTTGGACTATGAGGACCTATGCATCCACCCAGACATCGATATGCCGGTCGGGTATAAACCACCAAAATTTGATGTATTTGATGGGAAGGGCGATCCCCACGCACACCTAAGAGCCTATTGCGACAAGCTGGTCGGCGTAGGAAGGAACGAAAAATTGAGGATGAAACTGTTCATTCGAAGTCTGTCAGGAGAAGCTCTAACTTGGTACACTCGCCAAGACCCTCGCAAATGGCGTGATTGGCAAGAAATGGCCGAAGATTTCATGAGTCGCTTCAGGTTTAATACCGAAATCACTCCGGACAGATTCTCACTTGCTAACATACAAAAGAAGCCGTCTGAATCATTTCAAGAATATTCATGGAGATGGAGGACTGAGGCTGCTCGGATCCAACCCCCACTTGATGAAAATGAACTCTCTAAGTATTTTATCCGAGCTCAGGAAGGCGTCTACTTCGACAAAATGATGTCAATGATGGGCCAAAAGTTCGCTGACTTGGTCAAGATGGGAGACTTCATTGAGGAAGGTATTAAGTCCGAGAAAATTCAGTCTATGGTCGCACTACAAGCCGCAAGCAAGGCCATACAGTCAGGTTCCATCGGTGGTATCAAGAAGAAGAAGGAAGACATCTCAGCCGTCACACCTTACTACCAGCACGGAGGATCATCCTACCGGTACCCTAACAACTCCCAAATTATCGCCCATGTTCCAGTATATAGTACCCAGCCACACTATAATCCACCTCGAGCTCCAGCACACCAAAATCCACCGAAGCCGTATGCCCCTGTCCAAGCTCCAGTTCGCCAAAATAGGCCAGCATATGCACCAAGACCACGTCCTAACTTTGAATCCAGAAATACCCGCACCTACACTCCTATTGCCGAGCCTTTGGCTCAATTGTTTGAAAGGTTGAGGGTAGCAGGTTTGTTGCAGCCAATTGAGGGAAGAATCCCTGATCCGATACCACAAACCTTCAATGGAAATAAGCGATGTGCATACCACTCGGGAATACAAGGACATGACACGGAGGAGTGTTTTAGCTTGAAGAACCAGATCGAGTCTCTTATCAGAAAGGGAGTAATTAAATGCACCGATACTCCTCCGAATGTGAACAACAACCCTCTACCAAATCATGAGAATCGAGGAGTCAACATGATGACCCTAGAGGAAGAATATGACCCGGAAGGGAATATCGTGCCTATCTGGGACACAGAAGAAGTTGCCGCCACATCTCCAGCACAACCTTTTATCACAGTTCAGCTGAGAGAGCCTTTGACTATTCAAACCTACCTGCCGAGAGTTGTGGTAACAACCATAGCCGCTGGAAAACCTGACTATGACACTAAAGCAGTCCCATGGGACTATCGGACGGAAGCCAAGGGCAAGATGATAGACGCTGCTGTGGCTCACGGAATGACCAGGTCGAGAAGGTGTTATATCCCGGAGGATCTGAATCGAGGGGTTCCCGGGAAAGAACAAAATCCAAAGAAGAATGTTACTGATGCAGAAGCCACAGAATTTTGGAAGAAGATGCAGTCTAAAGATTACTCAATCGAGGAACAACTAATGAAGACACCAGCCCATATTTCCATTATGTCCTTGCTAATGAGTTCTGAAGCCCATAGGAACGCTTTGGTACAAGTTTTGAGCGGAGTTAGCATACCAAAAGAAACTACAAGTGATACATTGGCTGCAACAATTGGAAAAATGGTGGAAGTGAACAAAATCTCTTTCCATGATGATGAACTACCAGCAGAAGGGGTTGGCCACAACAAAGCACTTCACATCGCGGTCAAGTGCTGTGATAAGATCGTAACTAGAGTTTTGATCGACGGCGGTTCTGGATGCAACATCTGTCCTTTCACCACATTGAGAGATTTAGGTGTGAATATGGGAGAGACAAGGGAAAGTCGTGTGAAGGTGAGAGCTTTTGACGGCGCGCAGAGAAGCGTCATTGGAGAAATCTATCTCACTTTGCAAGTAGGTCCGGCTGAATTCCCCATCTTATTTCAAGTGATGGATGTGTCGTCCAACTACAACTTGTTACTAGGAAGGCCATGGGTCCATATGGCAAGAGCAGTTCCCTCCACGCTCCATCAGTGTGTGAAGTTCGAGTGGGGTCGCCCCGAAGTTACCATTCACGGAGAGCTCAGTCACCCCATCTATTCCGTGAATTCTGTTCCAGTCACCGAAGAACTGGATGGAGCCGTTTTTCATGCTCTGGAGATCATGCAAGCTATAAGAATTGATGAGAAAATAGAGCCTGTAAAGATGGAGATGTCGAGAGCAGCGAAGATGGTTGCGTCAGAAATGTTGAAATATGGGTATCAACCAAAGACAGGGCTCGGACCTAAGGCTGACGGCATAATTGAACCAATCCAGCTAAAACAGCAGAAAGGTACCGCCGGGCTGGGATATAAGCCTGCTGCAGGAGGAGTCCACAGTACAAAGTTTGGGGCAGTAGCGTTCGTGCCAGGACAAGTCCTAATCCCAGATGAAGCAGTTGATGAAGACGTCATTGAGGGAATAGGAAATCTATTCGTGGCCATGACCGACGATGGACTGGAGGAAGATATCAAGAAACTGACCATCCGTGATGCCAAGCCTGGAGAAGTCTTGCAGAACTGGACCATCAGCCCATCCCTGTTTCGACAGGAGTCCCGGTAGTGTGGAAATGTAGTTTTATTTCAAAATGTTTTTGCATGATCAATTGAGGCTTGAATCATGCCTAAGCCCTTTTTGCTACTTGCCTCTTCTGAAAAGCTAGATTGCTTTTTAATAAAAAGTCTTCATTTTTCTTAAAATCTATCTTTCGATTGTTTAAAATAACTATTTATTTTCACTTACCTTTCATACATTTCAGCGCTAATATTAGTAAAAATCATCGTACAACGGTTATGACATGTAACGAATCCATTGAGCAAAGTACGAGTCACGAGCAGGACTATGAAGAATACGATGAAAGCATGATGCCTGAAAATCTGCCTCAGGAGATCGAACAACTTGAAAGCCAGGAAAGGCCCAACATGGATGAAACCGAGGTTGTCAACTTGGGAAATGAAGAAATAATGAGAGAAGTACGAGTCAGCATACATTTGGAAGATGAAAGAAAGCGGGAATTGATTGAATTGATCAAGCAATATGTTGATGTGTTTGCTTGGTCCTACGATGACATGCCAGGATTAAGCACCGATATCGTCTCACACAAGCTGCCGACTGATCCTTCTTGCCCGCCTGTGAAGCAAAAGACTAGGAAGTTCAAGCCTGATTTGAGTTTAAGAATCAAGGAGGAGGTAACTAAGCAAATCCAGGCAAACGTTGTGAGGGTTACTAATTACCCCACATGGTTGGCTAATATCGTGCCAGTGCCAAAAAAGGACGGGAAAATCAGGATATGTGTAGACTATCGGGATCTTAATAAAGCTAGCCCCAAGGATAACTTTCCTCTCCCAAACATTCATATACTCATCGACAATTGTGCAAAGCATGAGTTGCAATCGTTTGTCGATTGCTTTGCAGGATATCACCAAGTCCTGATGAATGAAGATGATGCAGAGAAAACGGCATTTATCACTCCATGGGGAGTATACTGCTATAGAGTGATGCCGTTTGGACTCAAAAATGCTGGCGCAACCTATATGAGGGCCATGACTACCCTCTTTCATGATATGATTCACAAGGAGATTGAAGTGTACGTAGATGATGTCGTTATCAAGTCCAGGAGGAGTTCAGACCACCTAGGGGATTTACAGAAGTTCTTTGAGAGGTTGCGAAGATACAATTTGAAATTGAATCCAGCAAAGTGCGCATTCGGAGTTCCCGCCGGAAAGCTACTGGGATTCATCGTCAGCAGGAAGGGCATAGAATTGGATCCATCAAAAATCAAGGCGATTCAAGAATTACCTCCCCCCGAAACCAAGAAGGATGTGATGAGCTTCTTGGGGAGACTCAATTACATCAGTCGTTTCATAGCTCAGTCTACAGTGATCTGTGAACCCATATTCAAGTTGCTAAAGAAGGATGCCGCCACAGATTGGACGGAGGAATGCCAAAGAGCTTTTGACAGAATCAAGGAGTATTTGTCCAACCCACCAGTATTGGTTCCACCGGAGCCCGGAAAGCCATTGCTACTGTATCTATCCGTCATGGATGGAGCATTTGGATGTGTGTTAGGACAACACGATGACACGGGAAAGAAAGAGCAAGCTATTTACTACTTGAGCAAGAAGTTTACACCATACGAGGCAAGATATACCTTGTTAGAACGAACGTGTTGCGCTTTGACCTGGATTGCGCAAAAGTTGAGGCATTACCTATCGGCCTACACCACGTACTTGATCTCTAGAATGGATCCACTCAAGTACATCTTTCATAAACCGATGCCTATAGGGAAACTAGCAAAGTGGCAGATTTTGCTGAGTGAGTTCGACATTGTGTACGTGACACAGAAGGCCGTCAAAGGACAAGCTTTGGCCGATCACCTCGCAGAAAATCCGGTGGACAAAGATTACGAACCGCTCATGACTTACTTCCCCGATGAAGAAGTATTTTTTGCAGGAGAGGACATCTCAGAGTCATATGATGGATGGAGATTGTTTTTCGATGGAGCGTCGAATTTCAAAGGAGTCGGAATTGGAGCAGTCTTGGTTTCAAGAACGGGACAGCACTACCCGATCTCAGCCAAGATTAGATTCCCGTGCACAAACAACATGGCAGAATATGAAGCATGCATTCTCGGACTTAGGATGGCTGTGGACATGAACATCAAAGAGCTTTTGGTAATAGGTGATTCTGACCTATTGGTTCATCAGGTACAAGGAGAATGGGCCACCAAGAATGTCAAGATCCTTCCTTATCTGGAGTGTGTGAAGGAGCTGAGCAAAAGGTTTACAAAGATTGAGTTTAAACATGTCCCCCGGGTTCAGAACGAGTTCGCTGATGCTTTGGCTACTCTTTCCTCGATGATCCAACACCCGGACAAGAATTACATCGATCCTATTGAAGTGGAGATACGTGACCAGCATGCATACTGTTTTCACGTAGATGAAGAGTTTGATAGAAAGCCATGGTACCATGATATCAGAAGGTTGCTCGAAGCAGGAGAACATCCGGAAAGTGCCAGTAGCAAGCAGAAGCGGACTTTAAGGAGAATGGCTAATCATTTCTTCCTTAATGGCGAAATCCTGTATAGGAGGACCCCGGATTTAGGATTACTAAGGTGCGTTGATGCAACAGAAGCGACAAGACTGTTAGAGGAAGTTCACGCAGGGACATGTGGACCCCACATGAACGGTTTCACTTTGGCAAAGAAGATTTTGAGAGCTGGATACTTTTGGATGACTATGGAAAGGGATAGCATCCGGTATGTACAAAAATGTTATCAGTGTCAAGTTCATGGCGACTTCATACGAGTTCCGCCAAACGAGCTCAATGTGATGGGGTCCCCATGGCCATTTGCTGCTTGGGGCATGGATGTAATTGGACCCATAGAGCCTCCCGCATCAAATGGACACCGTTTCATCCTGGTAGCTATCGACTATTTCACAAAATGGGCTGAGGCTTCAACGCACAAGGCAGTAACTAAGAAGGTGGTAGCAGATTTCGTCCGAAATAACATAGTTTGTCGTTTTGGAATTCCGGAATCAATCATAACAGACAACGGAACAAATCTGAATAGTGATCTCATGAGAGAGACTTGTGAAAGGTTTAAGATCTCCCACCGGAACTCCACAGCATATCGACCACAAATGAATGGAGCAGTTGAAGCCGCAAACAAGAATATCAAGAGGATCCTGAGGAAAATAATAGATAGTAGCAGAGAATGGCATGAGAAGCTACCATATGCTTTGCTCGGCTATCGCACCACAATCAGAACATCCACTGGTGCAACCCCCTACATGTTGGTGTACGGTTCGGAAGCAGTGACACCCGCTGAAGTGGAAATACCTTCTCTAAGAATCATCCAAGAGGTTGGTCTGGAAGACGCGGAATGGGTTCGTAGCAGGATTGAACAGTTGATGCTCATTGATGAGAAGAGACTGGATGCAGTATGTCACGGCCAACTCTATCAAAACAGAATGATCAGAGCGTTCAACAAGAAAGTCAAGCCCCGACGATTCACACCAGGGCAATTAGTATTGAAGAAAGTATTCCCTCACCAAATTGAAGCTAAGGGGAAATTTGCGCCAAACTGGCAAGGCCCTTACATGGTTCACCGAGTGCTCTCAGGAGGAGCAGTGATCCTCGCAGAAATGGATGGCGTCGTAAGCACAAAGCCGATCAATTCAGACGCTATCAAGAAGTACTACATTTGAAGACAGAAGGACTAGTTGTTGTTTCCTTGTACTTTTTGCATTTTTCTCTAATGTAAACAGAACTACGTATTAGCCTGACTTCCCACGGCGGGATACGTAGGCAACCCATATCGGGTCCGGTTTCCCTTAGAAAAACCAAAAACATCATCTTTTATGTATTTGGAACTACGATTGACCTGACTTCCCTCGGTGGGATACGTAGGCAATCCTCATCGGATTCGGTCCCTTCATATTTTCCATTTCCTAATGTATTTGAACTACGTTCTGACCTGATTCCATTTTGGATACGTAGGCAGCCTGAGTCAGGCTCGGTCATTGCATCACATGTCTTTTTTTTTCCCAATGTATTTGAACTACGTTCTGACCTGATTCCGTTTGGATACGTAGGCAGCCTGAGTCAGGCTCGGTCAATGCATTACATATTTTTTCTTTGATACCCCTGAACTACGCACAGACCTGATTCCCATTCGGGGATACGTAGGCAACCTAAAAGGTTCGGTCATACCCTTAGGATAAACCTCCCCCCCCTCTTATTTATACCTTCAGAGTGATCACAACATCTACAGAGAAATAGAAAAGCGTCACCAGAAGCCGGAGCCATGAGAAGAGTACATTTGGACGTCCTCAACAAATGGGAAAACTCGATTGGATTTCGGAACATGTCATAATCTAAGGAACGATGAATAATCACTATATATATGCGCCTAGTATATACAAAATATACTTATTTTCTAAAAATATATATACATATTTTTCAAAATATTTTACTGCCTTTCCACCTACCGAGCCTTCAAAATAGGAAGTCGCGAGCAACCAAGGAGGTTTTGAAGGGATCCACCATACCGAGTCTCTGGGATGGGAAATCACGAGGGGCTGATGAGATTTTGTAGAAGTCTAGTGGCAAGGCCAGGGTCCGCAAGCCGACACAAATCAACACCCCTCCCAAAACTAAGAATTTTTCTTTGAGCGCAGGGAAACAGGAATCGCCAGGACGATGTCAAGTCAAGTTCAGGGACATGATTGGAGAAATCTTTCGTCTATCACGACACCATAAGCCGAATATTCTTCCCCTACTCTACTTTAAAATATTTTGTCCCAATTCTTCCAATTCTTAAAGGGTTTCATTTGTGTTTTGCAGGTACGTCCGAGATCCGGATCGAGTATCGAAGATAGAGAGCTCTCATAGGAAAATAGGATAGTTTATCTCTTTCCAAATAGCTCCGCCAATCGGAGATTGCCATCTAATTGCGTCAAATAACTCCGCCGATCGGAGAACGCGGACTGACTTCATCAAACTCTGCCGATTGGAGTTTGTACATAAGCAAACAAAACGACGCTCCGCCGATTGGAGTTTGTACATAAGCAAACAAAACGACGCTCCGCCGATTGGAGTTTGTACATAAGCAAACAAAACGACGCTCTGACGATTGGAGCCTGTACGTAAACAAGCAAGCGACGCTCTGCCAAATCAGAGAAATGTATATTAGCAAGCAAAACATACTCCGCCAATCGGAGGCTGCATCATAGCAAGCATCATCATAACTCCATCAATCATAAGCATGCATGCCATTAACATCCTCATTTTGCATTAAAGATCGCTCCACCAAATGGAGATGTCACGGCTGATTCACCCAATGAAGACTTTATTTTTACAGTATTGCCCCGCCAGTCGAGAGGCTTTACTTCACAGTGTTGCCCCGCCAGTCGAGAGGCTTTATTTTACAGTATTGCCCCGCCAGTCGAGAGGCTTTACTTTACAAGTGTTGCCCCGCCAGTCGAGAGGCCAGTGTTGCCCCGCCAGTCGAGAGGCTTTACTTTACAGTGTTGCCCCGCCAGTCGAGAGGCTTTATTTTACAGTATTGCCCCGCCAGTCGAGAGGCTTTACTTTACGAGTGTTGCCCCGCCAGTCGAGAGGCTTTACTTTACAAGTGTTGCCCCGCCAGTCGAGAGGCTTTGCTTTTTAAGTGTTGCCCCGCCAGTCGAGAGGCTTTACTTTACAAGTGTTGCCCCGCCAGTCGAGAGGCTTTGCTTTTAAGTGTTGCCCCGCCAGCCGGAGGCTTTACTTCCCAAGGTTATTTCACCTACAGTACATTCACTCCGCAAAATGGAGACGTCAACAATCGTTTGGATATCTACACTCTGCTCTTTACATTACAATTTTAATTTACAATTTTGAGCCTCAACAGGTACTTTGTAACCCCTTTTACCTGTTTTGCAGGATGACACACTACAACGTGGAACTACCTCTAAGCAGCGATTGAGGCAATGCTTGATGAGGAATACCAAACTCACAAGCCAGAGTTTCAAGACTAGCACTCCGACTCCGATTCCTGTGATCAGTTGTCCATATTTCTAAATCAGAGTACACCTGCTCTCACAAGCATCGATACCCTTTTCTCTATCTCCTAGAGTTCCCACTAGAGGATATTAAAGGGACTACCTTCATCCAGCGATTCGATGTGATCTTATGAAGATGCGAGATGCACCTAGTAGAGTCTCGTTTATGGGTGTGTTGTGCACCACATTTATAATCGGGAGACTGTGAAAGTGCACCCATTTTGAAAAGATTATTGTCATGTAGGAAATAACCTATCGTCAATTCCATAAAAAACTCTTTCCAAGCTCAACTAAGAGACCAGTGTCAACCATAAATCATACACTGGGGCAAATTTTGAGGACTGCCTCAAAATTTACCATAATCCTCTATTCAGGACTGCAACCACCCTAATTCCCATTTCCTTAGGGATATGTAGGCAGCTCAATTTCGATCATGGCCATACCCACTCCATTCGTGCCAAAGTCATCTTCCCCTTTACCGCAAAAAATACCAGAGTCGACATAAAACCAACACTGGGGCAAAATTTTGAGGACCTCTCAAAATTTTTTGAACTACATTGGCCTGATTCTCGTGAAACCCGAGATATGTAGGCAACTCAGAGACCAGAGTTCGGTCGAATTCATAATGACAATAACCTTTCTCTTTCTAGGAACGACCTTTCCAAAAATTTGATTTTTTTCAGTCGAGACAAAATTGGCTTTACGTCAACATCTTCGCCCAAAGACTCTTTCATCATCTTTGTTCGAAGAGGGGCAAGTTGTTGACACCCAATTTTGGCCCTCCTTTTTCCCATAATTAATTTTTTATATGCTTCTTAATCCCGAGGACTTTTCCAAAATAATTTTCTTATTTTTATATTAATTTTTATAAATTTTGGCACCAATAATCATTTTTTAAAATGATTTCCTTTACTTTTTATAATAATAATTACTAAAATATTGTATCTTATAAAATCACCCCAAAAATATTTTATAATTCATTCTTTTTAACAAGATATTGGTATAGTAACTTTTATTTCAAACTCTAAATGAGATTTGTCGTATCGCTATAACATTTCCTAAATATTGTTCTATCAATTGAGGATTACGATTATGCGTACCAAAATTATGTTTAAGTCAACTATATAAGTATTTGAAATTAATCGGGATGAAAGAATGCATCGTTAAATTAATTAAATGGAAAAACTACTAGGGAAAATCACATTTTTTCTACCAAATTAACCCATTTACCCAAATTTTGGGCCAAACAATTATTTGTTTCAGCCCAAAATCGCCTAGCCCACTACCCAATTCGCCCGACCCGGCCCAAATCCCCCACCAGCCCAATTACCCTCAACTAAACCCACCTTAATCCTCACACTCTCCATTCTCTCACTCCTCTTTCAGCCGACACCCCCAAACCCCCCACTTCGTCCACTCTCAACCCCAACTGCCGACAGACCACCCCCACCCCCAAAAACCTCACCTGCTGCCGCCGCCCAAACCCCAAAGACCCGCCGGATTTTGCGGGCAAACGGCGACCACACCCTCTCCCGTCACCTCACAACGTCCCTTCCCCTTTTCGGAGGCTTTTGGTAGCCTCGAAAAGGTCGCCACCGCCGGTGGCAGACCTCGGAAAAGAGGAAACCAGCCGCTGCCCGACTGTCTACCTCCACCGCCTCCGACCCATCACCATCCGCCTGAAAAGGTAGGCATCTCATCTTCCTTTTTCTTCAGTTTTCATCATTTCTTTTGCAACTTGGTTTTCCAAGAATTCAAAATTTGAATTCTTGGGAAGAAAACCGTTGGAGCCCTAAAATTTCGGCTATAAAAGAAGCACTTGGGTTTCCATTTCAAAGGGAGAAGAACACACACACAGAGAACACACACACACACAGAAACGGACACACAAACACACGCACACACAGCGACGGACGGGCGGAAATCAAAAAAAAAAAAAATATCAACAGCTCACTAGAAATTGTTCTCTGGTTGTTCATTGTTGATTTCCATATACTCCCTACTAGTTTTGCTTCCTGATTGTTTTCGTTTGCTTTACTCGGGTAACCGGAATCGGAGTCGGAATAGCTAGTTTGGAACTCGACACTCAACGGCCTCAATCGCTGCCCAACACAAGGTAAAAATCTTTCTTATAACTCAGTTTCTGTTCTCCTCTTATTTGGTTATGATATATTTTCGTAAAGAAGAATGTGTGAGCATCTTGTTTGGTTTCGTGGTTTGGCTGTGTATGGTTGGTTTGTGCGATATATGTGAAAAGAAATAGAGTTTCGTTTTACTGCTTAGAGGAGCGAAATTTTAACAGTGAAATGGTTGAATTAAAATCGGTAGTGTTGGTTTCAATTTTTTGTATTATGCTTGTTATCATTTCTCTTTGGATGTTGGCTGACTTCGCTTGAGTTCCAAGAGCGTGTAAATTCTACCCCGCTTAATTACTTTATATTTAGTTTTATGATCTGTTAATTGTGTGAGTTTGTTTTGTGGTTGTTTGGCTGATTTTTGGTTAGAAAATAGGGTCTGAAGATAGTCTCTGGTTGATGTTGTTCATGTTAGATTATGTGTGGAAAATTGTTGTAACTTGAAATTAGCTCAAACAAATTTTGTAAAGTCTGATGTTGTAAATGGTTGGCTGTTTGTTCATCTGGTTGCGAGTGTGAGTTTGAAGTGAATCAGTTTTCGAGCCATTTGGTTGTACCTATAGTCCATGGTATGTTTTTGTAGAATATTTACAACCTTTAATTAGCTTAAAATGGATTATAGGAAGTTAGAGTCTTCAGAGGTATTTGGTGGACTGTCTGAGTTCATTGTGATGTCGGTGTTGATACTTTGAACATAGTAATATGGCCTAAATATGTTCTGTTGGTTCGTATGATACAAACAGCCCTTTAACTTAGCATGAAAGGCTCTAAAAGGTTAAAACTTCAAATATGATTGGCTGTTCATCATAGAACTCTCGTAGTTCTTACATTTGAATGTTGGAATATTGTATCAACTGTTGGTTTTTTTATCTTAGGCCAGCTGCTTACTTAAATGAAATTTTCCACTTCTAATTTAACTTAGCTATTTTTTTTGGTTTCAATGTGAGTTTAAAAGTCCACTAGTTTGCTTGATATCATGGCATAGATATGGAAGTAACAACTTGAGTTTAAATGTTGTTTACAAGCTAGAAAACCCACTGTTAAGGTATTTTCTAATCAATTTGAACAAGTTTGTGATATGGTTGTATCTATAGTCCATGGTATGCTTTGTAGACTATTTGCAATCTTGATTCAACTTGAAATAAATTTCAAGAGGCTCCAAGTCTTCAAATGAGCATGGCTACCTTTGTTGCATAACTAGAGGTTAGGATCAATGTTTACTCTTCATAAAAGTTGAGTTTTTCTTGTTGTTTTCTTTTACGGATTGAGTTGAAAGAGTATGTAATCATCCCGTCTTGTTTTAATCACAACTAGGGGCTGATTTTGTTTGAATCGGAAAAAGTATATGTATGTTATGCTTCCATTTCTTGAAATTTAAATTCTTAAGTTAAAAGTTTCAATAAGTTTGTCACTTTTTTTTAGTCCCGAAGATGTTGTTTAGGATAGGAATATACATATCATGATTATATTTCCGGCGTTTGTTAAGTATTGTGGTCTCTAACTTTTCTTTAAACACCTTAAATCCGAGTAAAAACGTGGTTAAATTAGTGTGCATTGCTAGAAAAAGAGCGCTGCCCCATTTTCATTATTTTGGTTTTTAACTCGGGTTTAATTTCGGGAATGCTAGCTTAAGGAATTTATCATGAACTAACGTAGTAGTTTGGTTCCCCTTTAATCTCCCGGTTATTAGTGTTATCTTTTTGAAGTGATTTGTTTCATAACTACTTTCCTTAATTGAAATAAATAATAATAAGATTTTATATTGCTACTTGTTGTGTACTTTGTTTTCCAACAATCGACTAGTGTTGAAATGTTCGTTTTGACTAAGTTCTTTTCGGATATCATCTCATGTTAGTTCGTTTGTGCTCTAGTCAAATAAATTCGATCATTTACTAAAGATGAAGCAAAGTATGGTTATATGTCGTCCCTCATATATGCTTGTGTATTTACCGAATAACATGTTTGTTTTCCTTATCCCTTTATTATTAAGTTTGGCATATTTCTATATTTTTGTAAACTTTGTTATGCAAGTTACTAATCTTTATCATTTTTCTTGTGTTACATGAAACAACCGGAGAGCTGGAGTTCTCACTTGAAACTCAACATCGGCCCAATATGTTTTGGGTCGAACAACTATTAGGAACCATCGCGGTGTTTCAGAGTCACTCATTAGGAGACTAGTTCCTCCAAAGGAACTTAACATACTTAGTCCTTTATTTTTTTTTATATGCTTTTCTTATTACTTGAATTTGTTGACTAACTTTGTATTATTTGGGTGTGTACTTTTCTTTGTGATTTTTGATTAATGTTTATTTTTGGTTTATAGTTTCGAATGGATTACTTTATTTAGCTTAAAATTTTGAAAGTAAGTTTCCTTCACTTTTTTTTAGTTTAGACAAATGTTTCGGGTTCCTTTTTTTTTTAAATACTTTAAAATTAGTGGTTAAACACTTTCAAAAATAGTAATAATAAATAGTGAATAGTGCAGAGTTTTCATTAACTAATTAAGTTTTTTGTTTCGAGAAAAACTTGTTCCAATTAACTCGCGGTAGATTTTCAAAAGAATCAAAAATATTACTTAGCGATTCAATTTATTTTCAAACAAATTTCAGTCATTCTCAGGCCTTAGATTAAAGAATGTTTTTTATCTAACTTAGGCAAGCCTTCTTTATATATATATTAACAACTTATCTATTCTCTTATTCTAACCCCAATATTTTACAACCATTTTGCTATATATATATTTTGAGATTTTCAGATTTTTAAGGCCTCAAAACGCAAGGTATATATATGCCATATGCTATCTACTACAAGGTATATATATTTATATTTCTACTTACTCATTCTTCCTACTTAAATTAAACATATATTATTTTATCACAATTGCATTTACGTACATAATATTTTCTCTCATGTTCAATGTGTGTTTATTTCTCACTTTATAAAATAAAGTCTTTTTTATATGAAACAAATAATTTTCATTCTCTACGCAGGTCTTCAAATTATTCTTTTACATGAAATGCATTTACCAAAACAAATATGATTTTTCTCTTATATCTTTTTTCTCTATTACCGGTATACCTATTTCTTATATATTTTTACTTATCCAAATCTTTTAAATAATAAACTTTTCACATGATTTCCTATATTCTAAATATACATACGTCATCTTTACTATCTTTTTAATAAACATGTCATAAACTTTTTCCCAAAAACTCTAAAAACTACATATTTTTTTTACTTTACAAAAAGTATTTGTATAAATAAATGTTTTCATTTTTTTACATAGCTTTTAAGTATATATTTCTTATAAATCATAAAGTTCTACATACTTTAATTATAATTACGATAAAAGTATTGTTATTAAACTTTTCATATTTTTGACATGCACGTACATAGGTTTCATCTTTTACCATAAGCATACTTTATATTTTTTGCCTATTGTAGTGGCATGTGTCATATACTTTGAGTTTTCTTAAATTAATAAAATATGTTTTTATCACCCTTTTTTTTAGCAAATAATGAGCAAATAACTTTCCCAAATATTGTTTTCTAAACTGAGTTTAAGGACTATCTTCGGATAGGCTCTGAAGGGTGCCTAACACCTTCCCTTCGAGTAACCAAAACACTTACTCAGAATCTCAAACGTTTTCGCAGACTAAAAACAGAGTTTTACATACAAAATGGTTTCCTAAGTTTCCTAAAATTTAGGTGGCGACTCTAAACCCTTTTCTAAAACAAAGGCAGAAAGAGCCGGATGTTGCAAGCATATTTTGGCCAGTCCGAAATAGGGCGCGACACAAGTCTAAAACCTGTTCTCAATTATCATCTAGGATCTTTTTTTGTCCATTGTGCCCTTTCTTTAGCAAAATCTGCATTGATACCAAAGATTTGTAGGTCTTTCGAGGCAACTTATTCTATGTGATTTTAGGTATACCGTCCTCTTTTAACACCTTTACTTACCATAGTTTCGCTGAAACTGCAAGAATAAAACATGTTCAGTGTAAAAGAGCCAACGTACCTTCTTTCCATCAGATGTCTGAACCTGAACATCCTGTCCATTAATCTGTGATACTTGTCCATCAATCCAAGCAACAGATTGATCCTCAATCCACACATGAGAGCCCACAATGATATTTACCGGAGTGCTCTGCATACAATTTACCTTTCCATCAGATCAAAAGCCAAAGGCAGAAGTTCTTATTTTCTTTTGTTTAAAACAGCACAGAAGAATATAATTATTTACTTATCACGAGATAGAGGCTAAAGAAATAGGAACACATGCTCCATGATAGACCCCAGATGGTACACCCCAATTGACATGCACAATAGATTTGTTTTACATGTAAGTAGCATATACAAAATAAGAGCATAATACATAAACATTCCCTTTAACTTGGCCTCAGCTGGCATCTATGCCCTCTAACTTTGGGTGTCCACGAGTAGGCACTTAAACTATTATAAAGTTAAACAAGTAAACACACTCGTCCTACATGAAAATCTCACGCGATTTGATGTGTAGGATGCGTGCATCTCACGCGATTTAGGATGCCTTTGTCTAAAATTTCCTCTCTTTTTTTGTGGTAATGATGCTAAAATTTCAGAACAGTACTTCACTGGGAAAAGATTGCTCCTTCACCTATTTGAGGGTTTCCATTTAAGATAAATGCACATGTTGTCCTGTTGATCAGTCACTATACTCATACATTCCAGAATTTGGGGTAAACAGAGCTTGGAAATACCCCCAAAGAAGATAAACAAATCGGCAATCTTTGATTCTCTTATGAAGAATCCTCAATACCCACCTAGCTACTATACTCAACAGTTTATCATTTCAAGCAAATTGGCGTTCCCTAACACTAATACCTAAATTCAACTTGTACCAAAAAAACACTATAAAAAGCATCTACTTTACCAAAAAGATCACAAGTATAGCTCGGAAAAAATACGGTAGGGAAAGAGCAATGCAGTTCGGGGAATCTTAGTAGCTCAGTTGGTTGGCTACCTGAATTTTCACCTTGTTGGTGAGAGTTTCCCACCTTGTAATCCCCTCCACCATTTCCTTAGTGGCGAAGCCAAAAATTTCGTGAAGGGTGTTCAAGATTTAATTTTTGACCTATATACATAATATAAATTTTCGACCAAGGGTGTTCAACTGATCACCCTTCACTGCATGTGGCTACGCCACTGCATTTCCTCTTCCCCCCTACCCCCAATTTTTTTGTGGAGTGTGAAAAGATGAACATAGCATCTTTAGTGATTCAAATCAGCCCTTCATCTATACATCCAAAATTAGCGAAACCCCATTTGTAAATTCCAGAATTTAGGAATAAACAGAGGATCTAAATACCTAAAAGAAGATAAACAAATCGGAAAGCTTTTGATTCTCTTACTCAACAGTTTGTTCATTAACTGTTTATGGAGTGTGAAAAAGATGAACATACCATGTTTAGTGATTCAAATCAGCTCTTCATCTATACATCCAAAATTAGCGAAACCCCATTTGTAAATTCGGGGAAAAAAACCAAAAACTCGTCAATTTTCACAAAAGATAAAAAGGTAAAATGCTGTATACGATAACCGTCTATCAAGTGTTTGATGAATTGCTTGAGTGAAGTAGATCTGAGTGATGAATGGATGTGACATTGTTGGACAACAGAAGCTAATGCTACGGAACAGGAATTGTTGAATCTTTCTCTTTTGTATATATGTGGACATTCTTGGCGGGAGCACCGGAACTCAAAATAACTGTCCTCCGTTTCATATTATTTGTCCATTTTTCTTTATACACACGTTAGGTTAGGTGTGTTTGGTACGAACGAAAAATGTTTCGTTAAGAAAGAAGTGAATTTCGTACTTATTTTCTATAACTAAGCAAGAAAATATTACTCCCTCGCCCCAATTTATATGAGTTAGTTTGACTCAACACGGAGTTTAAGTAAAAAGAAAACAGACTTTTGAAATTGTGGTCTAAAATAAGTCATAAATGTTTGTGTGACGGTAAATCATTTCATTAAAATTAAATTGTTTTTAAATATAGAAATGTGTCATTCCTTTTGGAACTGATTAAAAAGAAAAGTGAGTCATATAAATTGAGACAGAGAGAGTATACAAAAACATTTATATGTAATCTAGCAAAATACTGTGAAGAGACGGGATGGAAAGTGGTGGTTCGGGGGTGGGATGGTCAATGACTGAGGATTGAAGATATTGGGCGCGTGGAGAGGAGACAATAAACTTGAAATATCACTTATAAAACTTGTTTTTCCTGCTTTCATTAGGAAGTCATTTTCCTTATTTTTAAGAAGTTTATTTTCTTAGAGTCAAAATATTTTTATCAACCAAACATGAAAAAATTAAAAAATATTTTCCTTCGTACCAAACACACTTTTTAACTCTTTTTAATACACTATATTTATGTGCGTTATCCATCACTAATTGACTAATATAATATAGGGAAAAAGTCAAAATTATCCTTTTAGTTTGAGAAAGGTCTAATATTATCCTCGTGGTTTATGAAACTTTTAATCTTGCCCTTTGGTGAAATGAATTACGTAAAAATTTACTCACTTTAAATTTTAAACTTTGCACATTTTTTAAGAAATAATAATTGATATGAGTGTTTTTAATATATAGTGGACAAGTATAAATAAACGTGACAGTTAGTGTTATAATACAATACATTTCCTAAAGTTAGCAAAAGTAAACAAACAAAATTCAATCCAAAAACGTGTAAAAGATTGTGTCTTCAATAACTTTGATCTCCAAAAATATGGGATAAGTCAGTACATTATGGTACACATTATACTATTTTTTTATTTATTTATAGTAAAGTCAAATCCTTATTAAATATTATGGACGGTACGTATTATTCCACTTTACAGTGAAAATTTAATTATTTAATTTGATAATATTTACTCCTATATTCACTTGGACGGCTACAAATTAAATACCATGTAACTTATTCACATGAGCCGACCAGAAATCCAGAATATTAATTGATAATTATAAAAAAAGAAACTATTTCCTATAAAAGGTCAAAATATATGATAGTGTAAAAAATTATTTATATATCGTCAGTACATATAGATATAATTCAAATCCTAAAAGGGAATAGTATGTTCTGTATAAACTTAAGGATAATAATTAACATAATTTTCTATTGAAATACTAATAGTTAAACATAAAAAAAGAAGCTAGCTTTTATACTTGATAGTGTAAAAAATCATTTATATATCATCAGTACATCTAACTTAAATCCTAAAAGGAAATAATGCCAGTATAAACTTCAGGATAATTACACATAATTTTCTATCAAAATATTAATTGATAATCATAAAAAAAGAAGTTATCTTCTATGTATAAAAGGATAAAATATATCGATAGTGTAAAAAAATCATTTATATCGTTCATACATATATAATAACTTAAATCCTTGAAGGACATAAATAATGTCGGTATAAACTCACCACTAGAAATAAAAGTTTTTTCACCGCAAATCAGTGAAAAATTTGTGCTATTAAACATAATTTTTCCACCAAACCAATTCACTGTAAAATGCATGATGGGAAGTAGGAACAGATTTTCACTGAAATAGTGAAAAACTTCCTAATTATTCTATATGAAAATATTACTATTTCTTATTTTTTTTCACCGATTCAGTTAAAATATTTGCAGAAATAACCACTAAACGTTTTTCAGTGGGAAAATAGTGATTTTCTAGTAGTGACTAAAGAAATATTGTACGAAAGAATCCCACTTATTCATGCCCTGTTATAAGGTTCGATATTCAGATTTCCCTATTAATCCAAATTCACATTTTGTAAGAGACCCATTAAAAGACAGATACGCTCTCGACCAAGATTTTACATGAACCCGAGATCCCTGGTTAACTCTAAAATATAAGTACGTATAGCATGTGCATGGCGTGTTGCATGTTATTTAAGTTGTAATAACTTCCACAATTATACTTTCGGTTTCTACTCTTTCAATAAAGTTCCCTTTCATACTTTTGGGTCAAATTAGTCCTTCAAAAGAATTTAAAGAATATTGAAAAATGTCCAATAAATCATCCTATTTTTAGACCTCTCAAATCCTTATAAATACACCAATCATTTTCTCATACATTTTGTGTAACTTAGTTTATAACATAACATTCACTACAAAAACAATACTGAACTTCATCATTGAATCGTTCATAGCTAGCTAACAGATTTTTTCTGATAATCTGTTGCTGAATAGGACTAGTGACGAATTTCATTGTTTAATAGTGATCTTGATTTTTGCAAAATGAATATGAGAATTCAAAGAAGCCCTATTGTTTTAGCAATATTGGTGATTATTGTATCAACCATCACACAATATGAAGCAACTAGAGTTCTTCTTGATGATCAAGAAGGAGGAGGAAGGGTAGTTTGGTCAAAAAATGTAAACATTTTGTTGTTGTTACCATCTCTTCAATGGCGTCGAGTCTCACCACCGTCACCCAATCCCGCCACCAGTAAAAGACCTAGCGGTAGCGGTAATATCACGCCAAGCATGGTCGGCCAGAGGAACTTTGTTGGCCAGAAAACAACTATTTCTCCTCATCGTCATCCTCCTCCTAGTAAATTCATTACGAGATCAAAACATGAGTTTGAAGTTTGACAATTATATTATACTCATTAATGAGGTGTGACATTTTTTTTTTTTGGATTTAATTTATATACGCTGATGATGTAATAAGTATATTTTTCTTACACTTAATTAACTTGTTATATATATAATAAAGAATTACCTTTGTTATCTTACTTCCATGTTACAAATTCCTGTTTATTATAGAAAGTTACAATAAATAGTTCATTTAGTGAAAAAAATATATTTTCAAGTCGGTGAGTATAAAAGAGAGAAATATATTCAAACCAACATAAAAGGACGGTTGTTATGATCATCAAGGAACATTGTATAGATGAATGAGACTATATTCTTTTACCTTTAATCAAAGATCTCCCGAATCTTGAGAACGGAGAATCCTCCCTCCAGTATGGATCCTACACGAACGCGATACAGATTATCGAGCTAGCTAGTAGATTTCAAAAACCAAATGGTTAAACAAATAAATTGGTGTAACTTTTTTTTTTTCTTGTCAAAATAAATGGGCAGAAAATATCGTTTTTTTTTAATTTTCAATATTAAGAAAGTCAAATTTTTGAGTCTCTTCTCTCACATATATATGACTCTTTCAAAAATTAAAATAAATTCACAGATTATTGACTATTTCAATTCAATTTCTGTAAATTTTACGTCAATTAATTAGTCAACAGTCAAAAAATTTGAAATTGAAATTAATAACACGTTATGAAAGTTGTATAAATACACCAAACACTTCAATTATATTCTCATCACAAAATTACTTTACCAAAAATTCATATTAATCCTACATTAATCATATATATTTCAAACAAACTAAATCAACATGTCAATTTCTACACAAAGTAACAATTTTTCTAATATTGTTTGTATAATCTTGCTATTTTTTATTATATTCCTAAGTATGGAAACAAGTGATGCAGCAAGATTCCTGGAACATGAAGAACATTATCTTTTGTTACCATCTCTGCAATGGCGTCCAGTTCGTCCTCCTAGATCAAATCCTGGTACTAATTCTCGTACGAACGTGGCAAGTCAGGTATCAGAAAGAAACTTTGCAGGTCGTAAGGAAGTTGTTCATCCTCCTCCTCCTCCACTTTCTTTTTCCGGTACTGATATTGAGCACCTATAACAGAGACACAAAAACGTCATGTGATTCGTGTCTGTGAGAGCTAGGTAGAATAAAATAGTTTAGATGGGCACAAATTGACCCGAATACTAATGTAATTAGCCTATAGTATTGGCGTACGATAGTGAAACTTCGTTTCATTGATTTATTATTATTTTTATATATATTTAATTTTGTATCAACAATCATACTTCATATTTACTATTAATGAGATGATTTATATATACTACACAAATATTTATAATTTGATTTATATAGTATAAGTTTCAAAAGTTTATTTCTTAAACTTTGTATCTAGCTAGTCAAAGTGCATCAGATAAATATGATTGAGATGGATGGATGAAGTTATAACAAAAGACCTAAAATGGCAAAAATACAAATAATGAAGGTCAAACTTTACCTTATTATTCCCAGATAACGGCTCGTTTTTTTATTCTCACCCGATATTTGATACTCATATTGAGATATCCCCTACTAATTCAGATTCGTGCCCAAGGAGGAATATCTAACGACTCGTTGTTTAGAATTGAGGCAATGAGTCCTTACCCGCACTCTAAGTATGTAGGTATCGAAAAACATAACAACTTAATCAATCAGATCCACCGAAGTTATTTTGTCTAGATAGAATATGAGAATTCAGTTGAGAGATCTCAATCATCCCTCCTAACGAAGAAAGAAAGACAGGCTCGGGTGGTTGATGAAGATAATATTTCTTTTCATATGCCCAAATTTTGATGGACAAGTTTGTTCGATGTATGTTTTGGTTCAAAAGAGGTAGTTTATAATTAGTATTAAAGTATCTAGGTTAGGTATGCGTAAGACTGGCCGCCGGACCGGACCGGAATGGCCGGACCGGAACAGACCGGTACCGGACCGGACCGGTACGACCAGTACCGGTATGGTGACCGGTACCGGAATGAACCGGACCGGAATGGCCGGTATGGGTACCGGATTCCATCCCATTCCGGTTGAAACCGGAATGGACCGATGCCGTACCGGAATGGTACCGGAATGGGCCGGACCGGTTTGCCGGAATGGGTTTTTTTTTTTTTTTTTAAATTTTTTTATTTTGAATTACATTTTGAATTTCAAACTTAATTTTCAAGTGATAACTTATAACTTAAAAGTTTTTATAATTTATAACTTAAAAGTTAAATAGTTAATTATGATTTAAAATTTTATAACTTATATAAATTATATTTGAAGTTTATTAGTTTGTTAAAGTTTTTGTTTTTTAAAGTTTTTTAATTTATAAGTTTTATTTCTTTTAATTGAAGTTTGATTAAGTTTATAGTTTTTAAATGTTTTAGTTTGTTTAAAGTTTTTTATTTTTTTAAGTTTTCAATTTATAAGTTTATGTTTTGAAGTCTATTAGTTTATTTTTTTAAGTTTTCAATTTATAAGTTTATGTTTTGAAGTCTATTAGTTTATGTTTTAGTTTTATTTTTTAAGTTTTTAATTTATTAGCTTGTTGTTTATTTTTTGAAGTTTTCAATTTATTAGTTTATGTTTTCAATGAATAAAAGTATAAAACTATAAAAGTATAAAACAATGATAAAAATTAAAAAAAAATCAATTTATTCAAAATTTCAAACTAATATTACAATTTACAACTATTAGTAAAGCGCCTAATTTACGCAGCCACCTTCTAGGAAGGGTTCTGTTTCAACTAAGTTCTGTTTCAACTAAGCGCGCCTAATTTACGCAGCCACCTTCTAGGAAGGGTTCTGTTTCAACTAAGCCTCGAATGTAATACTAATAGTTGTATAGATTTATAAATTTATCTTCTAAACTTTGTAAAGTTTCAGCTTCTTCAACCTCAATTCCTGGTAAAGTTGCTTGACGATCTTCAAGTTCAGCGCCATCATCACTATCAAATCCAATGAGGTTATCTATGGCTTGTTCTGCTACTTTTTGCAACTTTGGTCTTCCAACGTTTCTTCGCTCGGCGTTGATCCAATCTCTAAACAACACTGATACCTCCAAACTGTCTTCTGCCAAGGAATATCTATGGTCTCCAATTTGAAATCTTGCCGCGCTGAAAGCTTGCTCCGAAGCAACTGATGATCCTTGAATAACTAGCACGTCTCTCACCATCTTGCTAAGTTTTGGAAAGTAATTTTCACGAGATTTCCACCAATCCAATAGCTGTGGTATGCCATCCGTAGTTGGAATATTATCAACACTCTGTTCAAGATACTTAGAAAATTCACACTTATTAGAAAAATCAAGACCAAGTTGTGATCTTGCTTTACCATGGACACCTGATCTCGACGTAGAAGTTTGAGGGGCATGATCAAGATTTTCTAAGGTCTTAGTATATTTTTCATACATTTCCTTAGCCAAAATTTTAATACTATCTTGACATGTTATTAAATTCGGTGTTTCTTGTGGTGAAATATCTAAATTAGTATAAATTTCTCTAACTAAACCTTTTGCGCCAAGTTCTTTATATTCTGGGTTAAAAAGAATTGCAGTTAAATAAATTTGTGGAATAGGAAAAAAATATTTTTTAAATTTTTTAATCATAGCTTCAATAGAATCTTTAAAATATGAATTTTGTTTATACATAGCAAAAATGCTTGAAATATTCCAAATATGTATTAAAATTTCACTAATAGTAGGATAATATGTTCCGGAAAAAATTTTGGTAGCATCAAAAAATGATTTTAAAAAGACTTTAAGTGCTTCTACTGCATCCCAATCACTGTCCGCAAGTTTATAATCAGGATAAGCATTATGACTATTAAACATCATAGTAATAGGTTTTTTATACTTATAAGCAACTTCAAGCATTTCATAAAAAGAATTCCATCTAGTTTTAACATGTTTTGGAACTTTTCTAAATGGAACTTCACACAATTTACAAAAATCTTTATATTGTTGAATTCTACTATTATTATTCATATGAAAAATCCAAAAAATTGCATTTTCAACTTTATCAATACAACTATCAAATACCCTAATACCATCTTTCACAACTAAATTTAATATATGTGCACCACATTTGATATGAAAAGCATATTTACTAATTGGACAAAGTCTAGTTTCTAGCATAGTCATAGCATTTAAATTAGCAGAAGCATTATCTAAAGTAATACTAATCACTTTATCAGTAAGATAAAAATGTTGTAAAATTTTTAACACACTTGAAGCAATATAAGTACCAGTTTTTTTGTGTTCACAAATTTTATAAGCGATAATTCTTTTTTGCATTATCCATTTATAATCAATCCAATGTGCAGTAACAGTTAAATAATCAAATCCGTTAGGACTACGACCCATATCAGTGGTAATAGAAGCCCTACAATCCATCATATAAAAATATTTACGAAGATATTGCATATGTTTTTCATAAAATTCAAAAATATCTCTTTTTACCATGCTTCTTGTAATACCTTCAAAACTGGGATAAAATGTATCCCGAATATATCTTATAAAACCATCATGTTCTCCAAAATTAAAAGGCAAACCACAAACAACAACCATTTTAGCAAAATTTTCACGATCACGGTCCCTATTATAGGGCCGTTGTGAAACATGACCAGCAGGATTTGAAGGATTTAGTGAAGTTTGAATCATGTTTGACCCGCCAACAGAAGGTCCAATGCTAGAGCCAGCATCACCTTGACTAGCTAGATATGCTTGCCACTCTCTCGGATGTTTTTTAAGCAAATGAGTTTTTAACCCCCCAGTCGAACCTCCACTAGCACCAGATACATATTTCCAACTTTGTTTACAAATACGACACGTAGACACAGTTTTTTCTTCATTTAAAAAACAAAAATTCCACACAGCTGATTTTAAAGGACGTTGTGGTTTGGTCTTACCCCTCACTGGAGCAATAGGGGGAAGATCAGCTCTAACTTGAGGATTATCCTGAGTTGGAGCTTGGGGAATAGTGGGGGCGGGGGCAATAAAGGGACTAGTCGGTGTATCAGTTTCTTCTAAATCATCATCCTCATGCATTTCTACTTCTTCATTTAATTCATCTTCTAAATCATTATACATTCTTTCATAAGCTTCGTTGGGAATAGGGTCATCCGTAGTAAATGGAAAATTAGTTTCATTAACATGCGTAAATTCATCAGTATTAAATCTAACTTGAGGAAGAGCAGGGCGGAGAGAAGAACTAGAAGAACCACTACCTATTTTACCCTTCACATAACTTTTTGTTCTTGAAATAATACCTTTTTTACCGGATTTTTTTTGAGATGGATCCATAATATAATAAAATATAAAATTAGCAAATTAAAATAAATAAATCACAAGTTCACAAATCACAAATTCACAAATAAATCACAAATTCACAACTAATAAACAAGAATAAAAATTAAAAAATTAAAGAGTGGAACGAATATACCAACGTCTGCTGTAAAAACAGACGATTATAACTGAAATTTGAAAAAGATTGCTCCTCCAAAATTCACCAAATTATACTTCACTTGCAAAATAATAAGAATAATTATAGAATTTGTAAATATTAAGAGATGAAAATTGAGAGAGAATGAGAGTTGAATGGATGAATAAAAATTAAAAGGGGAAGGGGTATTTATAATGAAAAAATAGGAGGGGGGCTGTTAGGGGGGGTGCTAGGGGGTGCTGGGGGGGCTAGGGGGTGCTGGGGGGTGGGGGGTGGGGGTGGGGGGGCTAAAATAGCCGTTGGGTGGCTGAAATAGCCGTTACCCAACGGCTTAAAACGTTTAAAAAAAAAAAAAAAAAATTCGTTGACCGGTTGACCGGACCGGACCGGAATGGACCGGTACGGTACCGGTACGAACCGGTATCGGTTTGCCGGTATGGAACGGTAATTCCGGTCCATTCCGGTACCGGTACCGGTCCATTCCGGTACAGTACCGGTACGTACCGGACCGGAATGGACCGGAATGGTACCGGAATGGACCGGAATGGTACCGGTCCATACCGGTCCGGCGGCCAGTCTTAGGTATGCGCAAGTTGATTTACCTATACACCACCGTATTAAAAAAAATATGCTAGAAAGGAAAGAGGTAAAAACCTACACTACTAAAAAAAGCTGAAAACAAACCTCCAAAATGATATTTGGATGTCAGTTTTTGAGAAATACCAAATGTTAACTCGAAAGGCCAATAATTTTTTAAGATCCATGTGAATTTAGCAAAAGATTAAATAAATTGAAACATCATTAATCTTGTTTGATTAATTAAACAAATTTGAAAAGTAGCATAGGGTTGTATACTTTGTGATTAATACTCCCTCTGTTCTTAAATAAGTGATTATTTTGCCTTTTTATTTTGTTCCTAAATAGGAGATTATTTAAGCTTTCAAGAATAAATTGATCACATTCTTCCAAATTTACCCTTGTTTACATAACCAAAAATCATTAACTAGAAAAGATCATATTAAATGTACAATAAAATTTAATTAGGGGTAAGGTAGTAAAAACACCTATTATTTTCTAGGAGTGAGCAATTTCTTAAGGGGTGTGCTCAACCTAAAATGATCACTTATTCAGGAATGGAGGGAGTATCTCACGCGCCTTGAATACGTGTGGTACATGTAATTTTATGAAAAGGAGATTTTGTGGATTTTGTCCGTAAAGTATTTTTTTAAAAATTTTATGAAAAAAATTGGTGCGTTGATTTAAGGAGCAACAAATTTTAGTTGTTACAAACTTTCTTTTGAAATGAAAAGTAAAGTTTGAAGTAAAAAAAGTTACTATACTTCCTCCGTTCCTAAATAAGTGATCATTTTACTTTTTTATTTTGTTCCTAAATAACTGATCATTTAGGCTTTCAAGATTAAATTGATCATATTCTTCCAAATTTATCCTTGTTTACATAATCAAAAACCATTAATTAGAAAAAATCACATTAAATGTACAATAAAATTTAATTAGGGGTAAGATAGTAAAAATACCTTTTATTTTCTAAGAGTGAGCATTTTTTAAAAAGATGTGCTTAACCTAAAATTATCACTTATTTAAAAACGGAGGGAGTAATACAACAAGAAATATTCCTCTCTTTCTTTTTCTTTTTTTTTCAATCGTTTTTTTCACATATATATGACTAGATTAATTCAATTTCTGAATTTCTTTGTCACCCAAAGTAGTCAACAGTCAAAAATTAAACCATGAAAAAGTTGAAATAAAATATATAACACGTTATGAAAGGGTTATAAATACTCTATAAATCTCATTACCAAATTCTTCAAAATATCAAATATTCTTACATTTCCTTCTTATTTTTCCAACAAATTAAAATCAAACAATATGGTAGCAAAAAGTTATTATAACAATATTTTTGCAACTCCTTATTGTATAATATTGCTTCTATTTTTGTTCCTAATTAGCATGATGAAAACAAGTGAAGCAACAAGATTTCTTGAACATAAAGAAGATCGTCAAGAAGAAAGTGTAATAATTTGGAAGGGAAAAGAAAATCTCTTGTTACCATCTTTGCAATGGCGTCCTGTTCGTCCTCCTAGATCTAATCTGGGTACCAATTCTCGTACGAATATAGTAAGTCATGAGGTTTCAGAAATCAGCTTTGCAGGTCATAAAGAAGTTGCATATCCTCCTCCACTTCCTCCTTCCAAGAACGAGTATCCACATCAGAATGGATTTATGTTGTAGAAACAAAAAATGTTAGGTGATTTATGTTCATCTATCAAAGCATTGATGGACAAAGTAATTATTCGATACTTGTGCTAATGGGAGATAGCAAGTACCTAGTGAGATAGTCGAACTCACCCAAACTGGTTACATTGTTAAGAGAATAAATATATATTCCAAGACTCTTGATATAACATTGTATTGGACAAATATTATATGCTTTTTGTTTCATTGTTTTATTAATTTTTCATAGAGCCCACTATAGCCATGCAGTAATTAGTGGAGCATTTAATATTACAATCTTATTTATTTATTGCAAACGTGTGTTATTAGTAATTATGTTATTGTGTATTTTGATAATTATAGTGGCTTTGCTAACAAATTATGAGACAAATTGTTTCCATGAGACTTAAATAAAATATCATTATTGAGTTTTATTTAGCTTGTTTATATTCTCGATCCGTCCATTTTTACTTATTCATTATTGATTTGACACACATTTTAAGAAATAATAAATAATAAAAGTAATTTTACTATATCATCCTTTGAATATAGTAAATTTAATGCTTTGAAAAATGCATTGGATAATGAATAGTATTTAATACTCTCTCCGTTCCTAAATAAGTGATCATTTTAAGTTGAGCATACTCCTTAAGAAATTGCCCACTCCTAGAAAATAAAAAGTGTTTTTACTACCTTACCCCCAATTAAATTTTACTGTACATTTAATATGATCTTTTCTAATTTATGATTTTTAGTTATATAAACAAGGGCAAATTTGAAAGAATATGATTAATCTATTTTTGAAAGCCTAAATAATCACTTATTTAGGAACAAAATAAAAAAGCAAAATGATCACTTATTTAGGAACGAAGGGAGTAGCAAGGATAAAATGGACACAGGATGGTAAATTATCCATTAATTTTTCAAACTAGACAAATATTGTTGGACATGTATTTTTAGCACACTGGACAAATAAAGATGAACGTAGCGATTAGTAGAAGACAAAGTGAGTCTATTAGGCTTGAGTTGAATCTAATAAATGAAATTTTTTGGGACTGACGTTAGAAGGCTGAATATCAAAATTGAGGTCATTTAAAGTTAATTTGGAACAATTTTGAAGTAAACACGTGTCGAAATTTATATATGTCGTTAGCTTTATTAGGTATTTAAAAATTATAAAAAAACAAATAAAATAAATAAAAATTTAGTAAAAATTAGACCGATTGAGTTATAATTCACCTTTTAGCCATTTTTTAAGCAACTTTGGGCGGGTCAACTAGCACATTTATTAATGTGGTCCATTTGCGAAAATTTCACGGAGCACTCTATTTTGGTCTCCCATTTAATTGGTATCCGACATAAGTTTTTATTTTGCATCAATACCCAGTATTAAGTGCCTTCTGAATGTCCAAATTCAGTTCAACCCACTCATTTGACACCCTAACTACAAATACCAAAGCACATTAAATAAGACAAGATATTAGGACAATCAAGAAATTAAATATTGATGTCATCAGAATTTGTTTGATTCTCCTTATAAAAATAGTTAATGAAAAGGGGCGCTTTTGTTAAAGAACTAAGGAGTGTGGTGGAATTTATGAAAATTCTTCATTTTTAATCAGAAGTTTCGAGTTCAAATCCGAGAAAGAAAATTCCTATAGACAACACTAATGGAATGTTGGAATGTTTTTTTTTATGCCTTGTGTTATTCATAAGTCACAAGCCAAGTCAATGTTGGAAAAAAGAGAAACAAAGTGGATATTTGTCTCAGACTTCTATTATCTTATGGGACTTTTTAGTCATAAATCTCTTTAGTCTCCTTGGTGTAATAATAATTCAAACCAAAAACATAGTATTATATTTTTTTGAATGGAATATATACACAATCGTTTGATAGTTGATTAAAATTATGTAGATATTAATAATGCAAATATTAATTATATATGTGAGTATTCGTTATACGTGCAACTATAATTATGCATGTATTAGTTATTCTAGATTCTACCCCACGGGAGTGGAGCTAGAAGCTAGGGTAAGGCTTCGGCCGAACCCAGTAATTTTTGCTCAAACAGTGTATTTTTATTAAGAAATTAATTAAATATTAAGTTTAGAACCCAATTATTAACACTTGAAATTTTAGGTATAAAATTCAGAACCCATATGATTAAAATTTTGGTTTCACTTTTGCTATCCCGCATAAGTTAATATACTATTCCCTCATAACTTATACATATATCATATTAATTGTGCAGGTTTCTAAAATCAAACTTAAAAGATCTAATCCAGTCCAAACTTATTTGGATTATATTTTGGATTTTTTAATTTCTTCAATTCGAATGCCAAAAATCTTAATCGAAATTCTCATATTCAATCCGAATAGTCCGAACGCACACCCTATTTCTATATATGACTAGTCCAATTCAATTTCTAAATTTCTTTGTGACCCAAAGTAGTCAACATTCAAAACAATACTATATTTTTTTTTTGAAACTACCTATTTATAAAAGGGTATATAAATTACACAAAAACTTTCATTATATTCTCATCACCAAACTTCACCAAATTCAAAATATATTCCTAAATTTCTCAGCTTAAATTTTCCTACAAAAATAATAAATCAATATGACAACACAAAGTAACAAGTTTCTTGCTACATCTTGTTGTATAATCTTTCTTGTTTTTATGTTCCTAAGTATGGAAACAAGTGTAATTTGGAAGGAAAAAGAAAATCTTTTGTTACCGTCTCTTCAATGGCGTCCGGTTCGTTCTCCTAGATCAAATCCTGGCACCAACTCGTTTAATACAGACGTGGCAAGCCAGATATCAGAAAGAAACTTTGCAGGTCGTAAGGAAATTTCACATCCTCATCCACCTCCTCCTTTCAATAACGAGTATTCACATCTGAGACAAAAGATGTTAGGTGATCTTTTTTCGTCTGTCAGAGTATCGATAGACAAAGTTATTCGATATTTATGCTAGTGAAAGATAACACGTACCTAGTGATAGATAATCGAACTCACACAATATATTCCAAGACTCTCTTGATATAAACAAACTTTGTATTGGACAATTTATAACTTTTTTTTGAATATCCTTGTAAGAATTTCTGGTTCCGCCACTAATTTGTGAACTAACACAAAACAAAAATACTTATGTCTTTCATGTCTTGTGAATATTTTTTTTAAAGTTAAATTGTTTTTAAATATAGAAATGTGTCATTTCTTTTGGAACTGATTAAAAAGGAAAGTGAGTCATATAAATTGGGACAGACAGAGTACACAAAAACATTTATACTGCGAGGAGACGGGATGGAAAGTGGTGGTTCGGGGGTGGGATGGTCAATGACTGAGGATTGAAGATCTTATAAAATTTGTTTTTCCTGCTTTCATTAGGAAGTCATTTTCCTTATTTTTAAGAAGTTTATTTTCTTAGAGTCAAAATATTTTTATCAACCAAACATGAAAAAAATAAAAAATATTTTCCTTCGTACCAAACACACTTTTTAACTCTTTTTAATACACTATATTTATGTGCGTTATCCATCACTAATTGACTAATATAATATAGGAAAAAAGTCAAAATTATCCTTTTAGTTTGAGAAAGGTCTAATATCGTTCTCGTGATTTATGAAACTTTTAATCTTGCCCTTTGGTGAAATGAATTACGTAAAAATTTACTCACTTTAAATTTTGAATTTTGCACATTTTTTAAGAAATAATAATTGATAATGAGTGTTTTTAATATATAGTGGACAAGTATAAATAGACGTCACAGTTAGTGTTATAATATAATACATTTCCTAAAGTTAGCAAAAGTAAACAAACAAAATTCAATCCAAAAACGTGTAAAAGATTGTGTCTTCAATAACTTTGATCTCCAAAAATATGGGATAAGTCAGTATATTATGGTACACATTATACTATTTTTTTATTTATTTATAGTAAAGTCAAATCCTTACTAAATATTATGGACGGTACGTATTATTCCACTTTACAGTGAAAATTTAATTATTTAATTTGATAATATTTACTCCTATATTCACTTGGACGGCTACAAATTAAATACCATGTAACTTATTCACATGAGCCGACCAGAAATCCAGAATATTAATTGATAATTATAAAAAAAGAAACTATTTCCTATAAAAGGTCAAAATATATGATAGTGTAAAAAATTATTTATATATCGTCAGTACATATAGATATAATTCAAATCCTAAAAGGGAATAGTATGTTATGTATAAACTTAAGGATAATAATTAACATAATTTTCTATTGAAATACTAATCGTTAATCATAAAAAAAGAAGCTAGTTTTTATACTGATAGTGTAAAAAATTATTTATATATCATCAGTATATGTAACTTAAATCCTAAAAGGAAATAATGCCAGTATAAACTTCAGGATAATTACACATAATTTTCTATCAAAATATTTATTGATAATCATAAAAAAAGAAGTTATCTTCTATGTATAAAAGGATAAAATATATCGATAGTGTAAAAAAATCATTTATATCGTTCATACATATATAATAACTTAAATCCTTGAAGGACATAAATAATGTCGGTATAAACTCACCACTAGAAATAAAAGTTTTTTCACCGCAAATCAATGAAAAAATTGTGCTATTAAACATAATTTTTCCACCAAACCAATTCACGGTAAAATGCATGATGGGAAGTAGGAACAGATTTTCACTGAAATAGTGAAAAACTTCCTAATTATTCTATATGAAAATATTACTATTTCTTATTTTCCCACCGATTCAACTAAAATATTTGCAGAAATAACCACTAAATGTTTTTCAGTGAAAAATTTCAGTGGGAAAATAGTGATTTTCTAGTAGTGACTAAAGAAATATTGTACGAAAGAATCCCACTTATTCATGCCCTGTTATAAGGTTCGATATTCAGATTTCCCTATTAATCCAAATTCACATTTTGTAAGAGGCCCGTTAAAAGACGGATACGCTCTCGACCAAGATTTTACATGAACCCGAGATCCCTAGTTAACTCTAAAATATAAGTACGTATAGCATGTGCATGGCGTGTTGCATGTTATTTAAGTTGTAATAACTTCCACAATTATACTTTCGGTTTCTACTCTTTCAATAAAGTTCCTTTCATACTTTTGGGTCAAATTAGTCCTTCAAAAGAATTTAAAGAATATTGAAAAATGTCCAATAAATCATCCTATTTTTAGACCTCTCAAATCCTTATAAATACACCAATCATTTTCTCATACATTTTGTGTAACTTAGTTTATAACATAACATTCACTACAAAAACAATACTGAACTTCGTCGTTGAATCGTTCATAGCTAGCTAACAGATTTTTTTTGATAATTTGTTGCTGAATAGGACTAGTGACGAATTTCGTTGTTTAATAGTGATCTTGATTTTTGCAAAATGAATATGAGAATTCAAAGAAGCCCTATTGTTTTAGCAATATTGGTGATTATTGTAACAACCATCACACAATATGAAGCAACTAGAGTTCTTCTTGATGATCAAGAAGGAGGAGGAAGGGTAGTTTGGTCAAAAAATGTAAACATTTTGTTGTTGTTACCATCTCTTCAATGGCGTCGAGTCTCACCACCGTCACCCAATCCCGCCACCAGTAAAAGACCTAGCGGTAGCGGTAATATCACGCCAAGCATGGTCGGCCAGAGGAACTTTGTTGGCCAGAAAACCGTCATTTCTCCTCCTCCTTCTCCTTTTCCTAGTAAATTCGGTACAAAATTAAAACACGAGTTTAAAGTTTGACAATCATATGATACTCTATAACTGAGGTGTGTGACAACTTTTTTTTTTTGATTTAATTTGTATACGTTGATGGTGTAATAGGTGTATTTTTAACACTTAACTTGTTATATATATAGTAAAGAATTACCTTTATTATCTTACTTCCATGTTACAAATTCCTGTTTATTATAGAAATTAAGTTAGATATACTCTCTACTAAGTGATTTAATAGTCAAATATGATGTGTGTGACAAGTAAATGATCTCTTATGTCGACTTATAATTAAAATAGAGGAGGATGACCCTATACAAAAAATGATCATGTGTTATATTTATGGATCGATCTCTTATATTAATTTTCTTGCCGATTTCTTGCGAAAAGGGTCGTATATAACGAAAATAACATTTGTAATGGATTATAAAATTAAATTTTCCATTACATCATCCATGATTTTAGTTCAAAACGAATATTTTCTTATAAGTTTTAAATATTACAAAAACTTTTCTTTTATATGTACATAACAAAAAGATTATATATATTTAAGTAGCAAATTACTTATTCTCGTATATATCAAGATCAAGAATATAATTATTCCTATCTTCTCCACTCAATTTTTCAAAAATAAGTTTGCAAAATTACAGATAATAAAGAAAAGTAAACAATATAAAAGAGAATTGGATTTTTTTTCTTTTTTTTTTTATAGTTTTTCATTTTTCTTTTCGTTATTTTAATAGTTGTTTATATAATCAACGAGCATAGGTAGATCGTAGTATTGAACCTATCATATTATAAAAGTCATAGGTTCAGATCTACTATTTGTTACAATTTTAATTCATTTTATACTCCATGTAAAAATATTAAGTTCAGATAAATCCAGTATTAATTTAGCCATTTATAGCTTACAATATGGTTCTATTACACAAGATATGAAAGAAGAAATCACTATAAAATAATAGATTAGTGTTTCCACAGTGAATAGAAAAAAATACATTCGACGTAAAAATGCAGGTACTATCATCAAGGGACGTACTCCATCGTCTCAAATTATCTGACGTAATTTTTAAAAGTTAATTATTTGAAATTATTTATCACTTCAAAAATTCAAGAAAAAATTATCTCATTTTTTCCTTAGCAGTTACTCTCTTCGTATCTCAAATTATCTGTCGTGATTTCTTAAGAAATAGTTATCTTAAATTATTTTTCGTTTTAAAAGTTCAAAATAGAATTAAGCCATTTTATCCTTAATAGTTCTTAATGTCCTTGAAGGCTACAAACACCTTAATTGTGAGTGATATTATTATGATTGTTCAACCAATAAAAGATAAAATAGCTAAAACTCCTTCGTAGAAGGGAATCACGACAGATAATTTAAGGGGGGAGGGGGAGGGGGGGGGGGTTATTGTTACAAACACCTCAATAATGAGTGATATTATAATTGTTCAAGTACCAATGAAGGGTACTAAAACAGTTAAAACATCTCTCCTAATTATGTTTCTTACGGGATGTATAAAAGAGAATTACGACAAATAATTTGAGATGGAGGGAGCAGCTAGCAGACAATGAATGAGATTCTTTGCCCTTAATCAAAGAAGTCTCCCGAGCCTTGAATATGAAAAAGTTCTTGATAACAACCCTCTTATATGGGTCCTACGCGATGCGGATTAATCGAGCTAGCTAGTAGATTTTGAAAACCAAATGATTAAATAAATAAATTGGTGTAACTTTTTTTTTTCTTGTGTCAAAATAAATGGGCAGAAAGCATATTTTTTCTTTTTCAATATTATGAAAGTCAAATTGTTGAGTCTCTTCTCTCACATATATATGACTCTTTCAAAAATTAAAATAAATTCACAGATATTGACTATTTCAATTCAATTTCTGTAAATTTTACGTCAATTAATTAGTCAACAGTCAAAAATTTTGAAATTGAAATTAATAACACGTTATGAAAGTTGTATAAATACACCAAAAAAATCATTATATTCTCATCACAAAATTACTTTACCAAAAATTCATATTAATCCTACATTAATCAGATATATTTCAAACAAATTAAATCAACATGGCAATTAGTACACAAAGTAACAATTTTGTTAATATTGTTTGTATAATCTTTCTGCTTTTTATATTCATAAGTATGGAAACAAGTGATGCAGCAAGATTTCTTGAACATGAAGAACAATATCTTTTGTTACCATCTCTGCAATGGCGTCCAGTTCGTCCACCTAGATCAAATCCTGGTACAAATTCTCGTACGAACATGGCAAGTCAGGTATCAGAAAGAAACTTTGCAGGTCGTAAGGAAGTTGTTCATCCTCCTCCTCCTCCACTTTCTTTTTCCGGTACTGATATTGAGCACCTACAACAGAGACACAAAAACGTCATGTGATTCGTGTCTGTGAGAGCTAGGTAGAATAAAATAGTTTAGATGGGCACAAATTGACCCGAATACTAATGTAATTAGCCTATAGTATTGGCGTACGATAGTGAAACTTCGTTTCATTGATTTATTATTATTTTTATATATATTTAATTTTGTATCAACAATCATACTTCATATTTATTATTAATGAGATGATTTATATATACTACACAAATATTTATGATTTGATTTATATGGTATAAGTTTCAAAAGTTTATTTCTTAAACTTTGTATCTAGCTAGTCAAAGTGCATCAGATAAATATAATTGAGATGGATGGATGAAGTTATAAAAAAGACCTAAAATGGCAAAAATACAAATAATGAAGGTCAAACTTTACCTTATTATTCCCAGATAACGGCTCGTTTTTTTATTCTCACCCGATATTTGATACTCATATTGAGATATCCCCTACTAATTCAGATTCGTGCCCAAGGAGGAATATCTAACGACTCGTTGTTTAGAATTGAGGCAATGAGTCCTTACCCGCACTCTAAGTATGTAGGTATCGAAAAACATAACAACTTAATCAATCAGATCCACCGAAGTTATTTTGTCTAGAGAGAATATGATAATTCAGTTGAGAGATCTCAATCATCCCTCCTAACGAAGAAAGAAAGACAGGCTCAGGCGGTTGATGAAGATAATATTTCTTTTCATATGCCCAAATTTTGATGGACAAGTTTGCTCGATGTATATTTTGGTTCAAAAGAGGTAGTTTATAATTAGTATTAAAGTATCTAGGTTAGGTATGCGCAAGTTGATTTACCTATACACCACCGTATTAAAAAAAATATGCTAGAAAGGAAAGAGGTAAAAACCTACACTACTAAAAAAAGCTGAAAACAAACCTCCAAAATGATCTTTGGATGTCAGTTTTTGAGAAATACCAAATGTTAACTCGAAAGGCCAATAATTTTTTAAGATCCATGTGAATTTAGCAAAAGATTAAATAAATTGAAACATCATTAATCTTGTTTGATTAATTAAACAAATTTGAAAAGTAGCATATGGTTGTATACTTTGTGATTAATACTCCCTCTCTTCTTAAATAAGTGATTATTTTGTCTTTTTATTTTGTTCCTAAATAGGAGATTATTTAAGCTTTCAAGAATAAATTGATCACATTCTTCCAAATTTACCCTTTGTTTACATAACCAAAAATCATTAACTAGAAAAGATCATATTAAATGTACAATAAAATTTAATTAGGGGTAAGGTAGTAAAAACACCTATTATTTTCTAGGAGTGAGCAATTTCTTAAGGGGTGTGCTCAACTTAAAATGATCACTTATTCAGGAATGGAGGGAGTATCTCACGCGCCTTGAATACGTGTGGTACATATAATTTTATGAAAAGGAGATTTTGTGGATTTTGTCCGTAAAGTATTTTTTTTAAAATTTTATGAAAAAAATTGGTGCGTTGATTTAAGGAGCAACAAATTTTAGTTGTTACAAACTTTCTTTTGAAATGAAAAGTAAAGTTTGAAGTAAAAAAAGTTACTATACTTCCTCCGTTCCTAAATAAGTGATCATTTTACTTTTTTATTTTGTTCCTAAATAACTGATCATTTAGGCTTTCAAGATTAAATTGATCATATTCTTCCAAATTTATCCTTGTTTACATAATCAAAAACCATTAATTAGAAAAAATCACATTAAATGTACAATAAAATTTAATTAGGGGTAAGATAGTAAAAATACCTTTTATTTTCTAAGAGTGAGCATTTTTTAAAAAGATGTGCTTAACCTAAAATTATCACTTATTTAAAAACGGAGGGAGTAATACAACAAGAAATATTCCTCTCTTTCTTTTTCTTTTTTTTTCAATCGTTTTTTTCACATATATATGACTAGATTAATTCAATTTCTGAATTTCTTTGTCACCCAAAGTAGTCAACAGTCAAAAATTAAACCATGAAAAAGTTGAAATAAAATATATAACACGTTATGAAAGGGTTATAAATACTCTATAAATCTCATTACCAAATTCTTCAAAATATCAAATATTCTTACATTTCCTTCTTATTTTTCCAACAAATTAAAATCAAACAATATGGTAGCAAAAAGTTATTATAACAATATTTTTGCAACTCCTTATTGTATAATATTGCTTCTATTTTTGTTCCTAATTAGCATGATGAAAACAAGTGAAGCAACAAGATTTCTTGAACATAAAGAAGATCGTCAAGAAGAAAGTGTAATAATTTGGAAGGGAAAAGAAAATCTCTTGTTACCATCTTTGCAATGGCGTCCTGTTCGTCCTCCTAGATCTAATCCGGGTACCAATTCTCATACGAATATAGTAAGTCATGAGGTTTCAGAAATCAACTTTGCAGGTCATAAAGAAGTTGCATATCCTCCTCCACTTCCTCCTTCCAAGAACGAGTATCCACATCAAAATGGATTTATGTTGTAGAAACAAAAAATGTTAGGTGATTTATGTTCATCTATCAAAGCATTGATGGACAAAGTAATTATTCGATACTTGTGCTAATGGGAAAAACTGGTCACATTGTTAAGAGAATAAATATATATTCCAAGACTCTTGATATAACATTGTATTGGACAAATATTATATGCTTTTTGTTTCATTGTTTTATTAATTTTTCATAGAGCCCACTATAGCCATGCAGTAATTAGTGGAGCATTTAATATTACAATCTTATTTATTTAATGCAAACGTGTGTTATTAGTAATTATGTTATTGTGTATTTTGATAATTATAGTGGCTTTGCTAACAAATTATGAGACAAAATGTTTCCATGAGACTTAAATAAAATATCATTATTGAGTTTTATTTAGCTTGTTTATATTCTCGATCCGTCCATTTTTACTTATTCATTATTGATTTGACACACATTTTAAGAAATAATAAATAATAAAAGTAATTTTACTATATCATCCTTTGAATATAGTAAATTTAATGCTTTGAAAAATGCATTGGATAATGAATAGTATTTAATACTCTATTCGTTCCTAAATAAGTGATCATTTTAAGTTGAACATACTCCTTAAGAAATTGCCCACTCCTAGAAAATAAAAAGTGTTTTTACTACCTTACTCCCAATTAAATTTTACTGTACATTTAATATGATCTTTTCTAATTAATGATTTTTAGTTATATAAACAAGGGAAAATTTGAAAGAATATGATTTATCTATTTTTGAAAGCCTAAATAATCACTTATTTAGGAACAAAATAAAAAAGCAAAATGATCACTTATTTAGGAACGAAGGAAGTAGCAAGGGTAAAATGGACACAGAATGGTAAATTATCCATTAATTTTTCAAACTAGACAAATATTATTGGACATTTCTTTTTAGCACACTGAACAAATAAAGATGAACGTAGCGATTAGTAGAAGACAAAGTGAGTCTATTAGGTTTGAGTTGAATCTAATAAATGAAAATTTTTGGGACTGACGTTAGAAGGCTGAATATCAAAATTGAGGTCATTTAAAGTTAATTTGGAACAATTTTGAAGTAAACACGTGTTGAAATTTATATATGTCGTTAGCTTTATTAGGTATTTAAAAATTATAAAAGAACAAAAAAAAAAAAAAATTAGTAAAAATTAGACCGATTGAGTTATAATTCACCTTTTAGCCTATTTTTGCTCGAACCATTTTAAATTAAGCAACTTTGGGCGGGTCAATGACTAGCACATTTATTAATGTGGTCCATTTGCGAAAATTTCACGGAGCACTCTATTTTGGTCTCCCATTTAATTGGTATCCGACATAAGTTTTTATTTTGCATCAATACCCAGTATTAAGTGCCTTCTGAATGTCCATTTTGATCTGTCCAAATTCAGTTCAACCCACTCATTTGACACCCTAACTACAAATACCAAAGCACATTAAATAAGACAAGATATTAGGACGATCAAGAAATTAAATATTGATATGTCATGTTTGATTCTCCTTATAAAAATAGTTAATGAAAAGGGGCGCTTTTGTTAAAGATCTAAGGAGTGTGGTGGAATTTATGAATTTTTTTTTATTTTTAATCAGAAGTTTCGAGTTCGAACCCGGGAAAGAAAATTCCTATAGACAACACTAATGGAATGTTGGAATGTTTTTTTTATGCCTTGTGTTATTCATAAGTCACAAGCCAAGTCAATGTTGGAAAAAAGAGAAACAAAGTGGATATTTGTCTCAGACTTCTATTCTCTTATGGGACTTTTTAGTCATAAATCTCTTTAGTCTCCTTGGGTGTAATAATAATTCAAACCAAAAAACATAGTATTATATTTTTTTGAATGGAATATATACACGATCGTTTGATAGTTGGTTAAAATTACATAGATATTAATAATGCAGATATTAATTATATATGTGAGTATTCGTTATACGCGCAACTATAGTTATGCATGTATTAGTTATTCTAGATTCTACTCCGCGGGAGTGGAGCTAGAAGCTCGGGTACGGCTTCGGCCGAACCCAGTAATTTTTGCTCAAATAGTGTATTTTTATTAAGAAATTCATTAAATATTAAGTTTAGAACCCAATTATTAACACTTGAAATTATCGGTATAAAATTCAGAACCCATATGGTTAAAATTCTGGTTTCACTTCTGCTACCCCGCATAAGTTAATATACTATTCCCTCATAACTTATACATATATCATATTAATTGTGCAGGTTTCTAAAATCAAACTTAAAAGATCTAATCCAGTCCAAACTTATTTGGATTATATTTTGGATTTTTTAATTTCTTCGATCCGAACGCCAAAAATCTTAATCGAAATTCTCATATTCAATCCGAATAGTCCGAACGCACACCCTATTTCTATATATGACTAGTTCAATTCAATTTCTAAATTTCTTTGTGACCCAAAGTAGTCAACATTCACAACAATACTATAAAAAAAAAATTGAAACTACCTATTTATAAAAGGGTATATAAATATACAAAAACTTTCATTATATTCTCATCACCAAACTTCACCAAATTCAAAATATATTCCTAAATTTCTCAGCTTAAATTTTCCTACAAAAATAATAAATCAATATGACAACACAAAGTAACAAGTTTCTTGCTACATCTTGTTGTATAATCTTTCTTGTTTTTATGTTCCTAAGTATGGAAACAAGTGTAATTTGGAAGGGAAAAGAAAATCTTTTGTTACCATCTCTTCAGTGGCGTCCGGTTCGTTCTCCTAGATCAAATCCTGGCACCAACTCGTTTAATACAGACGTGGCAAGCCAGATATCAGAAAGAAACTTTGCAGGTCGTAAGGAAATTTCACATCCTCATCCACCTCCTCCTTTCAATAACGAGTATTCACATCTGAGACAAAAGATGTTAGGTGATCTTTTTTCGTCTGTCAGAGTATCGATAGACAAAGTTATTCGATATTTGTTCTAGTGAAAGATAACACGTACCTAGTGATAAATAATCGAACTCACACAATATATTCCAAGACTCTCTTGATATAAACAAACTTTGTATTGGACAATTTATAACTTTTTTTTGAATATCCTTGTAAGAATTTGTGGTTCCGCCACTAATTTGTGAACTAACACAAAACAAAAATACTTATGTCTTTCATGTCTTGTGAATATATTTTTTGAGTCATAAATCTCTTTAGTCTCACTTGGTGTAATAATGATTCAGACGAAAAGCATAGTTGAGAGACACATATATTTTACGGAAAAGGGTAAAAAAGATATTCTTAAAGTATGCGAAATTTATAATATTTGTTTGACTTAATCATGTCCTTGTAATTATTTTACTAGGTAAAAAATACCTTTATTTTATACCGAATTTGACTGAAGGGAAATTATAATTGAAAAATTATTGAAAAGATAATTTATTGAGTTTTGAATAAATTAATTATACATATTAAATGAATTTTGCTAAAGTAAGATTTAAATTAAAATTATCGAATTTTGCCGAATCCATAGAAAGAACGGTAGACAGTGAAGGTATATATGCACTACGTTTTTAACGAGGAATATATTCACTCTAAATAACAAAATTGAGGGATATATTTGCTTTTTTCCCCTTAATAATATGAGTTTCTTTTTTTTTTTCCCTTTTAAGTGGCTCATAAATTGTCTCACATATAATATAAGACTAGGTCAATTCAATTTCTAAAATTTCTTTGTGACGCCAAGTAGTCAACATTCAAGACAATACAATATATAACACGTTATGAAAGGGTTATAAATACACTAAATCTCATTACCAAATTCATCAAATTAAAATCAAATATTTCTTACCTTTCCATCTTAATTTTCCAACAAATTAAATTAAATCAACATGGTAGCACAAAGTTATAACAATTTTTATGCAACTTCTTGTTGTATAATCTTGCTTCTTTTAGTACTTTTCATAAGCATGGAAACAAATGAAGCAACACATCTTTGGAAGGATAATATTGGACAATTTCTTCTCTTACCATCTTTGCAATGGTGTCCGGTTCGTTCTCCGGGGTCAAATCCTGGCACCAACACCTTTACAGACGCGGCACCAACTCCTTTACAGAAGTGACAAGCCAGATATCAGAAAAGAACTTTGCAGGTCGTAAGAAAGTTGCTCATTATCCTTCTCTACTTCCTTCTTCCAGTAACGAGTATCCACAACAGAGACGACAAAAAATTGTTGGTGATCTCTTTTCCCATCCGTCAGAGAATTGGTGGTCAGAGTTTCTCGATATTTATGCTAGTTGGAGATAGCAAGTATCCGGTGACACAATACAAGACCCCCCCCCCCCCCCCCTACTCAGCCACAATTGTTTTATTCATTTATGTATCGACCATCATGCACACAAATGAATCAGATGGAGAGAAATAAGAATGGCCAATGTATTAGCTAGCCATGCAGAGTAATTAGTGGAGCATTTAATATTATAATCTTATTACTCCCTTCGTCCACTTTTACTTGTCACGATATATTTTTTCATCATATTAATATGAGAAAGATTTGCAACTTATAGCTTTTTTCGTATAGTTTTCGACCATCTAAATTTTAAATATTAAATTAATCTACTTCAATTTAGCTTTGAAGTTCAGTCAAATTGACTTTCATAAAGAGAAATGTGACAAATAAAAATGGGCGAAGGAAGTAATACGTTTAATTTATTGCAAACGTTGTTAATTAATGATTAATTGTGAGTCTTGATTCATCAAACTATAACACAAACAATCACCTAATTAATAGAACTTCAAGGATTTTAAATAGAGATTTAGTATGTTATTTTTTGTGAAGTACTATATATTTCTTAATTAATAAAGATAAATTCGGTTCTCGTTGTACTTTTGTAGTTTCTTGTTCTTCGACTTTTGATACTATCTAGTCATGTGTTCGTGTAGCTCGATTGTAATATTATTTTGTTGTGTATTGTTCTGTGACTATCTATTGTTTTCGTTTATTATCTATATCTATTATTGTACTTCCATTATGTCTTTTTCTAATCATTCTTTGTCTTGAGCCGGGAGGTCTACCGGAAACAATCTCTTTACTTCACCTCCGAGGGTAAAGGTATGGTCTGCGTACATTCTACCCTCCTCAGACCCCCCAACTTCGTGGGAATATACTGGGTATGTTGTTGTTGTAATAAAGATAAATTCGTTTATACATTTTGTTGCAACAAACTCTACCCCTTGTCACGTGAGCTCCCACCCTTCCAATCGTAATCGTCAAGTCCTTTTTAGGGGGAATTACTCTTCTAGAACTCGCTCTTACGTGGCATATCCACGTGATTATCCTATGTGGCATCCCACGTGTCATCCTGGTCAGCTCGCAACTTGGCTCCTCGTGTTCACAACAATACTCCCTCCCTGAAAAACAACCTTCCCAACTTGTGATCGCGTTGCAAATGCAGAGTAGACTGCCTGTTATAAGGTTTAAGCTTCACAAATCGCGCAGTCCCCTGCCTCAAATGTAATCTCAGCGCGAGTTTTATACATCCGCGAATAAGGCTTTCATCCCTCTGCATCAAAAAGGATACTACGAACTCACTGGATGTACGTCTCCCTAATATGTAACGTGCAACAGTGGGTGGCTCGCGCCCCATACAAGGCCTGAAAGGGAGTTCATACCAGCTGATGTTTGGTACGAAGTATTGTAACACAACTCTGTCTCAAAATTACGCGTTCTGTTTCCCATTCCTATATATAGATGATCTGAAAATCGCGAAAGTGGCATGAAACTCTGTTTAGCTTGTTGTATTGCAATCAACTCCGAATGTGTTGCATTTATTTGTCTCAATTTATGATCATAGAGGCTTCCTCATATTTACGCGAATGTGCATCAGCAGCCACTGCGTTCTGTTTCCCAGTTCTGGTACGAAGTATTGTACCAGAACTCTGCCCACGACAACATGAAAACAACTTTAGATACTGCGCGCTCAACACACTTGTTAAGTGCCTAGCTCAGATTGGCCATCTGTTTGAGGGTGATAAGTCGTACTCATAGCCAACGTGCATGGACCCCTGCAAGTGATGAATCTAAATTCATGTTCTAGCGACGCAACATATATGGTCATATAGGCTGCCTCAAAAATTACGAGAAAGTGCATCAGCAACCGCGTTCTGTTTCCCAGGCCTATAGATAATCTGAAAATCGTACCTCCACTAACTTGGTGATGAGCCATTTTTGTTGCTCCGGAGTTTGGATAGTCTGATTCGTGAGGGCGAAGGTTCACTATTGTTGATAAGTAATAATAGTGAACCTTCGCCCTAACAAGTATTGCCTATGATGAGTATAGGTTCAAATATGCCCTCCGTACTCGATCTGTTCAAGAGCAAATTGACCTTCTTCGTTTTAGGCATTCTATATTCCGAAATAGTTCGTCAATTTAGTGATTTATTTGTCGAGTCAATTACCGTAATCCTAAGGTAGTGAAATTCTTTGTCGGGAGCCGGGAGGCCCATAAAACTCATAAATAATAGACTAACAAATATACGTGACATACACTTCCTAAATGAAGACATTTTTGGCCTAGTTAAGTAAAGACAGAACATGATTGGACCAAACTATAAATAAAAAACAAATATTATGAATATTTCACATACTTTAGGGATATTTTGACATTTTCGGTAGATTTTATTAAGGTGACAACAAGGAGACTGGGAAATACGTCGAATAAACTCCTCTGAGGCCGAAAAAATAACAGACGAAAAATGATTTATTCCAGACAAAAAATGTTACGTAATTTTTTTTAATATGCATGTCTGATTGATCATCTGAGGAATAAATCAATACATATATACTAGCTGATCATGAAATAATCAGGATGTGTGTAAGCTGGTTCGACCAATTTTCAGAAGCCAAGCTAGAGTTGAAAAATTATTGAAAAGACAATTTCTTGAATTTTGAATGAATTAATCATACATATTAAATAAATTTTTAAACATAAATATAAGATTTAATTAAAACTATTGAATTTAGTCGAATCCGTAAAACGAATCGTAACTGCGCCCATGCCAACTGTACATACCATGTAGATTTAATTACAACAACAACATACCATGTAGTCCCACAAAGCGGGTATAGAAAGGGTAGACTGTACGCGGATCTTACCCCCCCTCAGAGGTAAAGAGCCTATTTTCGATAGATCCTCGACTCAAAAAAGACATTTCAAAGCAATTCCCAAAAAGAAGTAATGAAAGTACAAGAAACAACAATATTCATGTAAATTTAATTGTGAATAATAATATGCGTTTTTTTTTCCTTTTCAGTGGCTCATCGGAAACAACCTCTCTATCTCATCTCTAAAGTAAAGATAAGATCTGCATACACTCTATCCTCCCCAGACTTCACTTTAATTTATTCGATTACACCGAATATATTGTCGTTGTTATTGTTGAGTGGCTAATCAATTGTGTCACATATGATATAATATATGACTAATTCAAATATTCAATTTCTAAATTTCTTTGTGACGCCAAAGTAGTCAACATTCAAAACAATACCATGAAACTCAATCAAAGTACACGTTATTGAAAGGGTTATAAATACACTAAATCTCATTACCAAATTCATCAAATTAAAATCAAATATTCTTACCTTTCCATCTTAAATCTTCCAACAATTTAAATTAAATCAACATATATGGTAGCACAAAGTTATAACAATTTTTATGCAACTTATTGTTGTATAATATTGCTTCTTTTAGTACTTTTCATAAGCATGGGAACAAGTGAAGCAACAAGATTAATCCATGAACATAAAGAAGATCAAGAAGAAGGTGCAATTTGGAAGGGCAATATTGGACAATATCTTCTCTTACCATCTTTGCAATGGCGTCCGGTTCGTTCTCCGGGGTCAAATCCTGGAACCAACTCCTTTACAAACGTGGCAAGCCAGATATCAGAAAAGAACTTTGCAGGTCGTAAGGAGATTGCTCATCCTCCTCCTGCACTTCCTTATTCTAATGATGAGTATCCACAACAGAGACGACAAAAGATTGTCGGTGATCTTTTTCCATCCGTCAGAGTATTGGTCAACAGAGTTTCTCGATATTTATACTAGTTGGAGATAGATAGCAGGTATCCGGTGAAATAATGAAAAAGTTCATACAAAATGGTATGGACACATCATTAAGAGACTAATATTACACAATATAGGAATTGTTTTATTCATTGTTTTATTTGTTTATGTATCGACCATCAATCCATCATGCTTCACAAAAGAAGCAGATGGAGAGAAATAAGAATGGCCAATTTACTAATTTTTCAATAGCCACTAGCTAGCCATGCAGAGGAATTAGTGGAACATTTAATATTATTATAATGTTATTAATACTTTTGATTTATTGCAAACGTTGTTATTAATGATTAATTTTGAGTTTGGATTCATACGATGATATACACAAATTAACTTCAGGTACAACAATAATATATCTAGTGAAATGCCACTCGGGTCAGGAGAAAATAGGGTGTAGGCAGGTTGTTTTTCATAGGCTATCGACTCAAGAAAAGTGTGTAACAGTACAAACATTCACCTATAATAAAATATTGAAACTTCAAAGATCTTAAATAGAGATTTAGTATGTAATCTTTTTGTAAGTAAGGTCGAAACTCAAAAGTTATAAATGACAAATTCACAAAAGTTGGGTCAAAAGCTAATTAAAAATGTACACATAAATTACAAGTTCGAGGCCCTGGAAGAAGAAATCATGTTGGGAGTGTTTTCCTCTTTAATGACTTTTATGCATGCGCACGACGCAATTCGAATTTGTTGGGTGAGTGAGTTTTAAAGAGGGGAAATCAAATTTGGATTTATTGTGCGTAAGACTTTCATCAGAGTGGAACAAACATTGAATGACAAAAATGTTAGAAAAATAATAATATTATTATATTAATTATTAATTTTTATTTATAATTACTAATCTTTTATTAGTCATATTTAACACTCATTAAGACATTTATTTTGGTCAACAATATGGCTGTTGTCAAATCTTTTTTATACTAATTATGACATTGATTATATCTATTATTGCCTTAATGAGCATTTCTTATTTAGTATATTTGTAGATGTTACAAATCAGTTTTTCAAAGTAAATATGACAATTGGGTCAAAAGCTTTTATTGCATTTATTACAAATTAAATGTCTTTTGCAAGGTTTAAAGCACCTGATTTTTGGCTCTATAAAATATAATTTTTTGGGTTCATCTTTAGATAGAAGAAAAGAGAACAATGAAATACTTTACTTTCGATTTCTGGCTACTAGTTTATAACTAGATGAGCTTGTTGAATCCTGGGGGATACACCTTAACCGGTGAAATATCCTTAAGAATAATGCATAGGCACGCCTCAAGCTAGTGACGTTTTCGTGATTCTCAATATTTTTCCAACAAAAAAAACAGACAAACATATATAAACTTAATTGTATCTTGAATAGAAATATTAATATTTTTCTCAATCTATACATAATACTATCTCATTAAAAAAAGTTGATCTTTTCACCCTTCAAAAGTCTTTTTTTTTTTTTTAGTTTTGTTTCTTATTTTCCTTACAATGCAACTATTTGTTTTTCCTTCTCCCAACATAATTGATGAAATTGACGTGAAAAATTGAAACAAATAAAATCAACCTTTTCTAGTCTCTTTATGTGACTTTTCTAGTCATAAATCTCTTTAGTCTACTTGTTGGATTGATTCAAAAAAGCATTGTTGAGTAATAAATACTTAGTTTTTTTATTAAGGTTACAAAAATAAATTGTTTATTCCAAACATTGATAAAATTGCTAGATGATCAACTTCTTTACCCCTGTTTAAATCTTGGTCTGACTATATGATTAGTCGATATCGATGTTCGATCAGGGGCATATAATATAGTAGGTGTCTAGTGGAATAATTAAAATGTGTGCAGAATAGTTTGATTGTAGTATATTGTCATTAAAAAATTATAAAAGAAAAGAAGTAGACCTAAAATCATACCAAAGAAAGTTATCGAAATACTAACAAACTTTTAAAATCAATGTGAATTTAACAATAAATAAAACATAACTAAGCTAATTAAAGGATCCATATAAATGATATCTATTACTATTACTAGGTTCATTGTTTGTTACAAAGTAATCTTTTTTAGTTTGTTTAGAGATATGTTGTACTTTGTGATAAATAGTATGAGCTCTTTTTTTCTCTTTTTGGTTTTCAGCCTGCATAGAGCCTTTAGTTATACCTTATCGAAAATCTGATTATTGCGAACATACCATATTACTAAGAAATTATTATTTTCTCATTGAAATTTTTTACTGAAAAATATTCAGTAGCTATTTTCACAAATATTTTGATTAAATTGATGGGAAAGAAAAAATAGTAATGTTTTCATATGAAAATTTAGAAAGTTGGTTTGATGGAAAATGAATGAAAAAATCACATTTTATGACAAAAATTTTCCACTGATTTGCGGCGGAAAAAACCTTTATTTCTAATAGTGTCAATAAGTCTATAGATTGTTTTTTTTAGCTCACATATGACTAGTTCAATTTCTTGAATTTCTTTTTTTCCAACGTCAAGTAGTCAATAGTCAATGTCAATTTCACATACCATAAACTTGAAAATATCAATTTGAGAAAAAATCAAACTAAATACACGTTATGATAGGATTATAAATACACCAAATATTGTCTTAATAATTTCATCACAATCTCATTACCATAATTCATCAAAAATCATACATATAAATCTTCATCCATCTTAATTTTCAAACAAATTAAAATCAACATGGCAATTACACAAAGTTATAACAATCTTTGTTGTGTAATATTGCTTCTTTTTTTGTTCCTAATTTTGGAAACAAGTGAAGCAACAAGATTAATCCATGAACATAAAGAAGAAGGTATAATTACTTGGAAGGGAAAAGAAAATCTTTTGTTATTACCATCTTTGCAATGGCGTCCAATTCGTTCTCCCGGACCCAGTCCCCGTACCAATTCTCGTACTGAGACGACGACAAGCTTGCAGATATCAGAAAAGAACTTTGCAGGTCGTAAGGAAGTTGCTCATCCTCCTCCAGTTCCTTCATCTGATAATGAACATAAGCTCTCAGTCGCGATTAGCATGGCTACCCATTGAAAATAATAAGGGATGTACGTAAAGCATGCAACATCCACCAACGATATAGTAGGTGGTACGTAGGCGTGTTCATTTTGGTTTCTGAACGATAAATAGGCGATCCACCATGCAGGTTGCTACAACCCTAGGAATAAATATACCTTCTAATTAAGACACTTAAAATGACTCAAATTGATAATTATTTTTGCAAAATATAGGACCTTTGTTTCATTCTTTTTTTTAAAAAAAATAATCTGTATCTTCCATCATACAGTAATTAATTAATGGAATAACTTATATCATGTTCTTATTTATTTATTTATTTAGTTAGTTAGTTAGTTATTGCAATTCTTTTTGTTAATATGATTGAGTTAGACCTAACGTCTAGAGGTGGCAATTTATACCCAAATCTTTGTGACCCGCCCAGAGTTTCACGGGCTGGGTCAATAATTAAAAATCATATGAGTCAAAAAAGGTTGAACAATTCTCACTTTTGATACACGGTATATCGGTTTAAATCAAGTCAAGTTAGGTGATCGGGTTAGAGTATGACTCATTATTTTCACATATTGACCAAAATGAATATTGGGTGATCAATTAAGTATATGGCATATTCACTCATGACTTGATCTGTTTTGACCGGCTCAATTTTACTTCAGTCTGCCCATTTGCTACCTCTAATCTAACCTTATAAGGTCTATTTTCTTAACATGGTAGTATCAGAGTCAAACATGTTTCAATTCTTGAATTATATACCCAATATTAACCTTAATCTTAGGTTTATCTACACTCTAGATATCCAGTCTTAGATTTTTTTAAATTCTAAATACTAAGGGCTCATTTGGTACGAGAGATTAAAAAAAAACTAATCTTGAAATTAATTTTAAGATAAGTTTATTCCATGTTTGGTTGGAATTGACGTGAAAAAGTGAAGCATTAAAATTAAACCAAATGACAAGGTTTTGGTTGACCTTGAATTTATTCTCTTATGGCACATCTAGTCATAAGTCTCTTTCAATGTCCTTGGTATATTACTTCAAACTCATTTTAAAAAAAATATTTGGTGGTGAGAAATTTTTCAATGACCAAATCAAATATTGGATGAATTATGACACTACTAATTTAATTTATTGATTTTAATTCATTCAAATATCATCTTTGCAATGTCGTCCAGTTCGTTCTCCCGGACCAAACTCCCGTACCAATTCTCGTACTGACACGACAAACTTGCAAATATCAGAAAAGAACTTTGCAAGTCGTAAGGAAGTTGCTCATTCTCCTCCATTTCCTTCTTCTGATAATGAACATAAGATCTCAGTCGCGATTAGCATGGCTACCCATTGAAGATAATAAGTCATGTACGTAAAGCATGCAACATCCACCAACGATATAGTAGGTGGTATGTAGGCGTGTTCATTTTGGTTTCTAAACGATAAATAGGCGATGCACCATGCAGGTGGCTAGAACCTTAGAAATAAATATACCTTCTAATTAAAACACTTAAAATGACTCAATTGATAATTATTTTTGCAAAATATAGGACCTTTATTTTCATTCTTTTTTTAAAAATAAATAAATCTGTATCTACCATCATACAGTAATTAATTAATGAAATAACTTATATCATCTTCTTATTGATTTATTTATTGATTTAATTATTGCAATTGTTTTAGTTTATATGATTGAGTTAGACCTAAGACTTAGAGGTAGTAATTTAAGCCTAAATCTTTGTGCCCCGCCCAGAATTTCACGGGCTGGGTCAATAATTAAAAATCATATGAGTCAAAATAAGTTGAACAATTTTCACTTTTGATACACGGCATGTCGGTTTAAATCAGGTCAAGTTAGGTGATTGAGTTAGAGTATGACTCATTATTTTCACATATTGACCGAAATGAATATTGGGTGATCAATTAAGTATATGGCACATTTATTCATGACTTGATCTGTTTTGACCGGCTTAATTTTTATTCAGTCTGTCCATTTGCTACCTCTAATCTAACCTTATAAGGTCTATTTTCTTAACATAGTAGTGTAAGAGTCAAACCTGTTTCAATTTTTGAATTATATACCCAATATTAACCTTAATCTTAGGTTTATCTACGCTCCAGATATTCAGTCTTAGCTTTTTTAAAATTCTAAATAATACTAAGGGCTCATTTGGTACGAGAGAAAAAAAATAACTAATTTTGAGATTAATTTTAGGATGAGTTTATTCCAATTGACGTGAAAAAGTGAAGCATTAAAATTAAACCAAATGACAAGGTTTTGCCTTTTGGTTGACCTTGAGTTTATTCTCTTATGGCACATCTAGTCATAAGTCTCTTTCAATGTCCTTGGTATATTACTTCAAACTCATTTTTAAAAAAAATATTTGTGGTGAGAAATTTTTCAATGACCAAATCAAATATTGGATGAATTATGACACTACGAATTTAATTTATTGATTTTAATTAATCCATTAATATTAATTTAATTCGTCCAAATATATACCTTTCAGAAAAGAAAAAAAAACAAGAAATGGTTACGAAATTCTTTGTTGATCTATCGCTAAATAGTCAATAGCTAAATAGAGTTTTTTTATAATATGTTGTTAATCCATCATTAAATAGAATTAACGATGGATTTTTTTCTATTCTGTGATAATTTTATAATTGACTCTAATTCAGTGCTAACTAGAATTCTCGAGTTCGAGCCCCTGAGAATGAAAAAGATCTCGTTGTGTGCGCCGCCCAGAAATGAGTCATGCAATGTGCAAATTTCAATTAATCAGACTCACATGTGAAATTATTGACACCTTTTTTCTGTTTGGTTTGGTTTCTCTTTTCCTTGTTTAAATAAATGGGAAAAGTAGCATATCTTGGTGTACTTAATGATAAATTAATATTATTAGGTTAATCTTTTTTAATTAGCTCACAATTGACTAATTCAATTTCCAAATTTTATGTGTGATGCCAAAGAAGTCAACAGTCAATACATCAGATCCTAAAAATTTGAAAATTTACATCCCAATCTCATTACCAAAATTCATCAAAATTATATATATAATTTCCAGCTTAATTGTTAAACTGATCAAATTAATCAACATAATGACAACATAAAGTAATATATTATTTTTTGCTATATTTGTATAATAATTGCTTCTTTTACTTTTCATAATAAGCATGGAAACAAGTAAAGAAGATAAAGAAGAAAGTGTTTGGAGGGAAAATGGACAATATCTTATGTTACTATCTCAGCAATGGCGTTATGTTCGTCCTCCCAGATCAAATCCCGGTACCAATTCTTGTACAAATGTGACAAGTCAAATATCAGAAGGAAATTTTGCATGTCGTAAAGAAGTTGCTCATCCTTCTCCTCCTCTCCCTTCTTCCAATAACGATAGAGTATCCACATCATAAAGCAAAATCTACAACAATATAGTAGGTGGTTGCGTTTTTATTTTGACTCTCGAACAAAAACGATAAATATATAGGCGATGCACTATATAAACCTTAATTTGTTTCATTGTTTTATTCATTTTATTATGTATCAATTACCATCTTGCTTCATAAATGAAGTAAAAGAATGGACAATGTACTAGTTGTCTATAAGTCATGTAGTAATTAGTGGAATAATATATGCCATCTTTTTATTTTTTTATTTATATAGATTTTGATTTTTCATTTATTGTTTTATCATATATAGCGTCAAAATTTATGTGATACTAGTAGGTGGTTCACATTTTTTATTTTGGCTCCTGAGCAAGAACGATAAATATATTGGTGATCCACTATATAGACCTTAATAGGTGATGCACTATTACTTCATAAACGAAGTAAAAAGAATGGCCAATGTACTAATTGTCTATTAATTAGTCATGTAGTAATTAGTGAAATAATATATATCATCTTTTTATTTTTCCATTTATTTATAAAGATTTTAATTTTCCATTTACTTTTTCACCATATATAGTGCCAAAATTTATGTGATACTTTTTTTTCTAGTTTGTCACAAAAAAAATGTTACATTTTTATATTAGAAATGATTTAACATTATAATTTTCATTTTACGCTTGATAAGATCAACATTTATTGTCACCTACAAGTGTCTGAGGGTTGTTTTAAATTACAAATTTTAATATGATTGAAGAATTGACGTGAAAAAGGTGAAGCAGTGGAATCAACGTAATGACAAGACTTCCTTTTCAAAATCATTTCAGACATATACGACTAAAGTTACAAAAATCTAGATTTGACTTTTATTTTATGAAGTTTGCCAAGATTTGCTATTAGTTAAATATTTTTTAAAAACTAGCCATAATTTAAATAGCAGGGTGGAAACTAACCACTCCATTAAATTTTGTCCCTAGTAGCAAGGGCGTAATGATGTTGTTTAACCAAGCTCATCAAGCAAGCATTATGTTTTATTATGGCTATCGATCCAAATTGTTTATTGCCCGCACTTGAATCTCTTTATAAGCAGAATATTAACGTTACTCGGTGCTTATTAATTTGCAAGATGGAGGAATTTTGTGGCCTTATCTCCTCGTTAAGTCATGCTTAAAATAAAATAAAATTTGTTTATTCAAGCAAAAGACTGGATTATTTTATTAAAATCTTGTTAACAGTAAAATAAAAGTTTATTTATTTTATCACCTAGAGTATATGACAGAAAGGTAGTGATGAAATCAGAAATTTTATTAAGAGTGTTCAATATTTAATATATGCGTATGAAAAATAAATTTTAACTTAAATACTTCGTATATTTTTTTTAATATAACTTTTCGACAAAGAGTGTTCAAGTAACAATATATGGCTACAACACTGCAGAAAGGTAAATTTTCTCCATCCTTAGTTTGAAGTTTCGAGTTTAATTCTTAAGAATTGAGTCATTTTTTTTAGAAAGCACTTAAACTTCTATTGTGAGCCTTTTTTTATGCGTGAATTCAAATTAATTGTATCAGTATGTTGCATATATTGGATAATTAAAGCAAGAAAAGAAAAAGAAGAAGAGATAAATAAAAAATAAAAATAGTTTATTTTCTCAAGATGTGAAGAGTGTAAGAGTTGTGACGAGATGAATATGATCTCTCCAATTTTAGTTAAAGGTTTCAATTTTGAGTTTTGAATATGATAAAAATCTTGTGAGAGAGCATTTCTCACTTAAATGAATTTTACGCGATAAAAGCTGAATTAATCGTACCAAACATCGAAAAGAGAGAGAGAATACACTCTTTTTCTTGATTTAAAATTAATTAATAAATGGAAAAGTAGCACAGCGTGGTATACTTTGTGGTTAATATCATGGGGCTCGCCAATCACGTGTGTGATGGAATGGATAGTATTCCTTCAAATGAAGCGCTTACCTTTTAAACGAACTTTACTTGGTATAAATTTGAACTAATCAAAATTTCAACGTCGTTATTGAACATCAGATGAAAAATAATAAATAATATTATGAGGCTTTTTTTTGTCAATCACTTCTCTCGCATATAAGCAGTCATAATTTTTTTATGTGAGTCAAACGATATCAATTTTGATCAACATTTAAGGATGTATTTATCATCATATTAATATGAGAGAAATTGTAATTTATAGTACTTTTCATATAATTTTTTAATATCTAAATTATAATTTTAAAATATTAAATTATTCTAATTTAATTTAGCTTTAAAATTAGTCAAATTAACTCTCGAGAAATGAAATCTGATAACTATTTTGAAACGGAGGGAGTATCTTCTTTTTCTCCCCTCATATGACCAGTTCAATATCATTTTAATTTTTTTGGGCTTAATTCTTTTTTGACCCACAAACAGTCAATGGTCAAAATCTCACCACAAAAATTGAAAATTAGAAAATCAACACGTTCTATAAAGGGTATAAATACACAACAAATTAAACTATAATCACATAACCAAACTTCAACAAAATCATAAACTCTTTCAAATTCCATCTTTATAATTTTTCCAACAAATTATTAAAAATCAACATGGCAAATAACAATTTTTTTGCTAGTTGTTGTATAATCTTGCTATTTTTTCTATTTTTAAGAATAGAAACAAGTGAAGCATCAAGATTAATTCTTGAAAGGAGAGGATTTAAGGAAACTTATCTTTTGTTACCATCTTTACAATGGCGTCCGGTTCGTCCTCCCGGATCGAATCCCGGTACTAATTCTCGTACTGTCATGACAAGTCAGGTATCACAAAGGAATTTTGCTGGTCGTAAAGAGGTTTCTCGCCCTCCGCCACTTCCAGTCTCTTCCACTGAACATCATACAGAAAAAAAGAGTTTAACTTTTATAGACTGACAATGTAATCGCTATTGCAATTAGCATGGCTATCCATTTCATTGACATAAGTTTTCTTTAATTTTTAGCTTTGAGCTGCCTTATGTGCAGTTTGAGTTGGACAGTATTCTTTATTTTTTTCTTGTATTATATATAAACACTTTTATGAAATTGTAAATGTTACTTATTCTTATTTTCAGCATAATTCCCACTACAACACAAGGCATATATTGATACAAAATTCGTTGTAGTTAAATATGAAATTTTTCGTAGCTAAACTTTAGTTATAATAATTTTTTTAAGCATTCGTAGCATTATTTTCATTTGATTCTGGGCTCAAGATAAAAAGTAGTCTAGAAAAAATGTAATGGAGGTATAACAGATAATAGGGTGTAACACAATAACAGATAGCAACAGACCCGGAAGAACAGATATCAACAAAAAAATAAAAAACTTAGAATAAGAAACTACAAGCGTAGCACTACGAGTACTACTAAGGATAACACTGTTACCTACTAGACTAGACGCATTCCTACCTCCTAACCTTCTACCCTAATTCGCGTTCGTCACACCTTCTTATCTAAGGTCATGTTCTCGGTAAACAACAACTACACCATATCCTGTCTAATCACCTCTCCTAAATATTTCTATGGTCGAACTCTACCTCTCTTGAATCCATCTATAGCCAATCTCTCACACTTCCGCACTGGGGCATCTGTGCATCTCCTCATCACATGTCTGAATTATCTCAACCTCTCGCTTCCCGCATCTTGTCTTCTACCGAAGTCACTCCCACGCCTTATCTCGAATAATCTCATTTCCAATCCTATCTCTCATAGTAAACCCACACATCCATGGCAACATCCTCGTCTTCGCCACCTTCATCCTCTGAATGTGAGAATTCTTGAATGGATAACACTCCACCTCATACAACAGAGCTGGTCTAACCACCAATCTGTAGAACTTGCCCTTAAGTTTAGGAGGCACCTTCTTATCACACAATACTCTAGAAGTGAGCCTCTATTTCATCCACCCTGCATCAGTACGGTGAGTGACATTTTCGTCAATCTCTCTATTTTCCTGGATAATAAATCATAAATATTTGAAACTACCTCTCTTTTGGATGACCCTAAATTATAACATAAAAAAATTGTTATACTATCAAATCACCTAAAATTATAGATAAATTATTCGTAAGAAATTGAATTAATAATTAATATGAAATCGATAGTGTGATAAAATCTTTTACAGTTAGTACGTGTAACTTAAACTCTACTACACTACTTTAGAATTTTTCCCTTCTAAAAAAGTTTTTAACAAAATTATATATTTAATTGATAGTGGAAATGTCCTACTCTTTTTCTCTCTATTTTTATATAGTATGGTTTACCTCTTCTTTACGTTTGAATATTTGAATCAATTAATTTATAACCAAGAAGAATAATTCTCCCAAATTATTAATGCCTATAAATTGAACAATAGGAAAGGTGTACTTGACTTCTACAATTTGTATAAAAATTATTTTAACATTTTGAATTAAAGTTGGTATAATTGGGGACACATATCTTTAAGCTTTGTAATTGGATCTAAAATCATTTTTCCCATTAAAATGATTTTATAAAGAAAAAGAACAAATCTTTTACCCCCCCCCCCCCCCCTTCATATTATTCTTTTCTCAATTATTTCAAACACACAAAATACACCCATACATATATGACTAAGTTTTAGTTTATATTCATATCATTGAATCAAATGTTAATTCCTAACTTGAAAGCATTCTTTGAAGCAAAAATTTTAGTAAATTAAGTCTGCATAGAATACTTGACTTTTTCATGTGCAAGACCATAAAAAGTATTATCCCCTAAAGCTCAGCTCTCCGAAGGCCTTTTGGAGATTGACCTTTCTTTCTCTTCTTTCCGATTTGATCGGCCGAGCTCTGGTAATCGATCGATTGCTCAGATGTCATTTCGTTCTGGTTAGCTAGCAAAAAATTCAGTATATCAAATTTGCGTAGAATATTTGACTTTTTCATGTGCAAAACCACAAAAAATATTTTTCCCTAAAGCTCAGCTCTCCGAAGGCCCTTTTGGTGATTGACATTTCTTCCTCTTCTTTTCGATCTGATTGATCGAGCTCTGGTAATTGATCGCTCACATGTCCATTTCATTCTAGCTAGCAAATTTAATTCTATTTTTTTAAAATTATTTTTATAGATGAGTTTGATCTAAATTATAAGTCACATTTGAATATCCAAAATGTGTTTCATTTTCATATATATAGGACTAGTTCAATATATTTCAATTCTTTTTTCATAAACCCTAGAAGTCAATGGTCAAACCCTTTGCATGAAATTAATTTTTTTTTTAAAGTTTGAAGTCTTCTAACACGTTAATTATTTTCATGACTATAAATACCCCTTTTGTGATTTAAACTCCATTATATTCTCATTCCAAAAACCATATCAAAAATGAAATCACAAATAAGTAGTAGTAACATTTTAACTTCAATGTGTAGTAAAATATTGATGCTATTATTGTTTGTGCTTCTTCTAAGCACTATACGGAACGAAGCTGCTCGAATTCTTTCACACAATAAAAAAGAAGGTGTACTTTGGAGGGCAAACGAACACCTTTTGTTACCATCTCTGCAATGGCGTCCTGTTCGGCCGCCAGCTCCCAATGAAGGCACTGGCGTAAGTCCACCCAAATTCTAACGGGTCGGGGCCATGAAAAGATTCCGATGGGCCGAACCCATTATAACCCATGGATTAGCCCTATTGCGACCCGTTAAATCGCCCAAACCTTACCGTCTTTGCTCTGGATACTATTTTGTTTGGAAAAGCTATATTGTACGCCTATCAAAATAATAGTCAATTAATGTATAATTTTTTGTATGTTATTGTATGATATACATAAATTATATATTTTGTATACAACATAGTATTTGTTTGTCTACTGAATGTAATTATTTTGGCCGACCAGCCAAATATGTTATTGACAGATACGTTTAATATGTATATCGTGCATGTCCATAGACCGTGAAAAGATCTCTCAAACGTTGTTAACCATTAGGGTTTGTTTTACCTGTTAATAATTTGAAATAAAATATTTGCATAATTCGTTACTGAGAAACACATTTATCCTATTTTGGAAAACTTTCAAAAAGTTAGATTTTTTTTAATTGATTAAAATAATAGATTACTTCGATCAAAATTTAAACAAGTTTGAAGAATTTGTGCATTTGCAAAGCTTATTGCGATTGACTTTAGCTACTATAAACATAAAACATATTATAACCTACTTTCCTCGTCAATTCATTTGTCTTACTTTTCTTTTTATTTTATTTAAAAATAATATCACTTTCTATATTTAGTATTCTCCTTACGCCCAACACTCCACATGACATATTTAAGACCACAAAATTATATTCAAAGTTATTTTGATATATTATGCACATTTTTAATTTAAGATCATAAGATTCAAAAATCTTCTTTATTTTTTAAAAAGTTTCATTGGGATCAAACTAAGACAAATAAATTAAAACGGTAGGAGTACTTTTTTGTCCCCAACTATGTGAATAACACAACTCATTTTTCAATATTCAAGTATAATACAGTTTACTTAGCATAAGTCGTTTGATATTGGGAACAACTTATCTCGGGATTAGTTATCCCAATTTCCATTATGTATATGGGATAACGTACTGTCCCATCACTGTGGTATAAATGGTGGAATAAATAATTCGGGGATTAACTAATACCTCCAATCAAACGCAGAATAAAATAATCTTGCATTTTATCCCGACACTATTATACCTTATACTTTAGAGTTAAAATGTTTATCTCTTTGTCTCAATTTATGTGATTGTATTTGAATTTCGAAAGTCAAACAAATTTTCATATTTTTTCTTCTAAGAAAGTTTAACAAAATTATGTATTTTAATAATAGTGGAAATATCCTCCTCTTTTTCTCTCTATTTTTATATATAGTTTACTTCTTCTTTACGTTTGACTATTTGAGTTAGTTAATTTATAACTCGAAGAATAATTTCAGATTTCCTAAATTATTAATTCATTTTATTCTTTTCTCAATAATTTTAAACACACAAAATACACCTATGTATATATGACTAATTAAGTTTTAGTTTCATCCATATCATTGAATCAAACGTAATTGAATTCTATTTTTTAATTTTAATATTATATTTTTATAGATGATTTTGGTCTAAATTGTAAGTCATTTAAATATCCAATGTGTTTTTCTTTATGACATGGGAACCCGCTGCTACCCTTCGATCGAGTGCACGAAGTAAATCATGCTCTAGTATAATAGTCTGCAAATCACATAGGATTGATAAATCGCACTAGAGAAGCCTTGTGCAACGAGCTCGCAGAGTTTCATACTTGAAACCTCCATTTGAAAAATTTTTTGCTCAACCATCTCGTACGACTAGTTCAATTTCAATTTCTTTTTCCATAAACCCTAGAAGTCAACGGTCAAAACCTTTGCATAATAAAATTAAAAACTTGGAAAAGTTTGACTAAAAATATTTTCATGACTATAAATATCCCTTTTGTGATTTAAACTCCAATTTCTCATTCCAATAACATCAAGAATGAAATCACAAATATTGATGCTACTATTGTTTTTGCTTCTTCTGAGCACTACCCGGAATGAAGCTGTTCGAATTTTTCCACATAATGAAAAAGAAGGTGTAATTTGGAAAGCAAATGAACACCTTTTGTTACCATCTTTGCACTGGCGTCCCATCCGCCCGCCAATTCCCAATCCTGGCACAAGGGGTGGCAAAATTAGCCCAAATCCACCGCCCTAACTCGCCCGATACTTTAGCGGGTTGGGCATGAAAAGAATTTCCTTTTTCCATAATGTCCTGATATTATTTTTTTACTTTTATTTTTTATTTATTTTAATTTTATTGTCAAGAAGATGTATAAGCTTGATATTGATTCTTGCTTTTTTTTTAAGAAAAAAATATTATTTCTTCTATTAAAGTATCTTAGAACTCTTTTCACATAAGATTTAATTAATGTTGAATGTAGTGTAATGACAAAATATAATGATTAATCAACTACCACTGACAAGAAAGAAGAGGTTCCTAAAGTTTAAGAAGTTATCTAACATAATATAATGTTAAATGAGCGGGTTGAACTTAATTTAAATAGTTTTCAAATATGTAAATATATTTTAATTTTAAAGCAAAAAATTGAAAAGTTATGTCCTAATTCATAGTCAAAATTAGAAAATTTGACCCTCGAAATTTGAATTATGACACATAAATTGAGACAATGAAAAGTATGAAACTATTTTATTTTTTGACACAATTTCTTAATAGTACAAAAATTGTATTCTTGGTGAAATGATTAATTAATAAAGATTTACAACACATAATTGTAGTATTTAATTAAGCCATGAGTTGTACCTTGTAAAGTTGTTAACAAAGAATATAAGTGTTATATTTTTATTCTTCAAAGTCAAATAAGATGCTACCAATAATATCTATAGGTACTAATATTATGCTCTCGTGATTATATTTGCCAACACTTATTTTATGAAAAAAAATAAAAAGGTCAAAGCTTAGAGGAATATCAAATCGGGGTAAAGTCGGAATTTTTAGTTTATGAATTTTCGATCACAAATTATTTTATTTTGTTGTCGTTTTATTTGTTATTGTTGTTACTATTTCTTTATCCATTATTTTCAACAAGACTTCTTCACAATTATATTTCCTTTTCATATATACTAGCTAGATTTTATATGTTTTACTTGAACCGAGGGTCTATCGAAAACAACACTCTATCTCCACAAGGTAGGTAAGGTTGCGTACACACCACCCTCTTCAAACCTCATTTATGAAATTATACTGACTATATTATTGTTGTTAATTGTTATTGGGTTCTGAACCGGTTATTCATACTTCAAATATTTCAATCTGTTCAGCTTGATTCGAAGTACGAGGGTCAAACTAAATAATATTCGGCGTGAATTCAAACATAAAATCTTTAATTGTTTTAAAAAAATAAAAAAATTCATATTTAGAAACTACATAAAAGTACTACGTACGAGTCACAATAGACAACTATTCAAACTATTTAGAAGATATTTGAAAAAACTATGGTCAAAGAAAATATCCTTTGACTGTTCAAATAATACCTAAAACAAACAAATTAATACGAAGTGAATACATATGAACTGAATTTTTTAACACGAATATAAAATTTGAGTCAAAATTACTGAATTCTACCGAACTCGTAACTCCGGCCCCTTTGTGACTACAAGACGGTTGAATATTTAAACAGTTCATGGACATCACGTCTGTGTCACCTCACAAAATTTGTCCTTAAAGTTTGTTGGTGCAACTCACGTTCACTTTTCTTTTTTTTTTTGCATTAATTATATCATATATTAAATATGTGTATGAACCAAATATTCACACACATCTTGGCTAAATATTTTTGAATTCCGTGCCAAAAAATCATTAGTATTTCATTTTTTGAATGATGAAATTTGAAGATTTGTTGATGCAGCCAAGTGATGAGAAACAGAAAAGAATACTTCTTGAAGAAGAGGTAATTAATTATATCAATATTGTCTAGCTAAGTACGTTTGTTCGAATTCTTCAAAAATGTTGTTGTTTATGTCGGATTTATCACAAATACACTATTTTTGAAGAATGTGACATGCACCCAATGATATTTTGTGAAGACTCCGAGCAACATAGAATACTTGTTGAGGAAGAGGTAATTAGATTAATACTAGTCATATGTTACTCGGATTCTTCAAAAATATTCTGCTCCCGTGTCGGATCGTTCAGAAATTCACTACTTCTGGAGGAAATGTCACGCACCTAATGACATTTGTAAGAGTCCGAGCAACATAAAATACTTCTTGAAGAAGACGTTATAATTAGATTAATACTAGTCCTACGTTGCTCGGACTCTCCATAAAAATATTGTGTTCCCGTGTTTGATCTGCCAGAAATGCACTATTTTTGGAGGAAATGTCACGCATCCAATATAATGACATTTTTTAAGAGTGCGAGCAACATAGAATACTTCTTGAAGAAGTGGTAATTAGATTAATGTTAGTCCTATGTTGCCCCGAACTCTCCAAAAATGTTGTGTTCCCGTGTCAGATCGTTCAGAAATGCACTACTTTTGAATAAAATATCACGCATCCAATGACATTTTTGAAGAGTACTCCGAGCAACATAGAATACTTCCTGAAGAAGACGCACCTAGAGTAATAATACTAGTCCTACGTTGTTGTATTTGTGTCAGATTTTCCAAAATTTTAATGCGCAACTTTTGAAGAATGTGACACGCACCCAATGATGTTTTTGAATGTTTGTATCGTTATACAGGTTGAAGAACTGAGAGAAGAATTAGATGGGCAACTTCAACTGAAAACAGTCTTGCAATATGCATTACAAAGACCAAATGTTGGTTCTTGTCCCTGTCTCTCCACCCTCCCCCGCCGGGTACGCGTAAATATATATCATCTGCTTTTTTCACTACTAGAAAATTGCTAATTTTTTATGGAATTTTTTCGACGAAATCCGAGAGAAATTTGGCTCGTTGGTGACGTTTCAAACGGCTTTTCCGTCTAAAACCCCTTACCGACAAGACAATTTCTATTGAAAATTAGCGATTTTCTGGTAGTGTTTCGTCTTTAATTTGCATTTTTCGGATAGAGATAGTCAATATATATACTAAAGACGAAATTGTATGAATGTTGCAAGGCATCCATATATCTTCTGCTTTTTTCACTATTAGAAAATCGCTAAAAAAAAATTATATATAAAATTGGCTCGTCGATAACGTTTCCAACAGATTTTCTGTCTAAAATACTGACGAGCCAATTTTCGATGGGATGTCCTTCTGTCGAAAATTAGCGATTTTTTTGGTAGTGATTCTTTTTTAATTTGCATGTTTGGATAGAGATAGTCAAATATATACTAGAGACGAAATTGTGTGAATGATGTACGTAGGGAATTCATATATCTTTTACATTATTCACTATCAAAAAATCGCTAATATTTTTTTTACGGAAATTGGCTCATCGGTAATGTTTCCAATGGCTTTTTTGTCTGAAATATCGACGAGCCAATTTCCGATGAGATGCACACGACCATTGAAAATTAGCGATTTTCCAATTGTGATTTCTTTCTTAATTTGCATTTTTGTATAGTGATGGTCAAATAGATAGTCTTACCGTACTGATAAGGTTGCATACAATAGACTCTTATGGTCCTATCCTTCTATGGACCCCGCGCATAATAGAAACATAGTGCACCAAGCTGCCCTTTAGATAGTCAGATAGATAAAGACGAAATTGTGTGAATGTTGCAGGGCATACACATATCTTATTCTGCTTCTTTCACTATTAGAAAATCGCTAATTTTTTTTTACAGAAATCGGCTCGTCGGTAACGTTTCCAATGGCTTTTCCTTCTGAAACGCCTTCACAGACGAGCCAAATTTCCGACAAAACATATGTCGAAATTAGCGATTTTCTGATATCTTATTCTATGTTTGTTTGAACTCTTGTCCGATTTTTTTTTTATGGAGCACCCGAAAACTTAAAATTCTGAATTTGTCACTGCAGGTTCAACATCTACTAGAAGAAGTGGTTACGGCGGAGGAAGAGATAGTTTGGCTTGAGAGAAAAGTCGACGTGCTAAAGCTGAAGTTATACAGAGAGAAGGAATTGGCCGAAAAATGGGAAATGTTGCAACTTAAACAAGTGCAACATCAACAGCATCAGCGACTGATTTCAAAGCCATTACCCCCACCCCGGCCAGTACTCAAAGATGTCGAGCTGCCCGGGGCCTCCAGATCACAAAACTATCATCAACTCAGAAAACAATATCGAATCCGAAAAGAAAGAAGAGCCTCTGTTGGTTCCTCCATCGACTACCACACCATTTATTCCCCTATTAATCTCATGACCGGTAAGCCAATTAATTCTCGATAAAGTTACATATTTGGTCGTTCGCCAAAAAATAATTATAACTGCTAGCCATATATACAGAAAAATATACACTTATAGAATATGTATATATGCATTTATTGTCTATCATTTTGAAGGAGGATTATACAACGTAAAAGTCTCTTAATTCTCTCCTACGGGCCTAAATATTAAAGTGGGTCCCATAACATTTTAATTTCCGTTAACATGCTTTGACTCGTCATATATAGAAGCTCTGATACCAGTTTGAAAAAAAAAAATTACTCAGAATCTGGCGCGAAATCCTAACACTATCAATTTTTTTTTTTGGCGCGGAATTAAGCAGAGGAGATAGGTGAGAGTAGTTCCAGAGGTTCAAGAAGTTGGCGCAGACACCACAGCCAACCAGCAAACATGGAAACGGAAAATGAGACGCCAAATAAGCTGTCAGAAGAAGTACTCAAATGCTTAATAAGTATATATCTCAAGTTAAACAAGGCATCATTGGAGAGTACTAAAGGATCATCATCCACAACAACAACAACTACAACAACAATTGCAAAACAACATCAAATTTCTTCCAAGAAATCAAAAGGCAGCTTCATTTGCACCAAAACTTGTACATCAGCAGCTGTTGCTGATGCTCCGACGACGTTCGCGTTCAACGATTACGCGTCGAATCTCGATCCTTATGGGATCTTGTTAGACACTGATGGAGGCCATAGAGAGATTGGAGCATACAAGAATTTCATCCAAGTCTCAAGAACTTCATTCAACACAAGCCATATATCTGAATGTCTTCCCCAGATGGGAAAGTTGAGGTACCTTTTATTTTTCATAATGAATGTATACCACTAGACAGAGCGTCTAGCGACTTTTTATTAATAATAAAATAAAATCCTCAACGTGAATAAGTACAAGCAAGGGGGGCTAGGTCTTACTTTACGATTCTAATGAACTAATGGAGTTAGCTCGAACTCTGTTGCTAATATTGTCACTAAATTGCTCGTAGCTAACATGTTCTTTTGTTAACTTGTTGCTTATCTGTCGCTAAATTGCTCGCAACTAACACTTTTTTTTTTATAATCTGTCGCCAAATTGCTAGCAACTAACATATTTTTTTGATAATTTGTTGCTATATTGCTCATAGCTAACATATTCTTTTGAGAATCTATCGCTAAATTGCTCGCAACTAACAGATTCTTTTGATAATCTATTGCTAAACTGCTCGCAACTAACAATTTTTTTTGATAATCTGTCGCTAAATTGCTCGTAGCTAACATATTTTTTTGATAATATGTTGCTAAATTGCTCGTAGCTAACATATTCTTTTGAAAATCTGTCTCTAAATTGCTCGCAGCTAACAATTTTTTGTAATAATTTGACGCTAAATTGCTCGTAACAAACATATTCTTTGGATGATCTATCGCTAAATTGCTCGTAGCTAACATACTTTTTTGATAGTCTGTCGCTAAATTGCTCTAATTTGTTGCTAAATTCTTCACATCTAACAGATTTTTTTTTGATAATCTGTCGTTGAATTGCTCGTAGCAAACATATTCTTTTGATAATCTGTCTCTAAATTGCTCGCAGCTAACAGAATTTTTTAATAATTAGTCACTAATCCATTGCTAAACAGGAATAGCGATGGATTTCGCTATTTAGCTATAGAATTTGTCCGTCGCTAATTCCTGTTTTTTTAGTTATAATGAAAGATTTCTTGTCAAAAATAGTAAATTGACATTGTATTTTCTAATATAATTTTTTTTTCTCTTCTGAAATTTTATAGGACTATGGTGCAAAAATTTAGCAATGTGGACATAACTTGCTTGACCTACAAGCAGAAATTGGCATTCTGGATCAATGTCTATAACATCTGCATAATGCATGTACTGTAAGACATGTTAAAAATAAATAGCTATAATAACCTAAGTTGCACAGACTCTTCATTTTGGTTGTCGCACCCGTGTCGGATTCTCCAAAAATACACTACTTTTAGAAAATCCGGCACGCACCGCTGACATTTTTAAAATACAACTCATTGTTTATGCTCATCAATCCAGGCATTTTTACAACATGGTTTGCCATCTACAGAGGAGGAACAGTTGTCTCTTGTGAATAAGGTACGAATTTCGTCTCTAATATGTCAGCTAAATTGCTCGTAGCTAACAGAATTTTTTAATAATTCGTTAGGACGGATTTTGCTCTATCTAATAGTACTAAGATACAAACACACACTACAAGAAAAACTAGAATTATTAGTTAGGAGCTTCGTCTCTAATTTGTAGCTAAATCGCTCGTAGCTAACATAATGCGTTGATATTCTATTGTTAATTCATTGTTAAATAGCTGATTAGCGGCAAATTTTGTTGTTTAGCTACAGAATTTGTCCGTTGCTAACATGACATGCTTGCGTTTTTTTTTTTGCAGGCTGCGATAAATGTTGGTGGTATTGTACTTAACGCGTTAGCTATAGAACATTTCATCCTTAGGCATCCAAGGGACGCTGAACATGTGAGTACATATAGTCACTCAACTAATAGTTATTATAACATAAAGTCATAATTCTTCTCGATTTCAATATTCTTTAACAACGAAAGTGACATTCTGAGATAATAACTATTAACTGAGTGACCATCTGAGATTTTGATTAATAATTATTGATTTTGAATTTTAAAGGGTTTGAAAGATGATAATGAAAGATTTTTGAGGAATGCTTATGGTCTCGAGTATCCAGAACCTAATGTCACGTTTTCACTATGTCGAGGAAGCTGGTCTTCACCTGCGGTAAGTTCTGTTCTAATTTACGTGACACTCTTTCTTTCTTAATCAATTTCAAGAGAATGACACATTTCTATGTCGATATTTCATAACAATTTTGACTTTAAACTTCTCATTTTACCCTTTCTGAGATGATTTATAGACACAAATATTTACAAAAAATGAATAAAAATACAATTTTGGTCCTTTAAATTTGCATAAAGTCTTAGTCCTGGTCAAATATAATGGTCAAACAATAAACCATTTATGTTCATTAGATTTGACGAGAAAATTGCAATACACACCAAAAAAAGTCTCATCAAATCCTAAAATAAGCAATACACAAAATTGCACTATACTAAAATGATGTAAAAAAAAAAGTACCAGAAATTACACCTCAAATAGTTGCACGATACTCTAGAAATAAATCAGAAACTACAAGATTATACTTCTAAATGTGAGTTCCCGGTAATTTCCCTTTTTTCATAGTTTCGTAAAATTTAACAGATAGATTTCGTTAAAGATCTGACATAGACTAAAAGTGTTTAACTTTTGACAAACTTAAAGGACCAAAACTGTTCAGTACATACTGAAAGAACTATTTTTGAACTTACCCTTAAACTTCAAGGACCATTTTTGACATTTTTCAAAATATCTACTCCTTATTTTAGTTCAAACGTCTTCTTTTCATTCTTAAATTTCATGTTCAGTCAAACACCTTCACAATAAACGCAAGTTCCTAGTCGTGTTAACGATGTTGTGTACATTTTCACAGCTAAGGATCTATAGACCAGATGAAGTCACGAACGAGCTAGAGAGAGCGAAAATGGAGTATTTGGAAGCATCAGTAGGAGTTACAAGCAAGAAGAAGATCATGGTGCCAAAGCTAATGCAATGGCACATGAAAGATTTTGCAGACGATATGGAATCCCTAGTTGAATGGATGTATAGCCAATTGCCGAGCTCGTGCTCTTTGAAAAAGTCGATGATGGATTGCCTTGGCGCGGGGGAAAAGAAATCTCTATCGCGTGCTAAGACGATAGAGGTTCAACCTTATGCTTCAGAATTCCGATACTTACTCCCCCTATGAGCATAACAAGTCTGGGAAAGGCTTTATTTGTCTGCTCTTAATGAATGTATTAATTAATATTATATTCATTTAGATTTCAATTGTTAAATTTATTTATTTTTCAGGTTTGAATTTCAATCATTCAGACCTAAAACCCTCAAAAAGGAAAATGAAAGTGTTCAACCTCATATATATATACCTTAGAATTTCGATACTTGCTCCCCCTATGAACATAATAACGGTGGGGAAAAGACCTTATTTGTCTGCATTTGATGAACATCATAATCTTATAATCACTCAGGTTTTCAGGTCTCGATTTGAATCATTCAGACCTGAAATCCTCAAAAATAAAAAATAAAAGTGTTCAACCTTATGTCTTAGAATTCTGATACTTGCCCCCCCCCCCCCCCCCATGAAAAAAATCAACAGTCAAGTAAAAACCTCATTTGTCTGTATTTAATGAATGTCATAATGTTATAACCATTCAAATTTCAATTGTTAAATTTGTTTGTTTTTTCAAACCTGAATTTTAATCATGCAGAACCGAAACCCTCAAAAAGGAAAATAAAAGTGTCCAGACTTATGCCTTAGAATTTCGATACTTGCTCCCCCTATGAACATAACATCAGTCGGAAAAGGCCTCATTTGTTACCGACGTTAATGAACGTTTTAGTCTTAGTCATTCGGATCTCAATCATTTAGTTTGTTTGTTTTTCAAGTCTGAATTTTAATCAGTCAGATCTTAACTCCGATTTGTATACTTTATGTTGATTTTTACAAGTTAATGCATTTTTATTTGTTCGATGTAAATTAGTGATTTTTTTCTTAATATAAAAAGAAAGAAGAAAACAATTCTCTAAAAGATACATTTATCCAAACATTATCATTGGTTGGTATCCAAACTTAGCTCATTTGTAATGTACCTCATGTATGTCCAACCATTAAGAGAATACAAATCTTTGTAGCAGAATTATATATCTGTGCGTACAAAAATAGTGAAATACATTATATTCACGCGCTTATCAAATGTATTAGCGTGTATATGATAACTATATTCGTTCTGATAATAAGTGTGTCCGCGAATTTGCTATAATAAAAACTTCAAACTATCGTTATATTACGTAATCTTTTTAAAACTACCACTATTTTTTTTAAATGTATCCGCGGCGTATCTTCTATGAAAATACGTACAAGTTTCTCGAGATTGTTTTTTACATTTTTGTATATAGTGTATATCACGATTTAACAATATTGCAATGTAAACTACACGCAGTCAATGGTCAAAAAGTTTACTACTATTAGAAAACATGCTAAGAAAAATAAAGACTTTATTATTATCAGTCATAAATAATATTTTAACCACTATTTTATAACTATTCATTAATGTTTAGCCATTTTTAACGCGAAAATAAAATTAGGACAAAAATATACTTGGCTAAAATACGAAAAACTCCAACAAAAAAAATAGCGTTCAAACTTCAGGAAATTATATCGTGGAGTTTGAACTAGATATTTGAAACTCTGGAAAAAAAATTGAACTGTCAAAGATTCAAACTCGATCTAGCATAATGGTTTTCACATTTCACTTTTACAAGATCGAAAGTTTGTTTATAAAAAGACTTGTTTAAACTCCAAAAATGTATCTTAGAGTTTTCATTTGTAGAAGTTGAAACCCCATATATGTCATTGGATTAACGTAATTAGATTGGGAGCAATGGACCCTGCAGTGCGTGATCCGAATTAGTCGAGGCTTCAATGCGGACACCGAATACTGGGTGGAAAATAAAAAAAATGTAATTAGATAATTTTTAATTTTAATGTCTTTTAGAGATATAATTACATGGGTTCAACATAGTGTATTTCAATTCTCAAATGACGATTTTTTTTCGTTTGTTTTTTTTTTCTTCTCTTTTTGGTGTTACTCTAAGACTAATTCAATTTCAAGAATTCTTTTTGTAAGCCCTAATAGTCAATGGTCAAAATTCTTGCATGAAATTCAAAACTTGAAAAAAAATTTTGAAGTCCTTACTAAGTTCTAACACGTTAATATATTAGTTCATACGGTATAAATATGCAGCCAATTTCAATAACCCTTCACCATAATCACAATCCTCATTTATTATATTCTAATTCCAACCATATCAACATTAATGAGATCACAAAGTAACAATATTTTAGGTTCTACATGTAGTAAAATGGTACTCCTACTAGTGTTTTTGCTTTTTTTGGGCGCTACGCGAAACGAAGCTGTTCGAATTCTTTCACATGGTGGAAATGAAGCAGTAATTCGGGTAGCAAATGAACACCTTCTGTTGCCATCTCTTCAATGGAATTCCGTTCGGCCACCGTCTCCCAATGGTCGCACCAATTCTCTTTCAACTGATATGACAAGTCAGATATCAGAAAGGAACTTTGCAGGTCGTAAAACAACAAATGAACACCTTCTGTTGCCATCTCTTCAATGGAATTCCGTTCGGCCACCGTCTCCCAATGGTCGCACCAACTCTCTTTCAACTGATATGACAAGTCAGATATCAGAAAGAAACTTTGCAGGTCGTAAAACCACAAATGAACACCTTTTGTTGCCATCTCTTCAATGGAATTCCGTTCGGCCACCGTCTCCCAATGGTCGCACCAACTCTCTTTCAACTGATATGACAAGTCAGATATCAGAAAGGAACTTTGCAGGTCATAAAACAACAAATGAACACCTTCTGTTGCCATCTCTTCAATGGAATTCCGTTCGGCCACCGTCTCCCAATGGTCGCACCAATTCTCTTTCAACTGATATGACAAGTCAGATATCAGAAAGGAACTTTGCAGGTCGTAAAACAACAAATGAACACCTTCTGTTGCCATCTCTTCAATGGAATTCCGTTCGGCCACCGTCTCCCAATGGTCGCACCAACTCTCTTTCAACTGATATGACAAGTCAGATATCAGAAAGAAACTTTGCAGGTCGTAAAACCACAAATGAACACCTTTTGTTGCCATCTCTTCAATGGAATTCCGTTCGGCCATCGTCTCCCAATGGTCGCACCAACTCTCTTTCAACTGATATGACAAGTCAGATATCAGAAAGGAACTTTGCAGGTCGTAAAACAACAAATGAACACCTTTTGTTGCCATCTCTTCAATGGAATTCCGTTCGGCCACCGTCTCCCAATGGTCGCACCAACTCTCTTTCAACTGATATGACAAGTCAGATATCAGAAAGAAACTTTGCAGGTCGTAAAACCACAAATGAACACCTTTTGTTGCCATCTCTTCAATGGAATTCCGTTCGGCCACCATCTCCCAATGGTCGTACCAACTCTCTTTCAACTGATATGACAAGTCAGATATCAGAAAGGAACTTTGCAGGTTGTAAAACCACAAATGAACAACTTTTGTTGCCATCTCTTCAATGGAATTCCGTTCGGCCACCATCTCCCAATGGTCGTACCAACTCTCTTTCAACTGATATGACAAGTCAGATATCAGAAAGAAACTTTGCAGGTCGTAAAACAACAAATGAACACCTTCTGTTGCCATCTCTTCAATGGAATTCCGTTCGGCCACCGTCTCCCAATGGTCGCACCAACTCTCTTTCTATTGATATGACAAATCAGATATCAAAAATGAATTTTGCAGGTCGTAAAATAGCAAATGAACAGCTTTTATTACCATCTCTTCAATGGAATTCCGTCCGGCCACCATCTCCCAATGGTGGTACCAACACTCGTTCTAGTGGTATGACAAGTCAAATATCTGAAAGGAACTTTGCAGGTCGTAAAGAGGTTGCTCGTCCTCCTCCAACTGAATATCCACAGCCTTATAAGGTCTCCTTTGTTGTGGCTACTAATTGAAAAAATATATATTTAGTGGCAACTGTGGAGCAATATTAATTCATTCTTTATAGGGAAAAATTGTAAAGACTACATAGCTATGTACTCTTTTTCCATTTTTTTGGTTTTGATTTTTGCTTCATGGGCCATGCATGATTAACCATTGTTTATTTTCCCATACTATAGTGTGATGGAAAATCTTAATTATATACTTTTGTAACTTCTTGTTGAAATATTGATCATATATATCCAAAATTTGATTATTTAGCAATGTGTGTGTGCCTACACTAATAAGCATTAGCAATCAGGTCTCCTTGGAATGAAAAAAATCATGTTGAATTTGTTGCTTTCAGAAATAAGCTCTGCAATACGCAAATTCAAATTCAGTCGGATCCCAAGTACATATAATTAATCCTTTGACAATGTGAATATAACAAAACTAATGTAATAAGAATAACGAAGCTTATAATCGAAGTAACATAATTGAGAAAGCAAGAGATATAGTTTATGAGTGGTGTTGATTGATATAACGATTGATTGTAATCCAACTTGCTGCAACCTTATCATCTAACTTTATGACATTTTAAAGTATTAATTTAGTATAAAATATTTTGAATTTACCACTAATTTAATTATATTTTGCGTTGAAAGCTCAATTTTAGTTTCTTATATTTAATTAGCTACATCAGTAAATCAGCAATAAACACATTACACAACCCTGCATAAAATTGTATATTCCCCTGTATATAATATATACTTTTAAATATACAGAAGATTTTTCAAAAACAATTTTAAAAAATCCAAAAATAAATAAATAAATATGTCCAATTAGTACTATTGCTGAATATTCTCAGCCTTGTATTTCTTGTAATAATCTTCAATCTGATTGAAAATCAATTTGGATCCACGTGCATGTAGAGCCCATTAAGGAGAAAGCGCTTTCTAACGGGGTTTTCATCTCAGTCAAGAAGCTCATCGATCTTTTTTTAGGTATAACCATCCGGTATTTGAAATATATTGACTTAACCAACACAGATACGCGTGCACATAGAGCCCATTAAGAAGTTGCACTTCCTAACAAGGTTTTTATCTCAGTCAAAAAGCTCATTGATCCATTTTTTTGTCATAACCATCCGGTATTCGAAACATACTGAGCCAACCTATTTGGATCCACGTGCGCGTAAAGCCCAATATAAGGAAGAATCGCTCTCTAACAGGGTTTTCATCTCAGTCGATACGCTCATCAATTAATCCTTTTTTTTATATAACCATCTCGCGTTCGAAAAAATATATTAACCTAATCAATTCGAATTCACGCCAACGTAGGACCTATTAAGGGAAAAATGTTCCCCTAACCGGTTTTTGCATCTCAATCAAAAAGCTCATTAATCCTTAATTAAGATCAAGTCGGATTGGCTCAAATCAAGGATCTAGAATCACTAGGCTCAGAAAATAAATACGATCTCATCATATGTACTATATTTTCATTTATTTTTTGTGTATCTATACATAAATCAAGCCAAAATAAAAAATGAACCTATAGAATCCATCTTAAATCTGTGAGATATACAGTTTCTATAGGCATCCCAAACCTTTAGCTTCAGACCCTTTCATAATTCTAAGCCTTTTACAAGAATTAATGAACATATCCAATGGTACATCTCCAACAAGCATCCAATCACCATCTTTGTCTTCATATGTTAATACATAATCAGATCCACTAGTAGTGTAGCCTTCTTTTTCCAAATATACCCCTGAAAATTTATAATTCAACAAGAAAACATAAGTTTTTTTATCACTAGGAAAACATAAGTTGGACTTAATTTATATTATTAGTAATTTAATGTGTTGTATCATGTTACATGTCATATTTTTCAGGTAATTGGTTCCACTTATTATGATTAAATTAAACATGTAGTTGTCTTTTAGGTGGCTTGATAATATAAAAATATTTTTTACCATCACTACTAAAAAAATACAATTTAACGACGGACCAAATTTGTAGCTAAACATCAAAATCAGCCGCTAATCCTAGTTAGCGACGAATTTTGGTTAGCCACGAGCAAATTATTGACGAAGTTTGTAGTTAACTCCATTTTTTAAAGTAGCGAATGTCCATGTATCGAAATTAAACTCAATATGTTTATACTAAGTCGGTATCCGTTACACATAAAATAGTGAGTGAAGTGAAAATTCAGACGCGTTAACCTAAAATTCTGGATCTGTCTCTGATCGACCCAACCTATTAAAGAATATTAAAATAGTGATGGATTGATTTTGATTTCACACAAGATAACTCGAAATACTAGATCTAAATATCACACAATCGAAATAACTTAAAATTCTATATCTGCCTCTTCTACCGATTATAATTAATAGAGTTTTGTGGAAGTTGAAACTCACCAATGGGGTGCTTGAACATGTTCTCCAAAGCCTTGAGTAGTTCTTGGTAATTCTTGTAAACCCTAAGATCAATTTTCCTAAGGTAAGGTGCTCCATCCATGCTAACTTTTACATACATTCTTGAGGAAATTTCACAATTTGAATTCTTGATTTGGACAACAACATTCTTCCTGTAAGATCTAACTGGTGGCCAACCAACAATTTGTACTCTGACAAAAAAAAAAAATTGTTAATTTAAAGCCCTTATAAGTCAAGAATTAGACTATCTTCGATTTTGAACAAGTTGGGATCAACTATTATATGTATTCTTCCCGATACCATGATTCACCCCAATATTATACAAAGAAAATGTACTAGAGGTATTTCTCGATCTATATTTTCTACGAACATATAAATCTTTGAATAGACTAAATAAAATTTCTACTAGAAGATAATATAGGATCTAAAGTAAATGTACTAACATGACTAAATTTCATGTATTCCTAACTATAATTGGTATTATCTAATTAGATCTTTTTCTTCGATTTCTATCATATTTTCTCTAAATCTGCATGGATTCCAAGAGATTGAAACCTTTCGAGGTACAATAATAGTGAGAAAATTCAATAACATGACTACTTACTTTGGTGGAGGAGAGGAGTCTTGTTGATTATCGTGATTTATAATTTCTGAGTAGCTATCCATCTCTGATGAAGATCTTTTATTACTCGAAGACGAAGATAATTGTTTCTTCGGTTCATCTGTTGTACCAGGTAACCCTAATCTCAGCTCAGTCGCAAGATCATTCTCATAGCTTGTTGTAGCCATTTTCAATATTATTCTTGATAAATATGACTATGTATCTTCTTGAACTTGTAATAAGTTGATGAGTTATTTGTGTTGATGACACTTTTTGTTTTCCGGCGTACCTCCGGCGACGGTGACTTTTTCCGGTGAAGAATTTGTTAGCTAGCAAGTTGTATGAATGGTGAATGAGAAGAGGAAGATAAGTGAAGCATTATATATATAATATATAAGATGATCAATATTAGGGTGATACAATATCTAGAGGACTTATTTTCTTTGTGCATGAATTTCTCAACTCCTTCACGCTCTTTGTTAGCACGTAATGATACAAAATTTATATTATATTCCGTATAAAATAATACATATATTTTCTCATAATTTATTTCATTTTGTTAGGAATACCAAGTTTGATGAGGATGATCCCACATCGAATGGGACGCGAATCTAAACTCTTTATAAGACTTGAGCAATCCTTCTCCACTTGAGCAAACTTGTGGCCTAAGGCTTAATTTGATATGGTATCAGAGTCAGCTATCAGGTTCATTGGGATCGATTTGCGTGGCCCCCGGACCGGCGGGATTGTGAATATACTCCCGATGATTGAGGGCTAGGTTTATGTGGCCCCCGGATCGGTGGGATTTTGAATATACTCCCGATCGTTGAATGTCATGCTCCGAACAGGACAGTGGAACCCCGAATAAAGAAAGTCCAGATCGGGGCGTGATGGGGTGTTGATGAGAACGATGCCACATCGGACCCGAACTCTTTATAAAGCTTGGACAATCCACTAAACAGTAATTTTAATAATAATAATAATAATAAATTTATATTTCATATCAAAGATATTGAATTCAGATAAATTTGATGTCACAATACTTTATTCGCGTCTGGTAATTATACACACATACCGATTCACGCTATGTACGTAATGAATATTTATACTATTAATATAATTTAATTTATTATAACAGTTAAGTTATCACTTACTATAAGTTACTAATCTATAATATTAAATGAAATTATTTTTTAAGTAATCTGATCGTATAAATATTATTCCGCGGGTGAGAGACATGCAATGTCCATTGCGAGTTGTTGTGGAGTGATCAGGTAGGTGACATGACACGCTAACTCTCATGCACGGGCAATGTATGTCGGTTAAAAATCCAAATGACAGGTAAGATTAGGTTGATCTGATGTGAGACAAGGGAACAATGAAGGGACAATCCCATTAACACAAAGTACTATTGAAATGTTCGTGGCGGAGCCAGAATATTTATTTATAAAATTTAATATTATAAGTGGAGTTTGAAAAGAGTAAAGTGTGCGCAGATTTTATCACTATCTTATGGAGGTAGATAGTCTATTTTCGATGGACCATCGGTTTGATACAACAAATCAAAGTAAGTATGAAAAGGAAAAACGATAGTGAAAACAATATAGCAACTAATACAGAAATAGTAACATCAAAATAGTGCAATAATCGAAATACCATAAGAAAAAACAGATAGTGGTAGAAGCAAAAGCTAGAACACTACAAGGATAAAGCTCATATATACTATGACAGATACCACAAACCTAAACCCGTCGGGAAGCAAGAGAAGACCCCACTACCTACTAACCTTTTACCCGTTCAACTCTTTTGTTAATACAATTGATACCCATATAACAATTGTAGCTATGTTTCGTAAATGCGCAAATGTGTAGCTATATTTTGTTATTATGTTCTAAACTATGCCTATTTATAAAATTTTCTCATTTAATATATATAGTTAAAGAATCTTTTGAAAATCATTTTTTTTTACCTCACAAAAAAGATAAGATCTACGTATATTTTATTTTTCATATATTTCACTTATAAGATTATACTGGATATTAATAATTATTATTATTGAAGGGAAATTAATCAATGTGGGGAAGAGAGAACAACCTCCATGTGACATTGGTCCCAATTTGTTGGTTGATTTGGGGGCATGGACATATGGATTTGTGACTAATATATATGACCTACCATAATTAATACTTTTGATTTTGTATGATTTTCTTGGCTAGATGTCTAAACTCTTGATTAAAACATTTTGGGGTATGGTTTAACAGCCATGAACGTGTGCATAGATGTCGTTAGGGGCGAATTCAAAATTTAATATTTAATGATATATAGCAGTAAATAATGACGGTAATTGATAGCATATAATAGTGTCTAATGATAGTAATTGGTGGTAGTGATTGATGATTGTAATGGTGGTTGATGGTGATGATTATAAGTGATGATTAATGATGGCGGCTAAGCAATTGTGGTTGAAGATGATGGTTGAGAGTGGTGAATTGCGATAGTTGATAATAGTGGGTAATGAAAGCAATTAACAATGAAAGTGAATGGAGTAATGACGAATTACCTTTTTTATAGAATTTATTTATAGACATCTTAATAATATTAAAAAAATTGTTATAAATCTTAATGAAATCAAATTTATTCAGACGCATTGATTGATTGTAAAAATTAAAAAATAAGTAGGGCTCTCATATGGACAGCGATAGCAGCAACTAGGGGTGTCAAATGAACGTATTGAGCTGCATTTGAGCATGTCAAAATGGGTTGAGTTAATAACTAACTCGCCCAAAAATCAGGCTGAAACATGCTAAAACCTGAATCATAACCCAACACGCTCAATTTTTACTAAGTTTCAAATTCTTTGTTTATTAATTGAATACCTAATAAAACTCTTTTTTCCCTTATATCATGACTATATATAACATATCAAATAAAAAAAATAGATAAATTTTTTAATGGATCAACCTAGACTGTATATCGATCCAGTTTTAAAAACAGGCTGAGTTAAGCAAATCCAAATAAGTTGAGTTAATAAAATAAGCTGGTCATTAACTCGTCCAAACCTAAATGGCCGATTGGTAATCCGATCATGATTTTATGAGTTGATTCTCAACAAAATATTATAGGTATATTTATAATAACCACACACGTGAACCAAAGGATGACAAAGCATTTTGGTGAATTAAAAAAAGGATACACACGTGTGATGTGACGTATTTAAAATGTTGATAGTGAGATGTGGGCCTCCCACACGTGTAGTTGAGTTTAAGGTACTTACTTTCTTGTCTGTGGGTTTGGGTTTTCTTTGGGTCAGCCCAATACCCATGGGCCCATTATCATGCACCTATGTTCCTTAGGGCCCATTAAATAAATGAGTATGTATACCCATGAATAAATAAATAATAAAAGAAAAAAATAATTGAAGTTGCGCATAGATGTCGATTTTGATCCATAAATGTGTACCCCGTCCAACTGTTCAATTTGGAGGGATTGACTCAGTGACATATGCGTTAATAAGTGTACATGAATCAGCGTATCCAAAAGATTTGAGTTCAAAGATTAACGATGGAAAAGACGTTTTTGAGTTAGTTGGGTTGGACTATGATTTACTTTCGACCTATATATTGATCCAAGTAAACTCGGGGACAATTTGGGTCAGCCAAAAATGCATTTCTTTTTGACTAAATAATAAAAGAAAAGGAATAATTGAAGTTCCGCGTAGATGTCGATTTTGACCCATAAATGTGTACCTCGCCCAACTGTTCAAATTTTGAGGGATTGACTCAGTGACGTCTGCGTTAACAGGTTAAAAACTAAGTGTACATGAATCAACCTATCCAAAAGATTTGAGTTCAAAGACAAACGATGGAAGAGGCGTTTCTGAGTTAGTCGGGTTGGACTATGATTTACTTTTCGACCTATATTGATCCAAGTAAATTCGGGGACAATTTGGGTCAGCCCACGGGCCCATTATCATAAGCAGTTATTCCCTTAGGGCCCATTATATGCATGAATATGTCTGCCCATGAATTATTACCTCAATTTCAATGGCAAAAATACATTTCTTTTTGACTAAATAATAGTAAAAGGAAATGAATAATTGAAGTTGTGCGTAGATGTCGATTTTGACCCATAAATGTGTACCTCGTCCAACTATTCACATTTGGAGGGATTGACTCAGTGACGTATGCGTTAACAGGTTAAAAAGTAAGTGTACACGAATCAACCCGTCTTAACAATGGAAAAGACGTTTCTGAGTTAGTTGGGTTGGATTATGATTTACTTTCGATCTATATTGACCCAAGTAAACTCGGGGACAACTTGGGTCATCCCACAGGCCCATTATCATAAGCAGTTATTCCCTTAGGGCCCATTATATGCATGAGTATGTCTACCCATGAATTATTAATTGGGTAACTTACATAAATTCCACAATTATTATAAAAGGTAATTACTTCCTCTCTCACTACTTTCAAAATTACATGATATATTACTTAGATACATCGCTACAAGCATCCACACCACTTAGATACATCACTACAGGCATCTAGATATATAACTCGGATACATCGCATAAGGCATGTACCCGCTGTCCGAATACATGGTTTAGTCTCAGATACATCGCATCCTCATATATTTGAGGGATTACAACATTTATCGCATGTATCTGAGGGGTTACAACATGTATCGGCATGTATCTGAGGGGATATACATGTATCCGCATGTATTTGTTACACGCGATGTATCTGGGTGAATTTTTGATAAGATGTGGTATATGAAGTAATTAAAATAAAATAGTGAGAGAATTAGTAAATATGATAGGAATGTTTGGCTCTTTATGTAATTTTTCCTTATTAATTACCTCAATTTCAATGGCAAAAATGCATTTCTTTTTTGACTAAATAATAAAAGAAAATGAATAATTGAAGTTGCGCATAGATGTCGAATTTTGACCCATAAATGTGTACCCCGCCCAACTGTTTAAATTTGGAGGGATTGACTCAGTAACGTATGCGTTAACAGATTAAAAATATAAGGATATACAAATCAACCTATCCAAAAGTTTGAGTTCAACTTGGAATGCAATATTAGCCCAATCAATATATATGAGGCTTTTGTGGGGAAAAAACAAGGAAAAATAATTGAACAAACGATTTTGAGTTAGCGAGTTGGGCTATGACCTGCTTTTGATCCATGTTGACTTAAGTAATCTTATGGAGTGGACATATCCGATGTGAATCTGAATAATTAGTCGAGCCAATAAACTTTGACCTAATTTTCATTCATGTTCCCCATTTCCATTAGTTAAACCACCGACCAACAACTATGTCTACAACTATATATATATAGAAACATAGAAATATCAATGTAAATAATTTTTCCATCAGCAATAATGATTGACTTATGATCATCATTTCGTGACACACAAATAATAGTATGTATTATAATAAGAAGTTCTGACTTTGTTCTTATGACTCAAATATAGTTAAAGATTTCAACTACAATAAGAATTTATCTTTCAATCTCATGAGACTGATTGATCACAGGGGGGCGCATTTACTATCCAAATTATGATGCACGTGAATATATAATTTTTTTCGTAAAATCGTATATTTGACGTATGTACATCTTAAGATGTTCTAATATTATTCGTTGATCTCCATACTTTAGAAAAACGTTGCACTTAATTGAATGTTAACTTATTTACTTAGAAGAATATGGATCGATCGAGTTGTCATCCACCGTATAAAAGCTATACAACACCCGATGTAATATAATTATTATAATTAGAACACCACATTTCTATAATTTCTCGAAATAATTTTTCACTTTATTCACTTTTATGTATATATAACATATAGTATGAACAAGTAATTATTTGGTTCCCGTGAACCCATAGGTAAAACTGCTTTCCACCGACAATACTCCCTATCGAGAGGTTCTTCAATTCTAAGACCTGAACTCGAGACTTTAGTTTTAGTCATAAGAGTAGAGAAATTCCAACCCTCCAACCAGGGGAGAAGCCACTTTAGGCAAAGAGTGGTCCAATGTACATTCTTCGCCGAAAAACTATGAAGCGTACAAAGGTTAAATATTTACTATCATGAATGTATATTTAATTTTTTCACACTCTTAATACAATTTAAAATAAAATTTGTACACTTTTTACTAAATATCTGGCTCCGCCACCGCCTCCAACCACATCCCTAACTATAATAGCGTTAGTGGAGAAGGGCTAATTGTGGGATGCCCTACACATGGAATAGGGTTTGACTCCAAGGTGACAAAAGCCCAACAAGTTCACATGCAGCCTATGAAATAACTTTGTGTGCACATGCATTTATCCCCCAATGTTTTGGGTCCTTGCCTATACATATTCCTAGTATGTTCTTCTCTCTCTTTTACCCCCCCTCCCCCCACACCCAACTTAATTAGGTGTATATAGATCTTGCTTATCTTTTTGTTTATAGGTTTTTAGGTCACAACATCCAGCAGCATGCATTTGACTTTCTACAAGTTTAAAAAACAATAAGGGTTATGTCTGATGGTGTATGAAGTATTCCGTGTTAAAATATTCTATATTTGGTGTGAATTAATTCAAATATATATTCTTTAAATTTTTTGAAATAAAAGACAGTCATGTGTAAAATGCATTCCGCATTTACGAATATTTTGGGGAAGGTCGTCCACATCTCAACGGGGTGTAATGTAGGAAGCTTTATCTATTAGAAGTATCGGGTGGCTGATTTCATGACTCTAACATTTTCATGGCTCTAACATGTGATCTATAGGTCACACCGCACACGAAGACAATTTTATCGTTGATTCAAGATTTTCTTTGGAATATTTTAAATGAAAATTCCATAATTGGAAACTATACAAAACGTACTCTAAGTGACACTATAAAAGTTAATAATACATAATATTTAGAAATCATTGAAGAAAAGATCGAGTGATTATATATTCAAATATTGATAGAGGTGTGAAAGAGACAGTGTTGTCTTTTAAGAGAAAAAGTGAGTGAGCAGTTGATGAAATTGGAAGGAATCCAACATCACAATTCCATACATATGCGGTGTGGCGGAATGGTTGGGGTCCCTCCACTCTTAATTAAAAATTTCAGGATTTGAATATAATCGGACTTTAATATAAATATCGAAATACAAAAGGATAAAGGCAATGCACGTGGTGGGATAATTAGGATCCCTTCACTCCTAATTAGAGGTTTCGAAATCTAAATATAATCGAGCTTCAACGCAGAGATATCGGAATACAAAAGGACAAAGGCAATGCATGCATGATAAGATCAAATTAAAACCCAACAAGATAGAAAAATTCCAGCTCATAAAACTTTAGCTAAGTGTCAACACATCATTTATCAAAGTAAGTGAAGACAAAAGCAACCCATTCCCCACCACCTTTAATTTGCCATGCATATTAATAACTATTCCCTCCGTCCATTTTTATTTGTCCACTATATTAAAAATAGATGTCTAACAATACTTGTTCAATTTATAAAATCAAGAGATAATTTTACCTTTAGTTCCTAATTTACCCTTATCATTAGTTATAGTCATTTTCCTATTATATTTTTCAAGACATTGTATTTATTATATTCAAAGGGTGATAAGGTAAAATTACTCTTTTATTTATAATTTTTTAATAATTGTGCAAAATTAATAGTGAACAAGCAAAAATGGACGGAGAGAGTATTACACTCTTTTTAGCCCAAACACACCCCTTCTCCTTTTCATTCAATTGTATTTTCTTGTCTCCTTTTTTTTCTCTCACTAGCTAGTTTTTTTTTCTTTTTTGCTAGTCACTATAGCTAGCTAGCAGAGAAGTATTCTTTCCGTCTCATTTTATATGATACTTTTTTCGTTATCATCTATATTAAATGGAAGGAAAAATGGTTAAAAATACTTTTGAATTATTTAAAATAGGTTAATTTCATCCTTTGTTATATTTTTGTCTCAAAAATACTCTAGATGCTAGTCAATTAGTTCAAAAATATCTTTCAACTAGTCAAATAACTCAAAAATATATATCCTTCCAAATTCCAACTAATGGTTACTCTAAGGTAAGGGAAAATGGCTATTTTTGCCCTTTTCTAAGAATTCATTTTTTATATGAACTAAAAGTCTTTCTTCCTAATTTTTAAATTTCATGAAGTGGCAGAGTTGAGATTTTTTCTAAGAGTATATTCAAAATGTAAAGAAATAAACACGTAAAGAAGCTAAAGTGATTCAGCGCATTTACTAGCCATACATAAAAAATAATTTTGATCTTATATATATATATATATATATATATATATATATATATATATATATATATATATATATATATAATGTATTTCTTTGAAAGAGGATATTAGGATGAACCCCTTGCGCCCCAAACCCTCTTTTGTTTTGCCCCTCTCTAGGATCTTCCACCCATTATTTGCTCCCTTGGTGACTCGAACTCACAATCTTCAGATTGAAAGTGAAGGATACTTACCATCCGAACAACTTCCTCTTGTCTACGCCCCAAGGCCTAACTTTGCCTCTAATTTCGTGCTTAGTCAAACACCGTTATACAAAATGAGGGGGGGGGGGGGGGGGGGGGGGGTCTAACTATTTGTGCTCTACCAAATCCAAGCTAGTTGCTATATATTTTTAACTTTCACTTCTCTCTCTCTCAAATCAAAAGTACACTCTCTAAGATAACAAAAATGGTAGGGGAAGAAGAAGAAAAGAGTAGTAATTATAAGTTGGATTTTGAGGAGACTGAGCTAAGGCTAGGGTTGCCTTGTGGAAGAAAAAAAGATGATACTTATAATGCTAATGGTAAAAGAGGGTTTGTGGATTTGAAGCTCAACCTTTCTTCTGATATTGATGACAACATCAAGAATACTCAGCTGGAATTCAAGAAAACCCCAGCTGCCAAGTATGTGTCTTTAGTTTTATCTTCTTCTAATACTTCTCTAAAAAAAAATAAAAAAAAAAATTTTTTTACTTCATTCTTGATCTTCACATGGTAAGTGATCACTAGTAGTGTATATATCCATGATAGATAAAATGATATTAGGTGATTTCTTTTTATTTTTTTGAGTTTTCACTACTAGAAATAGAGGTTTTTCTCATCATGAATCAATGAAAAATTTATGTTATAAGACATGATTTTCCACCCCCATTCCAACCGAATCAACTCACTAAGAAAACTCATGATGAGAAACAGATTCTCGTTGAAATACTAGGAAATTTCCTAATTTTTTCATGTGAAAAGCGCTACTAGTTTTTCTTTTCTCATTGATACAAATATCTACAGAAATAGTCATTGAACATTTTTCAGTGAAAATTTTCAATGAAAAACTAGTGATTTTGTAATAGTGTTTGATGGGCAAAATTATTAAATATCTATGTTGGTGGGAGGTAAATAAACTATAGATACCCTTGGAATAGTTGTGATGCCTGCAATCTGACTCGTACTGGTATTATAATTCTATAATTTTTGATTTTCTATTCCGATCATGATTTTTCTACCTCTAGAGAAAAAGGTACTTCCCTTTTGTGGCGATTGTGAGGGAAGGATTAGCTGATATCGTAATTTATAATAGTTCCTCCGTAACCAGTTATTCATAATATTAAAGAAATGACTATTGTCAAATATCTATGTTGATGTGAGGTAATTAAATAGATACCCTTGGAACAATTCACGGCTAAAAAATTACTATTTTTCCGTTGAAATTTTTCATTGACAAATGTTCAGTGGCTATTCCTGTAGATAGTTTGATTGAATCAGTGAGAAAAGAAAAAATAATAGTGTTTTCACACTGAAAAAATAAGAAGCTTCACAGCTGTACTTCAGTAAGAATATAATTTGTTTTCCAGTAAGCTGGTTTGGTGAAAAAAATCATATTTTATAACACAATTTTTTTAGTAATTCACAGTGAGAAAAACTTCTATTATATTTCTTGTAATAAGTATGATGCCCACAATGTGACTCCTACTCATATTATCAACAGAATTTCAACAAGTGAGAGGTGTAAGCACCACAAGATGTAAAGCAATTTCGTACTAAACAAAATAACTTTCACTTTTCAATTAACTTTTTACTCTTTTTCCTTATATCTGCCCTGATCTACTTGTATTCTTTTTTTCATTAATCCGCGATGAAAAATTCACAAATGTGTACAAATGATCAGGACACAAGCTGTGGGTTGGCCACCAGTAAGGTCCTTCAGAAAGAATATTTTGGCTTCCCAAAAGATTGGCCAAGAAAGTCATGACAATATTTTAGTGAAGGTCAGCATGGATGGTGCACCTTACCTTAGAAAAGTGGACTTAAACATGTACAAATGTTATCAAGAATTGTCTGATGCCTTAGCCAACATGTTCAGCTCCTTCACTATTGGTATGACCATACTTTTCAACTCCACACTGGTGGTTCTCAATAAATTATTTATATATATTAAATAAATTTTTAAATATTATCATAATTATTGTCCATTGAATTCATAGTTGGTATTCTAGCTTCGCCTATGTTAAGAGTCTAAAAAAAGAAAAGTGAAAGAATAAAATCACACTTAAAGTATCTCGATTTTTTGAGTTTCATACTTGAACTATCAGGTGTGAGGGCTTTTTACCTGAACTATCACCCAAATATTTATGGAAACACGCCTTAATTATCAGTTGTACCCTTTTCCTACCTAGACGATGGTGATATTTCAAGTAGGAAAGAGAACAACTGATAGTTGAGGTGTGTTTTGATAAATAATTGATGATAGTTCATGTAGAAAAAATGAACACCTGACAATTCAGATAAAAAACTCACAAAAACATGATACTTCGGATATTTTTTTAACAAAAAAAAAAAATACATGTACAAATGTTATCAAGAACTGTCTGATGCCTTAGCCAACATGTTCAGCTCCTTCACTATTGGTATGACAATACTTTCTAACTCCGGTCACACTGGATCTGAATAAATTATTTATGCATATTAAATGAATTTGTTAATACAAATATAAAATTTTGTCAAAATTATTGTCTGTTGAACTCGTAGCTGGTACTCTAGCTTCGCTTATGATTATAATATAAAAAAAGAAAAGTGAAGGGTTAAAAATACACCTAAAATATTTGGGGTTTTTGAGTTTCATATTTGAATTATTAGGTGTGCAAGTTTCCAATCGAGTTTCATATTTGAACTCTCAGGTGTGCGAGTTTTCTGCCTGAACTATCACTCAGATGTTTATCGAAAAACACCTTAATTATCAGTTGTTCCCTTTTTCTACCTGGACGATGGTGATATTTCAGGTAAGAAAAAGGAACAACTGATAGTTGAGATGTGTTTTAATAAATAATTGATGATAATTCAGATAGAAAAAGTGAACACCTGATAATTCAGATAAAAAAATCACAAAAAAATGATACTTCAGGTATTTTTTTAACCATCAACTCAATAAAAAATTTACACTATAAGCTAAAAAATTTACCAAAAAATAACTAAAGGTAACTGCACAAATTGTGAAACTATAGTTATATTAGTTGATTTATACTATTTGCAGTAGTGGTTGGAGTCACCTTCGTTCAAGAAAGATTAATTGACATTTTTCATCGAAAAATTACACCACACAAATAGCTCAAACTTTATATATATATATTGAATTCTCTTGACTTTTTTATATATTAAATATAAAATTCCATTGTTAAAATTCTAGTTCCATCGATAATTTAGTCACCTAAAAAGTAACTATAGAACAATTTCATAGAAGGTGAAACTAATCATATATATGAAAATATGAATGATAACCTATACAACATGTTAAATTATAATAATAGTAGTACTTTTGGAAAATCAAGAGATAATTTATTATTTTATGTCTATTTCGTCTTTGCTATTAAATATTATTCATTTCTCAATATTTAAATGTCTTATAATTAATAAAAGTGATATTAGTAAAATTGCTTTTTTATTTATTATTTCTTAAAAAGTGTGCTAAGTCAAATATAGACAAGTAAGAATAGATGAACAAAGTATATAAATAGTAATATAAATATGTTTTAATTTACTGACTGAAATTAATGAAACAATAGTCCAAGGAATGAAACATTTGATGAATGAGAGGAAACTGATGGACCTTCTGAATAGTTCTGATTATGTTCCAACCTATGAAGACAAAGATGGTGATTGGATGCTTGTTGGAGATGTCCCTTGGGGGTAAGACATTCACACCTCAACTATATGTTATATTTTTACAATAATAATAATTAATATATTTAGTATAATCCTATAAATGAAGTCTGGAAAGATCGAATGTATACAGATCTAGGTCATGTGATTTGCCATGTGGAACGGACATATTTACTTGTTCAATTTTATGATAGTTTAAGTTTCTAATTGTGCACACCCAAAATTGAAAGACGTCGTAAATACCAGTTGAAGCGAAATTAAAGAGCACGTTTATGTGTTATGCTCACAAAAATATGCATATACCATGTGAACTTGTGTTATGCCTTTTTTCTTCCTTCCAATGTGGGATTCTCTAATTAAGTTGTCATGTACACACCTTCTTTAGAAGCTTGATAGCTAGTTAGAAATTCTGTTAGTCCATCTATGAAATTCACCCTCGTCGGCGAGCCTTCTGTCATGGGCATCACATACCCACATACCCTTTAAGAATTCATCGTTCTCGTTGAGGTTTGCCCCACTCTACAATCATACTAAGAGAGAGATTTGGTGGCTTTGATATCAATGGCAGAGTCAGAAATTCGACGAAGGGTGTGCAAAACTAACTATACACTCATAATTATAGTTAACATTTAACCTCTATACATCACATAATTTTTCGATAAAAATTGTGCACTGGACCACTCTTCACTTAAGGTGGCTCCGTCCATGTTTGATACCATATATTTGTCACTACCATCTTAGGACATGTATTATTTGCTTTGGTCCAACAGGCCTCTCGAATTTATTCCTTGGGATATCCTCTTCGAGGTCAAAAGTGTGTGTACTATGTGAACCTTTATTATGCCATACAAAACTCTTTATGACTTTTCTCTCCCATTTCAATATATAGACGTCATCTAAATTAAAGTGCCATGTGCAATCCTTCTTCAAAAACTCGCTAGTTCTTTCCCTCGACTCGTCCTCCGTCATGGACATTACACTATACTATGCCCCTTGAATTTCACTTGATTAATCACATTATTTCAGGATGTTTGTTAATTCTTGCAAGCGTTTGCGCATCATGAAAGGAACTGAAGCAATAGGACTAGGTATGATATATTACATAACTACTCATTAATTACAATTTTTGTTATTTATTTTACCTTTGTTTTAATTTATTGCAAATTTGTAGTTAGTTAACCATATTGTTTACTTAATTATTGTTTGAATTTAAACTCAGCACCAAGGGCTATGGAGAAATGCAAGAACAAAAACTGATGCAATCAAAATTTCATCGATCGTAGCTGGTGATTGCTCGAATCGAATAGTGTGCTATGTAATGTTACTATATTGTGAAGTGCATTGTATGTATGAATAATAATTAATGAGTGTAGCATATTAATTTCTGTAATTTTATCTAGAGCTAAAATATTCTTATTTAAGAATTAAAACTGACCTTATAATGAATAGTTTGTCCAATAATTTAGTATATACATGTTTGTATGCACCTGTGTTTTTCATTACAGGTGAATTCAAGATTCAGAATTGGTGGTTCAAAATGAGTGTAATCTTATCACATGTATATATTTTAGTTTATTTCAAAAGTATATATCACTCGAGTCGAAAGCAATCTCAGTTGTTGTATTAAAGATCTCAAAGAATATATATTACATACATTAAATAAATTTATCGAAGCTGGGTTGACTTCCATCCTTCTCCAATCTAGGTCAAAGGTCTTTCAGTTTTTTTTTTTAAGAGAAGAATCAAGTTTGTTACGATCAACAAATCAATCCTACAATATCGCGTCTATATCAATGGAGTAGACAAGATTTTTACTGAGAAATTCATCATGTTCTATATATCTCAATAAAAAAATTAATTTATATTATAATTTATTGGTAAAGAAGATTTCAATGGGTTTCCTTCCTCCCCTCAAACTTCGACCATGGGATATAACTTATTAAAATAATAAAAAGAAATTATTGATTAGAGGAGGTGAATCTATGATTTGAAATCAGTAAGTATGGAATAACATTACGCTCTTTGCGATTTTATGATAATTATTAATCAGTGACATAATAAAATTGATAACTGTAGTTTATTATAATTCGATAATGTAAAAGAATAAAATTACAACATGAATAAATATAACTTAAAATCTTTTTTTTTTTTGGATGTATATAAGTTATCAATAATATGTAATGTAATCTGAGTACATCAAGGATGATGAAATAATTTTATTTAAATGATACCAACTATATTACGGTGTATTTAAATAATTTAATTAAATTACTTTTGGTTAATATTAGTATATATTAGGAAAAATGATACCACATATCGTTTTGAGACTTTAAATTACAAGTTATATTTGTACTTTTTTCTATTTACAAAATCAAACTTTTAACTACAATTCATACCAGTTTAGGTAAAAAGTTATATTTTTACTGTATTTTTTTAAAAAAAATTAATGAGGGAAAAAAATTAATTTTACTTAATTAATGATTAGGATATTTATTAGAAGAGTTTTAAATGGAGAAAAAAATTCTTATTTCTCTCTCTCTTAATTGTCCTACCATGATTATTCTCACCAAGAAATATGATTTCAAATTTGTTATCAACAGAATATTAATTTATATTTTATTTATATTGCTTTTTATACATTTTTCAATAAATGATAGTCCAAGTACATTTCTTATTAATAAATTTTTGTGTGTGAATGGGGTATTAAATATGGTATTAATGGAATATTAATACATATTCTGTTGAAATTAATTTTAATATCTTTTCCTTACACTAAGTTATAGTCTATGTATTTCCTATTAAAATATTTTATATTTAAATATGGTATTAGATTTGGTATCAATGTAATAACGAAGAAGAATTTATTAATTGACGATGAATTTTATTTATCCGGATAACTTTGGGAGAGAATCTATTTGAATTCTGAAAGAGTAAAAAAAAGAATAATTGTTATTGGAGATATATGACTATGATTGATATTCTTATTTAACCACCAACTATTTTTTAGGGATAATTGTTAAATTAATTCTAATTTATTAAAATATGAATCTGCATATTAAATTCTTTGTAGTTTCCATTTTTATTAAAATACTTCAATCATTTTTACTGTTTTGGTATAATTTATTAAAAAATGATATGAATTAAAAACTAATAAATTATGTTATGACTTGTAATAAAGAATCTTATATTGTGTTTATATGTTTTTTTGCCTATATATTATATAGTACTAATAATTATTTTAAATCCAATTTAGAAGCTAAGAAATGCAAGAAGGGCTAGTGGGCCAGATCAGAACAACCCAAATACACTTCAAAACCAGCCCAAATCAGCAAAACTGGTCCAACAACAGGTAAGCCCGACCCGCCTTGTGGAATGCCCTATTGCTAAGAAATCGAGGAAATTACGTCTAGTGTCTCGCAAAGTATCCGATCTTGAATTTTTATTTTTCAAAATGTACGATCTTGAATTTTTGTCTCTACTTAATAATTTTTTTAAAAAATAATCTTAACTTGAAAGATTTCGCTGGGAAAGATGGGTCATTGTTTGCTCACTTTTTAAATTATTTCCAGCAATTATTACTTTGTAAGAAAAATGTACAAAACTTGAATGACCTTATTAGAACAACAACAAAAAAAAGATAAATAACTTTACTAGTTTATTTCTCTAAGTTGAGTGACCATATGAGGAATTGACTCTGAACTTAACACGTGGGAAACCAAAAGAAATATTCTCTCTATCTCAATTTACGTGGCATAATTTAAATTTCAAGAGACAAACAATTTAAGTTTAATCGTGAATTTTAGCATACAAACTTTTTTTTTTTTTTGAAATAAAATTTATATATTTTTAAAAAAGGAGAAGAGTCTAAAATACCCTTCAAGTATAGGAAATGGAACAAAAATACCCTCCTTCCATCTTTAAGCTCTAAAATACCCTTCCATCCACCTATATGGACCTATATTACCCTTTTACTTAACAGATTTTTTAAGAGTAAAAATTAATCTTTTTATTAATGATGTGGTAGCCTTTAATTGGCTGAAATTTAAATTAAGCAAAAAATAATATTTCTCTCCTAATCAAACCCGGATTCAACCTAAATCTACCTGACCCAAAATATTACCCGCCCCATATCTTATATCAACTAAAGGGAAAACCTTCTAAACAAATCAAATTATTTTCTAAATTTTGTTAGTGTTAGTGATCCCCCTCCCCCTTCCTTTGACGAATCGTTCATTTCATGCTCACGACATATCATTTCATTCAGTAAGAGGCGCCTCCATATTATTGGATTTATGATTTATCAACTCACATATTGTTGGTGCTTTTTCTAGTTTATTTAGAATAATTCAGAAAATAATTTGATTTGTTATTTGTTATGCTTATTAATTATCTTGAATTTATTATGCTTATTAATTATGATGATTCTTTCTGGGGAAAATTCCGATGACGCTCGAGAAAAAAATATGATTTTTGTTGTGTTTTTTTCACATGGGTTTGAATGAGTAAACATTTATTTATATGAGTTTGTTCAAAGAAAGTCATGAGGGTTGTTCTGGATAACTATTGTATTTTGTTGAATTTAAGCTACCGTTTGATCGTAGATTTTGAAATTGAAATTTTTGATATTGTGTTTGGACATGTATTTTACTTGGAAAAAAATTAAAGTTTTGAAAGCGGAAGTAAACTTTCTAACTAATTTTTGGGAACTTGAAAATATTTGATGAATCAAATTTCATGGCAAAACAGGTATTTAAAAATAAAATTTTAAAATTTGATCTAAAATCTATGGCCAAACAGAAAATAATTTGATTTGTTTAGAAGGGTTTTCCCTTTAGTTGATATAAGATATGTGGCGAGTAGTTTCTTGCGTCAGGTAGATTTAGGTTGGATACGGATTTGATTAGGAGAAAAATATCATTTTTGATTAATTTAAATTTCAGTCAATTAAAGATTATCACGTCATTAATTAAAAGATTATTTTTTACTCTTAAAGAATCTGTTAAGTAAAAGGGTAATATAGGTCCATACAGGTGGATGAAAGAGTATTTTGGAGCCTAAAGATGGAAGGAGAGTATTTTACCTTTAATGAAATGATTTACAGTAACACGAACATATATGACTTAATTTAAACCATAAATTTCAAAAGTCTTTCTTTCTTAAACTTCATGCTGAAAGTTAAACTAACTCATATAAATTGAAATGAAGAGTATTTAAAAGATATATAATAAAATTATATTCAAACATAAATTTAATTAAATCTCAAAATTTGAAAAATGTCACGTAAATTAAAAAACGGGAGGGAAGTAATAAAATAATACTACTACTACTACTTGTCTGAATTTCCAACTCCCAAAACACAGATTTATACACAGAAAAAGAAGAAAGGAGAAAGAAGAAGAAGAAGACCCTCACCCCCACCCCCATTTCTACCCCCACCCCACCAAATCCATGGCCGACCCACTTTCCCTTTTCCCAAATTAATCATACCCATTTACTCAATTTCACATTCATAACTCTCCTCAGCTCCCAAAATCCGTCTCTGAAATATCACCATTCTTGATAATTCCGGGTTCTTTACCCAAATGTGTTTTCGGGTCGAATGTAGATGAAGATACTGAAATGTACGTGAATTTTAGGGAACCCCAATGTGTTTAATTTTTTTTTTCTAGCATGCACAGTTTGAGTATACGTGGGTTTTGAGAGATTCTTGTAATTTGGTGTAGTTGAGTTTTGTGGAGGTGATAAATTGAGTAAGAATATTAATATGAAGAATCAATTGGTGAAGAGAGAGTTGATTGTAGCATGCATGAGTTGCCCTCTTTGTAACAGACTCTACAGAGATGCTACTACTATTTCTGAATGTCTTCATACATGTAAGTTGAGTTCCTTCTAATTCGAATTTTATAATGATTTGAGTTTTTTTTTGTTACTATTGGAATTATTTTTAATTTGGGTTTGCTCCATTTGCATCAATTAGCTATGTTTTCATAGTTGTTAGTTCCCTCTAATTAGATTCTTTGGTTATTGGTTAGTGTGCTACTTGCCGAAGTAGGGGTAAGGTTTGCGTACACTCTAACAACTCCAGGAATGTAGAAATGTAGGTAAATTTCAGGATCCCAATGTGTTTAATTTCTAGCATGCACCGTTTGGTGCATCAATTAGTAAATGTCGAATCAATTGGTGAAGAAGGTGAAGAGAGAGTTGATTGTAGCATGCATGACTTGCCCTCTTTGTCATAGACTCTTCAGAGATGCTACTACTATTTCTGAATGTCTTCATACCTGTAAGTTGAGTTCAAATTTTTCAAAGCTTTGGAGCTTTCTTGTTGTTGTTACTATTGGATTTATTTTGTGATCTGGGTTTGCTCCATTTGCATCAATTAGCTTGATAGAACTGTGTATATATAGCTTCCTATACATCTGGGTGTTCTGGAACATAAGGTCAATACATAACATGCCCTTTAACTTGGCGCCAACTTGCATCTACGCCCTGTGCACAAGTAGACACTTAAACTTGTATAAAGTTGAACAAGTAAACATGAAAAACGTTGCTAGGCTAGCGCGGCTCGCTTCGCTCTTCAAGCTCCGCCCCCCTTACTCAACCTCAACATCTATAAAAAAGCCCTTTCTCCTTTTCTAAATCGTCCTATGTGGCATAATACACGTAGGACGCCAAGTAAGATGCTATATTGCCACGTAGGGTGCCACGTAGAACACATGTGTTTATTTGTTCAACTTGATACAAGTTTAAGTGTCTACTTGTGCACATCCAAAGTAAGAGGGCATAAATACCAGCTGAGGCCAAGTTAAAGGGCACGTTTATGTATTATGCCTTCTATCTCTTCATACATGTGAGTTGAGTTCCCTCTAATTAGATTCACTCCAACAAGAAATAAGTAGATTCGGAGGCCAGTTAATATTTAATTATCAGTACAACTTTGCTTTCTGGTTTTTAGCAATTCAATTACTTAAACCAAACTTTCTCTGATCGTACAGCTTGTGGGGTTCAGTCTATTATGGTTGAACTTAAACATACTATCAGTGGCAGAGCCAAGATTTTCACTTAGAAAGTTTAAAATATGGTTAAATAAACTAAGAAGCTAAGCAGATGTTGATTCAACATCTACTATATATACATAAAAAGTAGTTTTGACCTTAAATATGGGGGTTCGAGTGAACCTCCTTTCTGTCCACCAAGGCTAGAACAGATGGAAAGAATCACCTAGTGTTTTTTGTCTCCGCTGGGATTTGAACTTGAGACCTCAGGCCTCATGGTTCTTTAACCCACTTCATTGACCACTAGGCCACACCTTTGGGTGCCGCCCTGTACACGTGCTTATTAAGCATTAAATAGATTTATGAGAATAAATTGAATTTGTAAAAGCATTTCAAAAAACTAATTATCTAGAAGCGTAATAAATCAAAATAGTTGGTAAAACTTTACTCAAATGAAAAATAGTACATAGTACTTACAAACTTTTCATTACTTTGTAATTTTGAGGGAAATAAAGCTCTAATCATTGGAAAGGTTGAATTTTTTTTTACCTAGACTTAAAAAAAAAGAAAGATTGATTTGGTTGAAGGAAGTATAACATTTGAATTATCACCTAGGGTTAATTTGAAAATATAATTCTAGAAAATTACTGCTCTTTATCAAGAAGTACTAGTGGTAGAAAACTCACAATTAGTGAAAGTTAGTTCAGTTCACTCTTGCATTTTTCAAATCTATTTTGAAAATACTTTTCTCAAGCCGAGGATCTTATCGGAAACAACAATCTCTCTACCTTGCTCAGGGTAGGAGTAAGGTATGCGTACACCCAACCCTTCCCGCACCCCATTTATGAGATCACACTGGGTATGTTAATATCTTTATCATCCACTAAGAAGCAACATGTCTTGAGCCGAGGTCTGTCGGAAACAACCTCTCTACCCCATAAAGGTAGGGGTAAGGTCTTGTGGGATCACACTGGGTATGTTGTTGTTGTAAGAAGCAACATGCTTTGATTTTCCTAACCAGTATAAATTGTTTGAGTTACATTCATCTTAAAAGGGGGAAATTTGCATTCTGGTTTGAGCAATGTTGAAACTGGTACTTTTACATGAAATGTGCATTGTTTTGACAATTTTCTCTGGGAACTCCACCAAGTTTGTAGGAAATGCATCTATAAGAAGATCTCTAATGAAGAATTGGAATGCTGTCCAATGTGCAATATCGACTTAGGCTGTGTGCCACTAGAGAAATTAAGGTCATATTTTTCTTCTAGCTCCTTTCTCTTCTTCTTTTAATTTTTGACAGGTGTATCTGTGTTTGAGTACTAAATTTTACAGTTGTCTAAAATATTCTAGTTTTACATTTTTTTTCTTTTTGTCCCACCACCCGGAATTTCAAGCAAAAAAATTTCCTCTAATATAGTAACATTGTTCTTTTTCTTTTTTAGTATCAAGTAAAGTGATATTCTCGTTAATTTGCATCCAAAGTTTGCTGATGCCTACAATAGCTGAGCAAAAATTAGATCCTGGACAGGGTTCCTGTGATCACTAGATATAATTTAAGGGGCTAACAAAATCCTTGAATTTATCAAGTCTATTAACATTTTCAAGTTTACACCAACAAAAAAGGTTCTTGAAACATCTAGCCTCTAGCAAGTATATTGGATTAGCGACTTCCTCAAAGCACCTAAGGTTTCTCTCCTTCCAATTGGATCGCTTTCACCACATTTGCGAGCACTAACTTTGTCTGTATCTATCAATATGCCTATTATATTTCTTTCATCATTCCATAAATGTGAGGAGATTTCCTGACAATGTTTGTTGTTTCCTGTTTCTTTTTTAAATTTGATTTTTTCAGGCCTGATCATAATCTTGAAGATGTAAGAGCAAAAATATTCCCTTATAAGAGGCGAAAGGTGAAGGCGCCTGAAATTGTGCCTTCAGTTACATTGCCAGTTAGAAGGAAAGAGAGATCACTTTCATCATTGGGCGTCAGCACTCCCAGAGTATCTACGCATACTGGAATGACAGGAAGAAGATCAAAATCGGTGGCAAGAAAAACATTACGCGGCTCCTCCTTTTCGATTGAGAAAGCTATCAAGAATGAGGAAGATTCTGGAGAAGAGCCGGATAGCTCTAGCTCACCTGACACTTTGAAAAAGTCTGCTCAGAGTAAAAGGCAGGTAAAGTCATGTCCCTTACACCTTATGTAGGTAATTTTATAGAACATGAAATTTGGAAAATTACCTAAATATCGTAATTCTCAACCAAGGCAGAATTAGCAAGAATTTCCGATATTATTAACTTAGATACATAGAATGCATATTCCAACGTATAATGGTATTAGTTCTCTTGACTTTTAAAATCCCACCTCAAACTCAAGGTGTAGTGAGCAACTTGAGTTTGAGACTCAAACCGGAAAGTCAATCGGTGTGTGCCATAAAAGTTATTGCTGAAGGAACAACCAGCTGCATAATGTTGTCCAAATATTGTCACTGAAATAGTGCACAATCACCAAAAAGAGAGGTGGTGCTAGAATCCTTTCTTCCGCTAACTCTGTGGTAACTGAAACAGCGAAAGAAAGTGCTTCTCGCATCACATACCGGAAGTAATCTGTTCTCAACCACCGTAAAGAGGAATGGTGTTGCAAATCACCAGGACATCATCCGTGTAGCTTGAATTGGCGGCTAACAAGTAACGAATAAGTTGATGAAACAATACCCGAAATTCAAGTTTTGGAGGAGGGACTTATGACCCAAACTCTAATTCCAAGAAGAGAAGGGAAGAAGACTTTTCCAGAATAATGGCCACAAATTTGATATTCAAACTCTGTTACCGTAGAAAAAGAGAAGAGTAGAAGGCCTTTCCAGAGCAGTAACCAAAATGTTCAATTTTCACAGGAGAGCTCTTATACAGGAGTTTACTCTACTTACAATAAGTTAAGTTCAGAGTACATGAATTAAAAAAGTTTTTAGATAAGAAAAATTACCTAAATATTGAGATTTCTAACCATCTCAGAATTAGGAAGTATAACCTATACTATTAGCGTATTCACACAGAGTGAATCTAGAACATTGCGAAATATTACTATATTAATTCTCGACTTTCGGCATCTGAAATTGTCTCATTATTTTTCCTGATAAGTTTTTCTTTGGTCAATGGTATCCCGATTTATCTGTGGATATTACTATATCAGTTAAATCATGTGATTTTTCCAGAATTATTCCAGCGCCGAGCCTTCTAGTCATCCCACACCGGACAAAGGCACTGAACAACGAGAAGGCAAGGTTGATTTGTGGAAATCTTTGGATTGTTTGGTGGACGTAGCAAACAAGAGCAAATGTTCAAGGTTTACTTCACAGGGTTCTATTTGTAAATTAGAAAGTCCGCATTGCCATGACAATGAGGGTCAAGGCTGGAGAATTGAAGTCAAAGAACATGGACGGAAATTGAAGGTCCAAGATGGCAAATACAACTGTGGTCCTGCTCCTTCAGAATCAGAAAAACCTAAAAAGTTGCGAAGAATTGGCCGAAAGAAGGCATCAACTTTTGGAGAATTTAGTATATCACCACAAGCTGTGCTGGATTTGATCAGTGTCAAATGTGAAAGGAGGTCTAATCCAATTTGGTTCTCATTAGTAGCCTCTGAAGACCAGTACGAATCTGCTTTTATTTTACTGCACTTTTCTGTTTGTTCTGTATATAGAGTAAAGATTGAACTATATGTTTTTATTAATAACTCTGCAAATTAACTGTTTCAGGGAGGGAGATGCACCCTTGCCCCAGATTTCTGCAGGTTACTTGAGAATAAAGTGAGTTTTTTAATTTTTTTTGTGATTTCATTTGATTTCATAGTGAAGCAATTTTTTTCTCCTGCTGTTCTGTCTAGGTTTTGTATCATCTCTGATAAGTTATTTAGTTTGCACAAAGAATGTCTAGCTTCATGAAATTCGACACTCGAAACCTGGTACCTCCTCCGTCCCAATTTATGTGATGGTGTTTGACTAGGCACAAAGTTTAAGAATGAGAGGAAAACTTTTGAAATTTGTGGTCTAAACAAGCCATAGGTATTTGGGTGGCTATAAATCATCTCACTAAAGGTAAAATGGGAAGTTTTAAGTTCAATTGTTACTAAATATAGAAATGTGTCATTCTTTTTGGGACTGATTAAAAAGGAAAGATTGCCACATAAATTGGGACAGAGGGAGTAATGTTTTATGCCCTTCTTGGAGTGAGAAGTTGGGAGAGTGATGCACGATTTCTTCTTCTCCAATTATGCAATTTGGTGATAGTTTCTGTTTGGGTAGCTATGTGGATGTCATGTCCGATTTCTCCTAATACAAATAAAAAGGAAAACTAGATTGACAGATAATGGTAATTATGACTTCTTCTCCATTTCCGCAATTTGGTGACAGTTTCTGTCTGGCTAGCTATAGGATGTCATGCCCAATTTCTCCGAATACAAATAAAAAGGAAGAATAGAAGTGATGGATTATGATGTGATTATTGTGTCTTTCCAAGATCACTTGAGCTGACCTTCATAGTTGGTTATGCTTTAAGTCTGAGTACGTTTAGATTAATTCTAAACAAAATAAAACAACCTGATTGCATAAAGTGTGCTGTGAGGACAAATTTAGCACTTGATTTAAGTTGCCTTTAGCTTGAGAATTTGATGAAGCAGCTACGTGCACCTTTTTTGCTTTTCGAAAGGTAAAGCTCATGATTGTATTCACATCTTTTACATTCTATTGCAGGGATGGCAACATTCCAGTATCGTTCATCCAAAAGTACTTGATGAGGAAGTTGAATCTTTCTAACGAAGATGAGGTACTTATGTTTTTTGTATTTTTGGCAATTTAGCAATCAATAAATGTCATGAACGTTTATTTACACTCCTACCTATTCTGGTTTAAGGTTGAAAATATTATGTAGGGCCATAATTTCCTGTATTCCTTATTCTGTTGGGTGTAATGTTGGTCCTGTCAATTTTAGAACTTGGTTTTCGAGAAAATTGGTCGAGTATGGTCCTGTCAATATTATGTAGGGCACACCCGTGTCAGGATCATCCAAAAAGGCTGTAAAGAGTTCCACATCAGACATGGGATGGATCTCCTTATATGGTCTTGGACAATCCTCACCCTATGAGCTAGCTTTTGGGGTTGAGTTAGGCCCAAGTTCCATTTCTTTACACATACACTACTTTTGGAGGATCCGACACGCATCTGTTGATATTTTTGAAGAGTCTATGTTGCTCGGACTCTTCAAAAGTATTGGCGCACCCATGTCAGATCATCCAAAATTGCACTACTTTTGGAGGATCTGACACGCAGTAGTTGACATTTTTGAAGTGTCCGAGTAACATAGCCGGTGGGTGATAAGTGGCTGATATCACTTGTTGTCTTGCTTAAAAGTAAAGAAACTATTGTCCTTGTACCTAGCAATAACAAGAGAGAGAATTTTCTTCTGGTAAATCTCAATGTCGAAAACATACTAAATTTGATGACTTTTATGTTGTGCTAACTATTTTGGTTCTCTTGTAGGTTGAGATTAGATATATGAGACAGTTGATAGTTCCCACTCTACAACTAAATAGTTTAGTTGATATGTGGCTTCAAACTACCACATCAGAAAGAGTTCCAGCAATAATTGGTTCATCAGCTAATGATTTCGTGATGGTGTTGGCTTATGCTCGCAAGGTTCCAAGCCTTATGTCTTCTTGAATTGTTCGCTCTGCCTTCACATACTCGATAATCTGTACAATCCCCGTGCATAGGTTGGAGTAGCAGCCCGGAACAGCTTAGTTAGCAAGTCTCATATGAGGAATGCAGTGATTAGACGTGTAGATTGTTTTGCAGCAGCTGGCGTTGCAACTGTTACAAATCAGAAGCAAACTAGCAACGAGACGATAAAGAAGAAGAGCTTTCACTTCTGGCACTCGCGGAGATACGTTGCTTTCAAGTTGAAATGGTGTTCCTCCAATCTGTTCTAAGTTTGAAACACTACATTGTACTATTGTAGATGGTGAATTAGGATAATGCTTTCATATTCATGTCTTTTTTTAACCTCCAACAAGCATTGTATTATTATGTGTTTCACTTGCTTGTGTACAAAGACAAGTTTGAGGGCGGATTTTGTGTGTTCAACTGAGTCCAACGTAAACTCTTCAACGGATCCTCATTTTTTCAACTAGTAGATCGCCTTTTCTTAAGGTTTCGTACTACTACTACTCAAGTGATATGTGAATTGCTGCACGGGTGCACCCAAACTATCACTAGTCCTCCCTAGACTTGGTCGAGTCAAACTATGTCATATAAGTTGGAACGTGTTTTGTTCGGCATAAGTTACAATTTATTCGAACCCAATAATTTTGGATCAAATTTTGTATATATGTAAAATAAATTACTAAATAAGTATAAACAATATATTTTGATCCCAGAATCGAATAGGTTGTGATAGGATTTCAAACTCGAACTCGTAACGTTCAAATCCTGAATTCACCTCTGCCCTCTTTCCGTCTTGTCTAATATCAGTGTGGCACATTGGCTAGTATTTTCTTTTAACGGACCATCAAGGGATGACAGAATGATGAAGATTTCGCCATCTTTAATTAATCAGAGATTTTAGAATCAAGTGTGGAGAATTGAATCCCCTTTGTTAGGAACACTAAAACCTTATTGAATCAATATGGCAATCAATTTCATATTCAGGTATGTAAGATCTATTCAAAGAAAAAACGCTCTCTAATATTTTTATTTTATATTCAAAACTCAAATCTAAAATCTCAACTTTCATCAAGTTCAAAATTTGTGTTATGATTATTTTTGACTTTATGTGATGAATCCCTAGGTACTTTGATCATAGCAAGCTTTTAACTATGCTCTTTAGCCCACAAAAAAGAAAAAGTTTGTGTTCACTTTTTTTATTTTTTTGCTCTCAATTATTCCAACAATAATGACTAAACAAAATAAAGCAATTTATATTACTATATATAAAGTCTGGCCTTATATACTCTCACATTAAATCAAAAAAAGGAGACAATATTCGATACTAGTATAAAATTCGATTAAATTTAAATTCACGTTGAAAATCTTTATATTAAAAAGAGAGGGTGGGCAGTGAGGGTAAAAAACTTTTTAACAAAGTAATGGCGATTAAATGAACTGAAACCTGAAACTTCATGGTAAGAATGAAAGTATTTCTTAAAACAACAATAAGTCAATAATAACATACTAAGTGATGGAACAAAGAAAATAACAGATAAAATAAAATTGAAAAATAAAATCATAGAAATATACTCATAATATTTTTAGTAAAGAAAATTTAACAACTCTAATCAAAAGTACAACCAAAACAGAAACTAAGGAACAAGAAAATACTCCCTCTACAGGCTCCGTCCTATTTTATGTGATACTTTTTTTTTTTTAATCCATTTCAGAAGAAATGTCATCTTGTTATAACTAAAAATAATTTAACTTTAAATTTTTTTTTATTCTTAATCAAATGATTTACACTCACATAAATATCTAAGAATTATTTTAGACAATATATTTTAAAAGTCTCCTTTTTATCTTCCTAAATATCATGCTAAATTAATTGATGCCATATAAAATGAAACGGAGGAGTAATTAAACTATGACCCAAAAAAAAAAAAAAAAATTAAAGAAAACAGAAGGAATAACAAAGGTCTTATATTGGGACCCACTTTGAAATCTGTGAGTCTTATGACAGAGACAGCAGTTTTAGTTTCCTCATTTGTTTTTCTCATGTCTTTATTACAATAATTGACAATTAAATTAAATACACCACAAAAATAACAAAAATAATCCTTTATATTTGAGAACAAATCCAAAAGAGTTCCTCTAAGTATGTATTGGATACAGTTTTAATTATTTAAGTCTTGCCAAAAAAATTGATACTTTGTAGGGGTCATTACGGTACACCAAATAAGGAAAATAATCTCGAGATAATTTTATCTTATGTTTGATATGAGCTATTAACTAATTTTGGAACTATTTTATCCCATTTATACTATCTTATATGAATGGTGAAATAAAATAGCCTCGTAAAAATATCCCTACTTATCTAATGTGGTGTACCAAACGATCCCGTAGTGTTTATCAAATATTTAATTATTTATGTTCTTTAGATATGATGGAAATAATATTTTTATTTAATCATAAATGTAAAAAAAAGGTCTCCTTAAATTCTAAAATATGCAACACAAAACTGCACTGAACACTAAAATATACAAGGAAATAGAAGAACTCTCACCATAAAATATTGTACCAAACTTCAAAAATATTATAAATTACAAAATTATATCTCTGAATATGAGTTGTTGTTATTCCTTTTTTATTATTTTTGTTAAATCTTAACCGATAAAATTCGATAAATATTTAATACAGACTAAAAATACTAACTTTTAACAAATTTATAAAACCAAAATTATACTGTACATACTTAGTAGACCATTTTAAATCTTTTCACAAATATAAGGGATCATTTTTGCCATTTTCTCATTAATACTCATATATGTCAAATAATCCAAAAAAAACAAAAACAAATAGTCAAATAATCAATTTAATATTCTCTCTCCTCCCTCAATCTTGAAGTACTCAAATGCTAGTACTACTTCTTGACTAATAATGACTACTCTACTGTTCTATGATTCTCTCACTAATCTTATTATTCCAATTGTTTTTTTTTCTTCTAAAAGTAAACAATCATACATAGTGGGAATAAATATTAAAGGTTGCATCTTTGTGTACTTTTGGACTTTGTGATTTTTGATTTTTTTTCTCTCTAGCTAGCTGAGCAAAAAAGTCTCCTCTTTCACAACCCCCAAAACCTTTTTTTCCCTCACCTCCCCCCCCCCCCCACCCCCTATCCTTTATGAAGATTGAAGAGTCTAGGGTTTGAACAACACACCATAATAAGTGTAAAGATCCAATCTTTATTGCTTTTTTTTTTCTTGCATTCATTTTCTGCTGTTTTTATGCTGATTTTTCCATCTTGGGTATGTTTTGTTTTCTGTTTATTTCATTCTAGTAAGTGTAAAGATCCAATCTTTATTGTTTTTGTTTCTAGATAAATGCATTTGCTGCTGTTTTAATGCTGATTTTTCCAACTTGGGTGTGTTTTGTTTTCAGTTAATTTCATTCTAAGAAGTGTAAAGATCCAATCTTTATTGCTTTTATTTGTTTCTTGCTCAATGCAATTGCTGCTGCTTTTATGCTGATTTTCCCATCTTGGGTATGTTTTATTTTCTGTTTTAGTTTCATTCTTGATATCCTAGCTGGTAGTTTGAACATGGTTTCTTTGTTGAGTTTGGTTTCTTGAAATTTCAATTCTCAAGAACCCCTTTTTGTTTTCTTGTTTTAAAATTGCAAATGGGTGTATATTGCTTCTGTGTTCCTTCTTTTTCTTTTTCTCATAATTTTCAGGTTGATTGAAGTTCTGTGTCTTGAGTTTTATTTTTTTGAGGGGTGTGTAGTTTTTCTTGTGTTTTGGGGGTATCTCTTTTGATTTTTAGGAATTAAACTTCCTGCCCTTTTTTTTGGTCATTTCTATTAGGTTCTTGAAAAGAAACAGTTCGAGAAGGTTCAATTGGCGGAAATGAATTTCTAGATTCGCAAAAGAACCAAATTCTTGTTGGCGATATTTTCGAGGGGGTAGTTTTTTTTTTCTTCTTTTGTGTGGTTTGGGTTGAGCTTTAATGAAGCACTGAGGATTCATATAGTCGATCCCAACTTGTTTGAGACTGAGGCATAGTAATAGTAGTACTTGTTTGTGTTTGCGGAATTTGGAGTTGAGAGAGGTGAAATGGAGGAAATAGAAGAAGCTAACAAGACAGCGGTTGAGAATTGCCATAAAGTGATTAGTCTTTTATCATCTAGGACACATGATCAGAATTTGTATACGAATTTAGTTAGAGAAACTGGAGAAGCTGTACACAAGTTCAAGAAAGTTGTCACTCTTTTGAATTCAACTTTAGGTCATGCTAGAGTGAGGAAATCGAACAAATTTAAGACCCCTTTACCTCATAACATCCTTGTAGAAAACCCGAATTGCAAAATCGACAATCAGGCAAAAGCTCTTAGGTTACTTCCTATCGAATCTCCTGAAAGTCGAGTCCTAGAGATGGGTACTAATGTGAAATGCAATCTAACTTTAGGAAGCCCTTCTCTGGAATTAAGTTCAAATAGTAGAAATCCCCTTAATTTTGGCCAACAAACGCCTTTCTCGAGCTATAATTATCTTCAACAACATCAGCAGCAGCAACAACGGCGGTTTCTACTTCAGCAGCAACAGTTGAAACAACCAGCGGAGATGATGTACAGGCGGAGCAATAGTGGCGTTAGTCTAAATTTTGATAGCTCGACATGTACTCCAACCATGTCTTCGACTAGGTCATTTATATCCTCATTGAGTGTGGACGGTAGTGTTGCTAATGGTAATAGCTTTCATTTAATTGGGGCTTCACACTCTGCGGATCAGAGCTCGTTCCAACACAAGAGGAAGTGCTCCGGAAGGGGAGACGAAGGAAGTGTGAAATGTGGAAGCAGTGGAAGATGTCACTGTTCCAAGAAGAGGTTTGTATTTTATCTTGCTTCGTATTTTTCCTATTTTTTATCATGTAATGTCTTATAGGTGATTTATTAACTTCCGAATTGTCTTCATATAGGAAACACAAAGTAAAGAGATCAATCAAAGTACCTGCTGTAAGTAGCAAGCTAGCTGATATTCCTTCCGATGAGTATTCTTGGAGAAAGTATGGACAAAAGCCAATCAAAGGTTCTCCGCATCCTAGGTACTATTCAGGCTTTCTTCCGTAAGATGCAGCTTAATTACCACGTGTTTGCAAATCGGAACTTCATGATTATCATTTTTAATCACATTCTTGCCATGTGCACCTTGATCATAGAATTGGATAGTGAGAAAATGTATACCCCGGGATTAATTGTCGTGTTTGATGTCTGTATTCGGTGACTGATGCAGAGTATGAAGTACGGGTTCACTGGAACCGAGTAGCTTTTTCCAAGACCCTTTATATGTATTAGCAAATCCACTAAATATCTATAAATATTTGACCGTAAACCCAGATATTATCGTATATTATCTTGAGATTGTTGTTGGAACCCATAAACTTCAAATCCTGAATCTGCATCTGTCTGTATTGCTGCTGTTTGCAAAAGTTATCGGGAAAGGAAGATAAGTTATAAGGAGCTCCAGTCTAACATGAAAGCTTATATCTTTCATATGACTCCCGTGCTTTTCGTTTGGCATTTAGACATACTTCATATTTGGGTGGTGAAGTGAGCAGCTCGATGAACGTACTGGCTTGGAGTCTGTATAACGATTAACTTAGCAATCTTCCTTTTTTTATTTTTTCAATAGAAAAAGAACGTTTGTTATGCTTGACTTCTTGTTCTTCCATTCAATTAACTGATACTCAATAGTTTGCACATATCGATATGCTGTTATATTCTTCTTGCTTTTACTTCGGGGATCTGTGGTGTGATAGTGGCTCTATCAAGTCGCTTTTATTGATCTGGAACAACCAATTCTTGCTTCGATTCTGAGCAAGTTTAATGCATTTTTGCGTAGACTAATCCTTCCTTGACGTATGCAGGGGATACTATAAATGTAGCAGCATGAGAGGCTGCCCTGCCAGGAAACATGTCGAGAGATGCTTGGAAGACCCTTCAATGCTTATCGTGACATACGAAGGTGAACATAATCATGCCATGTTGCCATCACAATCGGCTAATACCTGAAAAACTATCGGGAAATCTTAACAAAGCTGATCATAATCCTCGACAGCTTTTGCTTACTCTGTTATCGATTGCCATCCGTTGTTACTGTACATATGGTATTTTGGAGGATAGAACATCAATTCCGGATCGAAGAACTATGCGATAGGGTTTGAGATTTTCCTGATTGTTAAGAATATTTCTTCATCAAGTATGACTTCTTTTTGCAAAATTTAGCCATTGTGGTAACTTAGTTTTGTAATAGAATGTAAGATGCATGCTTTCATGTTGTAGATTTTTAGATTTGTTACAGTACCAAGGAAATTTGCATTACTTAATCTGTCCTCATCCTTATGAGTTATGACCCCTTCTACCGGGGGGTGAGGAGGTTCACGTGAATTTAGTAACTTTTGGTTGGACTCTGTGTATGTTAAGAAACTACTAAATGCCCTCCGGGGTGGGTCTAGAGGTCTAATTACAGGTTCACGTGAATTTAATAACTTTTGCCTAGACTCTGTATATGTCAAAAGAAATCCACTAAATGTTTATAAACATTTGATCGTAAAGGCGGTTATAATTATATATAGTACTAACTTGAGGTCGCTGTTGGAACTCATACACTTCAAATCACCTCGAACCCCATTCTTAGGCATGTTGTCGCATGGAAATGAAGAAATTCTTGGTAGGGAACACATCCCCTTTCAATGGGCTGTTGCACGAGGTCAAATAAGTCTGGCTAGTGGGTATCGGATACCGAATTGTTATACAAAAAAAAAAAAGACTATAAAAAAGATCATTCTCTAGTCAAGTCACCTATAAAGTAACTACAAGTAACTGTCCATAATAAGTAGAAATAGTGACTGAAAAATAAGGAAGAAGCATGCTACAATAAATTAAGCATATTCATAATATAAAAATTATTTACACTATCGACCTACATTAAGTAGGAATAAGGCAACATCCCCTTGTTGCCATGGAGCTCTTGGAGGCATTACCCCATCACATTGGAGTTGACGGTCCTAGTCTTTTCTGTTTGCGTAGGAGTTCTTCCTCTTGCTCCATCGAATACCCTGAGAAAAATAATTGTGAGGAATAAAGAGAGTATTCTATGACATTTGATTCCGTTTTTGCTAACAATTGATTCTATAGATTCTCGAACAACGAGTACACGAACAAGAAGCATCTTCCTTCTTCTCCAACCCCTTTTCCCTGTGAAATTAGCACATATTCCACAAACAAGAAGCATTCTTGTAGTGGAATATGGTAATTAAGCATAACATCTAGGTAAAAGAATATGTTAAGTTAGTGCACAAAGAATTGCTTCTCTATGTTCAATTTTTGTCACTTGTGATGTGCTTTGATTTGTTTGTTTTGTGAATTGATAAGAAAGGCAATAACTAGAAAAATGATATTTATTATCTTTATGTCCAATTCTAAGAGAATCTTGAAAAAGATAGGTAGTAGGTACTCTCTACGAATGAGACATTCATAATTTTTGGTGATGGAATCATTTTTTGGTTTTCTATAGGAATACCTATGAAAGTAACTTTAAAGTATTGAATAATAGGTAAACGTACTCTTTAACTTAACTTCGGCTGATATTTATGTCCTCTGATTTTGAGTCTGCACAAGTAGGAACTTAAACTTGTACAAAGTTGAGCAAGCATACACACGCATCCTACATGACAATTCGCGTGAGATGCACTCAAACTGATTTGTATTATGTCATTTAGGATGCATGTTATGCCGTATAGGACGCCTGCGTCTACTTGTTCAACTTTATACAAGTTAAGTGCCTACTTGTGCAACTTAAAGTGGAAGGGCATAGATGTCAGCGAAAGCCAAGTTAAAGAGCACGTTTACGTATTATGCCTTAAAATATTAATTAAAAAACATGTATATCATGTGAACTTGTACCGTCTTATATAACACTTCTCTGTCCCTTTATTTTTGATGTGAGATTTGCCTAAAGTGTCATATATGCCCTTTCTTTGGAAGCTTGCCAACATAGAAGCCTAACAATCCTTCACCTTGACTCGCCCTACGTCAAAGGCATCATAATTCATATATGCGCCTTTATAGACTTAGCGTCTTCACTGAGTTTTCTCCATCGATGTTCTACTGGAGTTTGTCGTTGCCTTTGGCCCAATAGACCTCACAAATTTCTTTTTTGATGAGGCTATACCATCATCAAACTCAAAAAGTAAATTCCATGAACTTAGATTAATCAAGTAATACCAATATTTTATACATATGAAATTATTCGAACTAATCAATTTGTCCATTCAGATTTATCTAGGAGAAATAGTAAGAAAAGGCAAGGTAATTTACTAAAAATAGGATTTTTTCCTTTAGTATTTAGAAAGGATCGGTCAGTAGAAGGAGGTATATATACTTGATTAACTATAAGTCAACGTGTGTACTATGTGAAGTTATTGTGCTCTATATATACTTTACTTTTTAATGTGTGATTTGCCTAAGTATTATGTCTTATTTTTGAAAAAGGAAGGTTTATATATACACTTACCAAGAAGGTAAAATTTAAATTTTATGTACTAACGATATAGGCGATATTGTTAGCTCTCATATATGCTAGTTTTCGCGTTTAATTATATCCTCACCGCGGAATAGTACACTTACAGATCTTCATTCACGTTGTGTTTTGTTGTAAAGCCAGCACAACTAGATATATTGGAGATTTTCCACCGAATTTTTGATCAAAACAAGTTTTATAATTAACATTTCGAGTTTATTGTCTCCTCTTCACCCCAGTGCTCCTAATCCCCACCCCTTGACTACTCCTGACACCCCACTTCCAACCCTTCCCACCTCACCACACCCCCATGATGTTAATTTCCTAGATTTCATATAAATGTTCTTGGGATAACATTTTTTTACTTACTTACCAAACACCAAAAAATAAATAAGAAAATCAAAAAACTCAACGCCACTATTCTTGAACAACTTGGAGTTGGGCCTTCATTTCGCAGGCGGATTCTGACCTTCATCAAGACAGAACTATATTTGGGGGGGGGGGGGGGGGATTAAATTGACTTCCTAGATCATGGAACCAGCTAGGACCAGAACAACTATCGAATAAGAATCATTTGGCCGATTGCTCCTACCCTTATCCTTTTTTTCTCTGACACAGAAGAGAGAGCATTCACCAAGCCAAAACCCTTATTGGTAGCCTAAGTAAAGGCCAATATGAGATCAAAGTCAAGCACACCTCTTTATCAACTGAATGACTCTTTAACTCTAGTCGGTGAAATTGGTGAACTTTTTCCAGGAAAATATTTATTTTCCTTCATACAAAACACACCCTAAGAACACATATAAACTTGTTGGAGCTGAGGGGAATGAAGCCTGGTCCGAAATCATTCATGATATATGAAAGATCTTCTCTATATATCTTCCACAATACTTTTCATTCATGTTGCCTTCTAATGAAAGATGTCGAACCAGCCAACATTCTCCTCAGCATACATTACATGTCTCTCTTTCTATGTTGTTATTTGTGAGTAAGAGAAAAGATAACATAGAGCATATATATGTGTAGTGTACATATGACGTACAGATTCTTATATACACAGTCCACGACGTGCTTGGCTCATAAAAAAAATTAAACCCCGTAAAAGGGCATATGACTTAAGCTTTTTGATGAGATGGTTACTGCTGAAGTATAGATAAAAGAGGAGCATATATAGACGACTACCTACACGACATGCACACAAATCAAATATTTATATTTTATTCGCCCGACCCAAATTTTAGTTGGGCCGAATTAATAGAGATTGATATGAGTTAAAATACGGGTCATATATAATCCGCTCAAACTTAAACGAGTTGGACGAGTTATATTTATATGCTTTGGGAATCTCTAATGTTAAAGCTCATGAGATAATTCCACTTTAAAGGTTGACATGCTTAAAAGTAAATGATAAGGAAGTTTATTCCCAAGCAAAGGATGTCTTTTGCTTCCCACTTTGGTAAAGGATGGATGGCTGTATGACACATATATAATATTTTTTGTTATTTTTATGATACTCCCCCGGTTCAATAATATTTATCCACTATTGACTTGGCACACAAATTAAGAAACAATAAATAATAGAGCTAATTTTACAATATCACCCTTTGAATATAATAAATTTAATATTTTGAGAAATGCATTGAGTAATGAATAGTATTTAATATAAAGGGTAAATGGGTGGAAACAGATAAATTATCCATTGATATTCCAAACTGTAAAAGTATTGTTGGACAACTATTTTTAGTAACATGGACAAGTATATATTGTTGGACAGAGGGAGTAAACAACAACGATATATCATTGTGATTTCACGGGTGAGGCCTGAAGAGGATAAAATGTACATAGATCTTATCCCAATCATATGTGAGGTAAATAGATTATTTTCGATAAATTCTCGAAAAATACAGCTACTCTAATGCCAAGCTTAAATGTCAAGCTTCTTGCTGGTCCACCTTTTGGAATTTTCAAGCATAAAGAACGCAACCATTGATAATTTAAAGGCACTTTACTAGTTTCTAATGTTAAAGTATTTTTATTTGACCCCACTTTTGTGTTTTTATGAGATACTTGAATATATGTACTATTTAAAATAGAAAATTATTTTTTTGTGATATATATATTTGATATTTTCATTTATATGTGGTATATATATAAATAGTAAGTCCATAAAGTACTTCACGTGGAAATCCAATTTTCATTTGGATGGGAAGAGATCCACTATATAGCACACGATAATGCTGATACCGATTGTTCTGGTCCGGTCCATATCGATATCGATTCCCATTCTGATACTGATCATTCCGGTCCGGTTCGATCTGGCCATTCCATTTCGATTCGGTGAGCAGTCTTATGCTCACCCATTAAGAATGGGTATTCGAATATTTCCATAAAGTCTAATTATAAAATTAAACTTTTACCCAAGTAAATAGGATCATATTCTCCGTAATCTGATAAGTCATAGTACAAAAGTATATTGTAGGGAGATAATTGGTCGATTGAAGGGTTAAAAGGCGTTTAGCTTTATATAGATAGATATTTTGCCATTCAACTTTTAATTTTGTGATTTTTTATTTTCAGAATCATATAGATTATTATTATTATTATTATTATTATTATTAAACTTCCAAATTAAGACGGTTTGAATCCTTTTCCAAATAGGATTCAAACCTAAATAAAATACTTATTTAATTTTCCTTTCCCTCCATCCTTTTTCCATCACTAAAGTAAGTTTTTTCAGGAATTGCAATTCACTAACAGGGAAAAAGTAAGTTTTCTTATTTTCGTTTCAACTTCTTCTAGTACGACATTTGAATAAATTGTATGATTTTCTGTTGTTACATAATGTAACATGTCAACAATCTAAAGTACAGGAGAGTAACACACGACCACACCAAATCGACTGTTACATGAAATAGGACTTTTTGTTGTTACGTATTGATGAATTTAACAAGGCGATATGATAAAATTTAAGTAACAACCAAAACAAACACTGTATTATACAATAAGTAAAGTAACAACCATCTGAGCACGATTGGTGTTCAGATTTCAATTCATGGATTTTTGGTTGTACTATTGTAGATATTGTGGGTTTTTTTCAACTTCTTCTAGTTTGTTACGTATTCTTTCCTAACGTATCATATTGTATTGTACTGTATTGTTTTGATGAATATAACGTTCGACTAGATTGTACTCCCTGCGTCCCAATTTATATGACCTAGTTTGATTTGGCACGGATTTTAAGAAAGAAAGAAAGACTTTTGAAACTTGTGGTGTAAAATAAGTAAGAGATGTTTGCGTGGCTATAAATCATTTCACTAAAGGTAAAATAGACATTTTAAAGTTAAATTGTTACTTAATATAGAAATATTTTATTCTTTTTGGGACTGATTAAAAAGGAAAGCGAGTCATATAAAGTGAGACAAAGGGAGTATTATTTTCCGTTGTTACATAATGTAACACGTCAACATTCTAAAATATAAACCAAAAAGAGAGAGTAGAATATAGGAGAGTTAACACGCGATCATAACAAATCGTCCGTTACATGAAATAGGACTTTATGTCATTACGTAACGATGAATTTAACAATACCATACAACTTATTATACAATAAGTAACAACCATCCAAGCAAGATTGGTGTTCAGATTTCAATTTAGGGATTTTTGGTTGTACTATTGTAGATATTATTAGTAGTATAATTGATGACTAATTTGATTTCTAGTTTTATTGGTGTGAGCTTGGAGTTCCCATATTTGTGGCATTCTCTTGTTTTGCTGACAGCCCCAATGGAGATTTGTTTTCTGCATATCATAGAATTTAGGGTCACGAGTTCGAGCTGTGGAATTAGCCACTGATGCTTGCATATGGTGGTTCACTTATTCAACTTCTTCTAGTTTGTTACGTATCCTTTCCTAACGTATCATATTGTATTGTACTGTATTAGGTCACGAGTTCGAGCTGTGGAATTAGCCACTGATGCTTGCGTTAGGATAGGCTGCCTACATCACACCCCTTAGCCGTGGAATCTGATCTAACAGTGAGTAGTTTGGCCATAGGTGACTGATTAACGACAAATTGTTAACATTTTCTTGAACTATATATAGCTGTATTTGTGGTGGTGGTGGTGGTTTGTTACTGTATATATGTAGTATGTATGTATGTATGTATGACGGCTAGTGTGTGTATGTATGTATACATGACTGTATATATGTACGCGACAACAAGTGTATGTATGTATGTATGCATATATGACTGTATATATGTATGACCGCTAGTATATGTGTAATATCGCCATAATTTGCTATGTTTTATAAGCTTGCATAGTGTTCTTATGGGAAATCATAATGACTTTGCCTTAGGTCTTCTCGAGGCCTCTGAGACTTGGTCGACCTCCTCCATTGGCCGCGCTTTCTTCATCCTTAGTTGTATTTTCTCTTCTACAGCTGATACTATGGTGGTGAGAATTAAATATTTGTTTGAAACATTTCCTCTGTTTTAAGGTGTTTATTGGTCTTACATTTACTAAGCGGGCGTTACAGTCTATTCGTTGTGATAGGCTAGAGAGAAAGAATTGAAAAAAATCAAGGCTGCAAAAAAAGCGGAAGCGGCAAAACAGGTAAAAACTTCTTTTGCTTATTTATCTAGTTATGGTTTGTATCTCATAAATGCTTGTATTCGTGGAATGGCTTCTTAGCAATGTTGCTCGGAACTCTCCAAAAATGTTGCTACACCCGTGCCGGATCTTTCAAAAATGCACTATGTTTGGAGGATAGGATATGCACCAGTCAACATTTTTGAAAAGTCCGAGCAACATAGCTTCTCTATATATCAATCTGTCTTGGAGGAAAAGAAATTACCGAACTCTTGGTGCATCTATATAGTGACAAAATTATGAAAGTTGTTTCTAGTCTTATCTAATTTATGGTTTTCCTATGCATTAAGGCACAAGCCGCCTCGAATGTGTCAAAGAAAGCAAAGAAAAAGAACTCAAAAAGGGAGGGTGAAGAGGAAAATTCTGAGGATTATGTTGATCCAGAAACACCTCTGGGAGAGAAGAAGCAGCTCTCCCGTCAAATGGCAAAGACGTATAATCCCAGTGCTGTAGAGAAATCGTGAGTATGAAATTGATTTTCACCTTTACGAGCTTATTTTAAAGAAATACTAGCAGTTCAGAAGAGAGTTTTCTCTTCTTAGCACACTATCGTGATTCCTTGTTTTCTAACCTTAATAGGTGGTATTCGTGGTGGGAAAAGTCCAATTTCTTTGTTGCAGACCCGAACAGTACTAAGCCAGCTTTTGTAATTGTAAGTTTACCCTCTGGCTTCTTATGTTGTTCTAGTTGAAGATGTTGACGTGAATGAATATACAGGACATATAGGAACTATGTGTACTTTGAGTTCATATATAATTTTTTAAGGCCAATTTCACAACATAGCAATTTCTAAATATATGTACATCTAGACCCTTTTATTTGTTATCTTACCTTGCTTTGGGGTCATCATATGGATTTTGAAACCATTTTTCTACCCTCTTGCTCAATTTCCTTGAGCGTTCTTGGAGAGGTTTGTCAATTTCAGTCTCTAGGATTTGAAGGGGAGGATGTTGTTATTCCAACTAGAGGGAAACCTATTTACCTTCTTTTGGTTTTTGATAAGGTGATATTTTATTAAGACCGACTAGTAACAAGTGTGCACTGATGATTTCTGAAAGGCGTAAAAACAAATGTTACACTTCACAGATTCTGTAGTGATATAGCTAAGTAAAACATGGCAGTCAAAATCATTTACAATTTCTATGTCATCAGTGAGACTCCGTTCATTTTTGTACAGAGTCGAAAAAAAAATACTGGACTGGACAGCCTCAGACCAGTTAGAGCACCTAACAAAACTACTCAAACTACTTAGCTCAACAAAATTAGACTATGATCAAATCATGACAAAGCACTAGAACTATGGATAGAAATTAAGCTGTTCCTGTCTTTGTGATAGTCTTGCCTTCATATGCCCCCTGTAGAACACTCGTTGAATATCTGCAAAATCCTGTAGTTCCTCTCTGTCCATATGTTGGTATACACTAGCAACAGCCAATACCATCCTATAAACTTCTGATTGCTGCTTCTGCCTCTTGCATGATCAGTAGCCCATTATAGTTCCTGAGGCCATTCCATATGAGTTCTCGGGACACTTTTCCACTGCAGTAGCTCCACTGAAACAGTTGCTGAGTATGTGCATTTGAAAAACAAGTGAGAGATGCTATCCAAACCACTCTGACAAAGTGATCAATCATGGACTGTTGTAACTCCCCAGCTCACCAGCCTATGGCAGCCCTGTGTACAAAGTATCCCGCGTTAATACGGTCCAGGAAAGGGTCGCATCCCAAGGAGTGTGATGAAGACAGCCTACTTTAATGCAAATATTAGTGGCTTCTTCCAGCGGAGACAATTTTACCATTGCTCCAAGGCTCACCAACGTCTAACTTATCTCTTGTATAAAACCTCTCATGGGCTGTCAATCTCAAAAACAAAAATCCATTTTGGTGCACCATAGTTATTGCATACCGAGCAAGACTACTCAGCTAATGAGACTCCGTCTTTTACTTACAGTGAATTCTCATATGGACCCCCCAAAAAACTGTTCAAAAAAAGATGATTGGACTTAACTGGAATCTTTTTATTTGAGACAATCACTTGGTGGTTTGTGTTGCTCAATAAGTTTGGAAGAGAAATAAGCCGAGAAGTCTTGATTGGTACTGTGTACCTGGTCGAGCTTGGACTCCTTTATCCTGAGCTTACCTCTTTGTTTAAATGCAGGTCTTTCCCCCACCAAACGTGACCGGTGCTCTCCATATAGGACATGTACTCACTGCTGCCATCCAGGTATTGGATTCACCGAGCCCCTATTACTGAGTGTTCATCTATTTATATGGATTTCATATTTTACCTTGTTTTCAGGATACAATTATTCGTTGGCGGAGAATGTTTGGATACAATGCCTTGTGGGTACCGGGGATGGATCATGCTGGGATAGCAACTCAGGTTGTGTATCAAATATGTCAATTCATGATTTTTACCAGTTCTCGTGTTTGTTTGCATTTGCAAAGTGTATGGAATTGTGTAAGATAGGATTTCTGTTAGACTTTGTGTGACGCAAGGGGCATGATCTTCATACCGATGCACTTATCATTTTTAAACAAAAGATATAATACAGATTGACTAAAAAGGAAATAGTGTCACATAAATTAGGATGGTGGGAGTAGTGTTTTTCTAAAGTTAGATAAATTAGAAGGCACCAATTTTGTTCCGGGGAAAAAAATCTCAAAAAAAGTTATTTTGGTATGGTCTTACGGAATGATAATTACTTAGTTACATTCACAAGGCCACAACTTGAATAAAGAAAGTTACTGATAGAGGATTGTCGAAATTGCAGTTTTCTAAAGATGAATCTGAGTCAAGGACGAAATTGCTACTAAAAGTTGAAATAATATGATAAATGTTTTATGTCACTAAGTTAAACCTCTACATTTCTTCTCTCGATGATTTGTTAAGGGTTGGATCGTGGTATAAACAGGGCGTTTAAGTTAATATAATATTTTTTACCTTACAGTAAAATGGTTTTTTCTTTTGCATTCCTATCTACCATTTTCTAATTATGTTGTGGATGCTGATTCTAGGTTGTTGTGGAGAAGAAGATCATGCGGGAGAGGAATTTAACTAGACATGATATTGGTCGGGAGAACTTCGTATCTGAAGTGAGTATATACTGCTAAGTGCTAACATCTTTTTAAAAATGTATTCAACTTATCTTGAAGTACTATCATTATTAGCTTTTCATTCCCGTCAAAAAATCACTTTGACGGGAATAGAGAAGCCAAGTACCATTTTTTTTAAAACAATTCATTGCACCCATTAATTGTACTACTTGTGTTTTTTTTAGGTCTGGAATTGGAAGAATGAGTATGGGGGTACTATATTGAAGCAATTGCGTCGCCTAGGTGCGTCACTTGATTGATCTCGTGAGGTACGAATCGAGATTTTACCCTTTTTCTCTCCATCTGTCATGAAAATCTTGAAGTTGTAGTTATACTTATTTATGGTACTCGAACATATGTTCTCCCAACATCAGTGCTTTACCATGGATGAGAAAAGGTCTAAGGCTGTTACCGAAGCATTTGTTAGGCTATCCAAGAAGGTCTTATATACAGGTATGTAGCTCTTTCACTTCCACGCGAATATCTTCTTGGTTATGGCTAGGACATAGCTATTTTCTTTGAGTGCGTAAGTTTCTTGAATTAGTCTTGGCTCTGTATTGACTTTTTATTATCATTTATCAAGGGCTCCACGTATGGTGCATTGGGATTGTGTCTTGCGTACCACTATCTCTGATATTGAGGTGAGGCACCAGGTCGCCCCTTCAGATCAAGTTTTATATGGTGTAGCAAATACTCCTATAGACGCTGTAAAAGCTGCATTTTTTGTTTGTAGGTCGAATATATAGACATCAAAGAGAAGACATATCTGGAGGTCCCTGGATATGAAGGGCCTGTGGAGTTCGGGGTGTTGACATCATTTGCGTACCCCTTGGAAGGTGGGCTCGGTGAAATTGTTGTGGCGACCACCAGAATTGAAACTATGCTTGGTGATACTGCTATTGCTGTACATCCTCAAGACAAAAGATACAGTCACCTTCATGGGGAATTTGCTATTCATCCATTCAATGGAAGAAAGCTTCCAATAGTTTGTGACTGGGACGAAATACTTAATGTAGATATGAACATTGGGACTGGCGCTGTTAAGGTACTTTATATCATTATTATCTTGAATGTTGAGAAACAATTGCCTTTATCTCCAGATATTCATCGTTGCTTTTGGACCATTCTTTGAATAACTCTGCAGATAACTCCAGCTCACGATCCAAAGGATTTTGAGTTTGGAAAGTGTCACAAACTTGAATTCATAAGTATTTTTACCGATGATGGGAAAATAAATAGCAACGGCGGTGCAGACTTTGAAGGAATGCCTCGTTTCAAAGCTCGTATCCCTGTGACTGAAGCTTTAAAGGAAAAGGTACCTTCAAAGCTTTTTCGTTGTTGTTTTACCTGGAAATGAAATGTTAATGGATTTGTGCGCGTGTATTGATATATAGAATTCTGTTCTAGTTTGTGTGAGGTCTTGCATTTAAAAGATTCCATAGATGTCTTCATTAAAACTGTCGGTTGAACACTCCAACTTACCCAATAATCATTACACCTGAACTCGCCCTCAGTGTGTCTCGTGGACACCTGAATCCAGCAGATCACATGCGTGAGGTACAATCGCAGATGACGTGGCAAACAAACGAATCGGTGAATGACACATTTAATTTTTATCTTTTTAAAAGTTTTATGGTTAAATGCGTTTATGAAATATAAAAGATACTAGCAAGTCTGAGTGTGTAAATTTTTTTGGATGTCCCGAAATAGAAAATGTCATGTATATCAGGGTGGAGGTTGTGATTCCCTATGATAACCACCTTACTCAAAACTAGGGAAAATAATACTCGAATGACGTGAGCTGCATTCAGTTTATCAACGGCTAATATGCCATGTCTGGATTATGCATGTTACATAGGGTCTCTACAGGGGCGAGAAGGAAAATGAGATGCGCCTTGGGATTTGTTCAAGAAGCAATGATGTAGTGGAACCTCTTGTGAAGCCCCAGTGGTTTGTCAACTGCAAAAGTATGGCCAAACAGGCTTTGGATGCTGTTAGGGATAATCGGAAGATTGAGATCATCCCGAAAAAATATGCTGATGAATGGAAAAGGTAATTGTTCTATCTGGCCCCAAAACAATGATTTGATTAAATGAATGCAAATGTTTAAATGAGATGCTAATTTGTGTTCTCAACTGCCCGGACTGATGCATTCTGATGGGACTAACGACTGTTTTAGGTTCTTCTAATTGTTGTTATTGTCTTTTGTTCGTGAAACAGCCTCTCTACCTCCACGAGGTAGGGGTAAGGTCCCCAAACCCCCATCTCTGGGATTACACTGGGTATGTTGTTGTTGTCTTTTGTTCGTGGTGGAAATGGAGATTATTGCTATGGAATTTAAACGTAAACACTATCCATGTTGTTTTGTGCCATTTTTTCTTTTTCTTGCTTAAAAATTTGTTTGTGTTCTATGTGATGAACATGCAGATGGCTTGGCAATATTCGTGATTGGTGCATCTCAAGGCAACTTTGATGGGGTCATCGAATTCCTGCTTGGTATGTGACACTGCATGATGATAAGCCGAAGGAATTTGGCGTATGTGATGATCACTGGATTGTCGCTAGAAATGCAGAAGAGGCTCGAGATTTGGCTAGTAGGAAATTTTCAGGGAGGGAGATTCTTGAGCTCTCTCAAGATCCCGATGTATTAGATACCTGGTTCTCATCTGGTCTTTTTCCATTGTCTGCACTGGGGTGGCCAGACGATACTGCAGATTTAAAAACATTTTATCCAACTTCGGTTCTTGAAACTGGACATGATATTCTCTTCTTCTGGGTTGCACGTATGGTCATGTTGGCGATAACACTGGGAGCTGATGTACCATTTATGAAGGTTAGCGAACTTCATTATTGAGCTCGATGCTATAAGTGGAGTTTGATTCTTTGAATCTATTTTAGGAGCCGTTGATATCTTTTTCACCAATATGGCTATGTTTCCACGATCCGTGGCTTTTTCAAGTGCTTACAACAGAATTTTAAGTGGTATGCTACTGATAGTTATTAGTGTCCGTTTTTTATCTACTTGCAAGAAAAAAACGTGTTTTATCTACATGGAGCGAAAAACCTTATTACGTGTCTCACGCAACTGACACTAGTTGTGTGAGGCACATATTATATTTTTTCACTTGACACTAGTTCTGTTGAGATCATAACTAATTCATTTTAACAACATACTTTGCAGGTTTATTTGCATCCGATGATCCGTGATGCACATGGACGTAAGATGTCCAAATCATTGGGGAATGTTGTTGATCCTCTTGAAGTTATTAATGGAGCTAAACTTGATACTCTTCACGAGAGATTAAAGGACGGTAACCTGGATGCCAAAGAATTTGAGCGTGCAAGAGAGGGACAGGCAGAGGACTTTCCTGAGGGTATTCCCGAATGTGGTGCTGATGCTCTTCGATTTGCCCTAGTCTCATATACTGCCCAGGTTTATAACATTTTTGTCTTAAAATATAATAAGATGCTTCCTTGGATATTATTAACTTTCTTAATTTGTCCTTCCAGTCCGATAAGATCAATCTGGATATCAAGAGATATAATAAGATGTTTCTTTGGATATTATTAACTTTCTTGATTTGTCCTTCCAGTCCGATAAGATCAATCTGGATATCAAGAGAGTGGTTGGGTATCGTCAATGGTGTAACAAACTATGGAATGTCGTTAGGTTTGCCATGAGTAAACTGGGTGAAGATTACACCCCTCCAACAAAGATATTTCCTCGTGAAATGCCTTTTAGCTGCCAATGGATACTTTCAGCACTTAACAAGGCCATAGCGAGAACTGTCTCGTCCCTGGAATCTTATAATTTGTCCGATGCAGCAGAAACTGTGTACCAGTGGTGGCAGTATCAGTTGTGTGATGTGTTTATAGAAGTGATTAAACCGTACTTTGCTGGTGACAATCCAGAATTTGTATCTGCGAGAAGATTTGCTCAAGACACCCTGTGGCTTTGTTTGGATAACGGGTTGAGATTACTCCATCCATTTATGCCATTTGTAACCGAAGAATTATGGCAGCGTCTTCCTGCTACCGGGAATTCTGTAAAGAAAGTATCTATAGTGATAAGTGATTATCCTTCAACTACAGAGGTATGCTTTTTGTTGTAGTTACTGCTGCTTTTTTTGTATGCTCTGTCACGCTTTCTTAGTTTCTTTAGTATGTTGTCTTGTCTTCTTCACTTCCATTGTTTTGTTTTCTCGAACTTCTTTGCAATGCTCATACTTGAACCAAGAATCTATCAGAAACAACCTCTCTACCTCCCAAGATAGGAGTAAGGTTAGCGTACACACTACTTTACACTGGGTATGTTGTTGTTACAGAGGTATGCTCCAAGCACAAATTACTAGAAAATAGAGATGCTACCTCTGTTGATGGCTGTTATGGTAAATTCGTTGTGTACTTCCTCTTTTTATTTGGACTGAGGTCGAGGTGTGGTTTTCTTCCTCTCATCTTTTCGCGGTTGGTTTTGGTGTGTGATGTCTAGAATATGGTATTTGGGATATGTTAGCTTGCTTATGAGGGTCTGAAAAAAGCATCTTATCGAGACGAGTCTAGTAGGAAAACAGGACTTAATATAATGCATGCTTGCTAGCTGCTACATGATTATTATATTATCTATTGACCCTGTTGCTCTACATCTGTTCACTTTTTCAGAGCTGGAATAACGAGCGGGTAGAAGCTGGGATGGAAATGGTGTCATCCATTCTTACAAAACTGAGGTCGAGGAGGACATCGTTGCCTTCAAATGAGAGATTTGCAAGGTAAATGTCAGGCGTATCTTCTGTCATCTAGGCGAACTTATCTTTTCATCTAACAAGCATTTCAAGTGATATTTTCTTGTTTCTTTTGCTATCTCTTCGACGTAAAAGTTCAGTTCTATATGGTGTCCAATGGTCCGTCTTATAAAAGCCCTATGTTTACTATTCATTGTCTTTTGAGCACTAACCAATGAATCCATCATGCATAAAGAACATGTTAATATAAGATATCGTGGTCCATATCAGTTTTCCGCGCACCTCGACTGATTCCACGAGATACCTGCCGTCCCCCACCAACAACATGTACCAGGTAACTTTGTACACCAAGGCTAGGACAAATAGGAAATCAACCTAGTGTTTTTGTCGGTCCATATCAATTTCGTGATCATTAGACGTGGAAAAGTTGAATTTATCTTTGAGGTTGGTCCTAATGCAATCTGTCAACGTAGTTGTTCGTAACATCAATCTTCCGTGCCCATCTTTACGAGATTGGAATTTGCTACTTCAGCTTTCATACTGCTTTAATTGTTGTTTGTTATGCTAAATTCCACAACATATAAGCTGTTTCATAAAGACAATTAGGAGACTAACTGTGGTGATCCTTTGCTGTCCTTAGGCGAAAAGCATTTGCGCGTTGCTCGTTAAATGATACTGTGGAATTCATAAAAAGCCGCAAAATGGAGATTTCTACTCTAGCTGCGTTGTCATCGTTGGAGGTATCTCTTTCTATGTCCGGCTTCGTTCTTTTTTATCTGCGACTAGTGCCATTAAAATGTCGTATGTAATATGCATATCAGTCGATTTTACAGTGGTTGTTAGGTTGGAGGGATGGCATATGCATGTACTGCAGTTATGTTTTCTCATTTTTCTTTACGGCCCTCATTTCTTGCATTAATTTTCATCAGGTCTCGAGTGACGGTGATACAGCTCCAACTGAAGACGGTGTGGATGAATCTGTCAAAGTTCTTTTCGAGGGAGAAGAGACTACCAGTTTCTTAAATTCTGTGTCAAGTCAAAACCAACCAAACAGATTGAAACAGAGGTAGTAGTAATTATTGCAATTACCAATGCGAGAAGTTTGGTTATATTTTTATACAGTACTAATATTTAGTATATGTCGCTTCAATGTGTTTTACTATCTGTTGCTTCATTTGCTTTGTATCTTGAGATTTTGAGGTCATATTTTTCTTGTAACCTTGCTTCAAATATGTTCTCTTTTCGAGTTGAGGGTCTATCTGTCACAACCCGAGACTAGGCCCCGGACGTAACGGGCAACGCAGACCAAAGAGGCCCGAGTCAACCCCTTAACATTCATCATTCGCACAATTATAAAAGATTAGCGGAAACAGGCCCATTATAGATAAGTCCAACTGTATAAAAGGATCAACAATAGTTTCACTAATACCAGTCTACAAAGCCTCTATCATCAATAATAACATTTAAGCCGGGACATGGCTCCAACAATACCATAATACGGAAAGAGATCTCAAAGACTAATAAAAAGAAAATATAGGCCTTGGATGGAACCTTCGACCAACAACTTCCGTTGGTAAGATTACAGTCAAAGAAGATGCGTAAAGTCTTTTCTTAGGTCAGGCTTGACTTCGCTTTTCCTCACCTTATCACCTGTCATCAAGCCTCCTACCCCAGCTTTTTCAGTCAATTTGGAATAGACTCATCTCTAGGCTTCGCATCTTCGTGAGAAAGACCCATGCCCCCGCTTATGGCTTTCATACCATCCATACGTGCTCCCCTTCTCTCGCCCTCCCTGACATTGCCTTTGCATCGCAAGGAGGAAGAACGGAAGTATGGAGGGCTCACCACTTGCTATTCGAATCCCGAAAGTCCTAGTGCTGCACGGAACCACAAAGATAGGTCTCGGAACCTGCATCATGAAATGATACAGCATCCGAAGACGGTCAGTACGGCAAGTACTGGCATGCAACCCAGGGGAAGGGATATCACAACTTATAAAGCAAGTCATAAAACATAATCCGAGACCATAATCATCAAATATGAGGCAATTTTCCCAAATCAGTAAAATAGAACAATTTCATTACTTCTGGACTAAATGGTATTACCGACATTTATTTCACCACAGGTTATGTGGGTCCGACCATCGCTCGATCGGCTGAGCCTCCAATCCAAGTTTGCCACAAGGATCGGAGCATCATACCATAATCACCTCATAAATGCATACAACTGAACAAATCAAGCGTACAGTAGGGAGCCCCGTTCGACTCAGAGGGAAGAGCCCCGTTCGACTCATACCCGTGTCGGCAAAACACGATTTCAAGTGTGAAGCCCCGTTCGACTCACACCATCTCGGCTAACCATCTAATCCTCTTAAGCCCATATTTTAACATTTCAAACGTTTCACAAAACATTCATTAGGGACTCTTAACATTTTTAAGGCATCTATAACTTTGGTATCGTCATACCAAGACTTGTAAGCCGTACATACCATGCCATAACATTTCATAAATACATACATCATTAGTCCCATCATTTAAAGGATTTAAAACACATTTACCGAATCCCTCAAAGGTTGAAGATTTCATAATTCATAAACAACACTTCCACAATTGAGGGATATAGAAAATCCTTTTCCTTTTTCATCAAAAGCCAATATTTAAATAGTAAAACAATTTACAAAAAAATCATTCCGGGGTTCTTTTACGACTATTAAGGCATACATTAGTGGGTACTATTATACCAAGACTTGCAATTCACACCTATCGAATTATGCCATTATCATCTATACATCAATCGACCCGCATTTAATGATCTTTTATCTCCTTTAACAATCAACTCCCTCAAGGTTATAATTCAATCAATTTAAAGCAATCATTTCAAAACCAAGGGAATTAAGAAGATCCTACTATTTGTGTCAAAACTCAATTTCTTATATAGAGAAACAATTTCCGTAGTAATCGTATCTCAAGGCTTCAAATCTGCCCCATATTCATAAATCCGTAATTTAAAGTCACACTTCAAACCATAACTTCAAAATAGTAATTGAATACGGATGATTTCATAAATAAACATTCAAAAGTTCAAGCCAATCTCTCTTTCTTTGAAAACCCTTCAACTATTTGTACATAATACTAGCATAGTTTTCGTAGTAAGAAGGAATAAATACAATCCTTACGAGTATAGTTGAAAGGGGATCGTTCAACATACCTTTAGACGAAGAACACTCACGAATCGCTTGAGTTTTGCTTAAGAACTTAGAACCCTAGGCACTTTGCTTCAAGAACTTAGAGAGGAGAAGTAACGCTCTTTCTTTTGATTTTTAATCGTGCCTTAGGAGGTTTAGAATAAGTGGGGGATGAATCTTGGATGAGGAAAGGACCAAAACACCCTCAAATATCTTAAAAAGAAGCAATTCCCGCAACAATCCCTAGGGGTCCTATTTATAGGCATCCCAATTAAAATCCGGATTGGATTGGGAAGGAAAAAGCGTCAGAAAATGGTCGCCAAAACGGTCCGTTTTGACCACAAACGGACCATTTTCGAGGGCATTTTAACTTTCAAAATTTTTGAGTTTCTGCCTCCGAAAACGGTCTGAAAAAGGACCGCTGTCTCAGAAAACGGTCCGTTTTCCTTTCCGTTGTAACTCCCAACATTCGACGGTCTTCTGGACAGACATACGTCTTCTCGGTAAACTGATCATAACTTTTTACTCCGGACTCGGATTAATGCGTGGTTGGTGGCGTTGGAAAGAAGACTCGAAGACGTTTAATTTGGTTGGTCATAGGCCACCTAACTCTTTATATTCTAGGAGAAATGATCGTTTGAAGATGACCCAAGTTAGAAAGTAATACGAAAACTGAGTCGGTAGAGGGGCATTTTAACTTAACTTGAGTTAGAGGTTTCTTAAGACCTTAATTCACGCCCAACACTCTTTCCACACATAATGGTTGACCATAACACTTAGTTACAAGGAAATATTTCTGGGTTCAGGTCTAATTACACGCGAAAACGATTGAAATCCTAGCTCAAAACTTTGGGGTGTTACACTATCGAAAAGAACCTCTCCACTTTGCAAAAGCGGATAAGAGCAAAGTCTGTGTACATCTTACTCTCTCCAGACTCCATTTGCGGGACTACACTGGGTAGTTTGAAACAATATTCTTTTTATTGTTAGTTTTATCTATTCATTTAAGCTATAACATGATTTTATCCATAATGTTTATTCCATCCTTCAGGCCATACAAACAAGTACAACATGATATCTGAACTCACGAGCGAGCAACAAAAGATATAGGGGACGACTAAAGATATCTGAACTTACAATGGATATGTTGTTGTTGTTGTTGTCAACAATTCATCCATAGTACATCGTCAAATTCACCCCTTAACTTATCTCCTACTGGTACGCTTCGTTCTGTATCCCCCGTGGTTGTCATAGGCATAGCCAAGGGGTGCCATGCCGGAATTCCATTCTCATATCCGCTCCATGTCAGTCGTCGCAATCCACTCCCATCCAACTTCACCAAATATAAGTCGCCGTATGGCTGGAACTGGTTTGGCAACGACACCGGTTCTGCTGTCAGTCCGCTCAAATTGCCCGCGAACAGGAGCCACTCGCAGTCCTTACTAAAGCATACGTGATTTAGTCTCTCCTTATCAACTTCTTCAGATCCCTCCGGCCCTGCCACGTGGATCCTCCGGAGACCATATCCATCCGGTTGAATAACGTAGATGCTGAAGCAATTGACGTTATCCGGATTGTGCCTGTTGGAAGAAAATGCAATCAGATTTCCGTCAGGTGACCAGCTTGGCATTGTATCAATCCATGCCCCCTCCGTTAACTGACGGATTTCTCCCCCCTCTAGCTCTCCCTTGACTGCATCCGTAATATACAGATTCTTATGCCCTGAACGACCTGAACGGAATACAACGTGCTTCCCATCCGGGGAGCAAGAAGGGAACGCGTTATTACCAGTCTCCTCCTCTGTTAGAACTTTTATCTCTACTGGTATTTCCTTGCTGTCATCGCTATCATTAAGGTCTAATGAGTTGAATGAAACTCGCGCGATTTGAACTGTTGCTTTGACAGATTCGAATATAGGTCCGATTGATGTAAAAATCACGCCACGTTCAGCTGGAGACCAGGAGTTGCAAAAAACTGTACGATCTTTGATCAATGTCCACTTTTTGGAACCATCCGATTTGACGATTTCCAGGCCTGTGAATCCCGGGCTGAATGCAACATAATCACCCGAGGGAGAGAAGGACGGAAAGTATCCGTTAAGCCTCAGCATTGTCAGTCCTTTTTCCGGAGAAATTACAGGGTCCAAGTTAGGAATTGTTGTTTCTCCTGATGGTGATGATTCACCTCGGTATCTGTGATAACCGAGAAACTTGGACTCAGGAGAGAAGAACGGGTTGTAATGGTGAGTGGTAGGGTTAATTAACTCCGTCACTGGATGGAACTCTTGCAACTCCACATCGAAAATCTCAATGTGTCGATAGCTCTTCTTCCCTGGCCGTCTGGTGGCAATAGCAATCATTGATTTCGAACCGTGTGAGGCTGCTGCAGGAGTAAAACAGTGCACACCAGGTGGAGTGACTCGAACCGAACCAGAACCAGGACGCAGATTGGATAAGTCCTCTGGCAAATCGACTCGAAAAATGCTCCACCAACCATCATCAGCTTGTCGATGAAAATAGATAGTCGAATCACCGGACCAAGTAGGCCAGCCACCGTGTTGACACACGACTATCCGGTTATCAGGTTTGGATTCAGGGAAAACAACAATGTCAGTTGTCAGATCATGGAATTCATCTGTAGGCCAACTACGGTCTCCGTAGGATGCAACCGCGATCAGGTGTCCAGACTGTGAAATAGCCGGACTGTAATCAACGTAGCCATCCGGAGTCAACCGGATTATCTCATTGCCGCCCTCGATAGCAGTGGAGTAAAGAGCGGACGAGCTGTTGAAAACTTTTTGGGGATGTTGATGAGCGGAGATGTAATAGAGGCGTTTATTACGAATAAACGGACGGTCGAGAAATAAGCTATCAACGGAGGCAGTGAGCGGTTCGATCAATGAGGAGGAGGGACCTCGCAAGTAAATGCGAGGTGCACCTGATCTCTCAGAGACGAAGACCAGTGTCTGGTCTTCGTCAATGAACTGACCGTTGAAATTGATGGAAGCACCGTCGGTCAGACGGTGCTCCGTGGGGGAATCGAGGAGAGATAAGGGAGATTCGAGGGAGAAAATGTCGAAACCATAATTGGTTCTACCAACAGTGGAGAATATAATTGAACCATTTGGTGAATCCATAATAATTTTTGTTGACGTGGAATTAATCGAGATGTGAGCAAGTTGATCGGTACACTAAGATTATCAAAAAAAAATTTGGTTTTGTTGATGTGCTTTATGCAAAGTTGGGAAATGGTAATTTATAGAGAAATATGAGCTGCAATTTTGTAAGTGGTGGGGCAGTGTTCAACGTTAGTCATGACGTTTGTTCTTTTGTTTTGTTTTGATTAGTGTCTCGAAAGTCGTGAGGCAAGGTATTTTATATGATACGGGGCGAAGCGTAAGTCTCGAGACGCTAGACATAAGTTTTGTGAATTTTTTACTTTTTGCTTTTAATTTGTTTGTCTAGTTTTGACTTGGCATGGAGTTTAAGAAAGTAAACGAGACTTTTGAATCTTGTGATCTTAAACTAAAGATAAGTAGAATGTATCAAAAATATCTTGTGATCTTAAACGTACTATGTGGAAAGTCGAAATCAAGCTTGTTCAACACCTATGCGTACGTTCAGACTGATAAAGCATATGCCTTATGATACTTTTGTCCTCACAAATTTTTTCGATACATTTTTACTACGCCTCATCCCAAGACTCTCCCCAAAAATGTTTTTTAAAACACTAATTTTGACCCCAATGGGAAAGGAAAAAGATTCCTTACACTGATGAGAATTTCGTAGTGGACACATTTTAGTCGTTGGCTGCTCCTCTAAAAGTCCACAATGGCACTCCAAGTTTTAGTAAAGTTGTTGGGACCCCTGTTCATGTATTAATAATTGGGAAACTTACGTAAACGTACACTTCGACCATCTAATTTATCAACATAGCTAATGTATGCATTGTCGATACACTTTGATTATATATATAGTGAATATGCATGTGTATAGTATATGTATAATTAGTATATAGTACACACTATTTATACATTGTATACATATTTTGTAAACCAACTATTTGAATGATATCTTTTACTGTAATTTTTCCTTAATAATTTAAGCCTATGTATCTACTCCTTTAGTTTTAGGCATAATACATAAATGTTCTCGTTAACTTGACCTCAACTGACATTTATGCCTTTCAACTTTGGGTGTACAGAAGGAGACACTTAAACTTGTATAAAGTTGAACAAGTAAACATACACGTTCTCCGTGGCATAATATATATAGCACTTCATGTAGGACATAGATATCTACTTGTTCAATTTTATATAAGTTTAAATATCTACATATACACATCTGAAATTCGAAGGCATGAGGGCATGAATGTCAGCTAAGACCATGTTTATTTATTGTCCCTTAATTTTGCACTACTTGACTTGATATACATTCTCCAAAAGATATGACCTTATGTAAACACCGAGTGTGAATGGAATATGACTTGCTCAGAAAAACTGAGGAGACCCAAATGGTCTAAAGACTAAATGGACTATTCTATAGTTTTGCTTGGCCAAGTATTAAAATTAATTTATTTTGAAAAGTATTTTTTTCTAAAAGTGTTTTTCAAAAAAAAAATTGGCACAAAATAGTTTGTGTTTGTAGAAAGCATTTTTACCAACAATTAGTTTTTTCAGAATAGTACTTTCAAAGAAAAGCTACTTTTTTAACTCCTGAAAAAACAATTTCTATTACTCACAGAAACACCTATCTCCTCTTAAAAGCTTAATCAAATAACTCACTTTTTCTTAAAAAAAAAAACACTTTTACTACCCGCAAGGGTGGCCGAATTAGCAGAGAATCTCCCAAATGAAGGGTTTCAGGTTCGAAACTCACTATATGCTTTCTCGATCGAACTCGTTGCATAGAGCTTGCCTAGTGCTATTTACCTCTCCTGTATAGTTTGCGGTAGGGGTGGGCATGGTATGGTACGTATTTTAATTTAAACTTAGCTTTGATAATTTCAATTTTTGATAAGACTATATACCATTGTCATATCAAATTAATTCAGTATTTAAGTTTGATTTTGTTTTTTTGCGACATAATAAATCAATAATCACAATTTGTTTAACTTCAACTTATATATCATATTATATTAAAAGTGAAAAGCTTCTAATCTCAAAGTTGGATTACGCTTTTGCCCTTACTATAAATTAAAATATTATAAATATTTAATTATTTAAATATTAAATAGTAATCATATTATATTATAATGTAATAATTTAAATTGCATTAAACAGGCTAAATGTAGAGGATTGTTCATATTTCAATAGTTATTGCATTCCTGCAAATTTTATCACTAAATGGTGAGTTATTGCATCTATCTATAATAATTCATTTATGTGTTAGCTTTAATTATTGCACCGAAGAACCGAACTTTTATTTATCTGATTCATTGAGCCGTTAATTCATTGATCTGAATATTGCTGCATGTAAGTTTCTCTATGACTATACATAGTATGTGTAGCTTTAGAGTAGAACCAGGCCAATAGTTACTTATTGTATAAATTGAGTCTTTTCTACTACTCCTAAATCTCATAATTAATTGAATCCTTTCAACTACTCTTAATATTTCATAATAAATTGAGTCTTTTCTACTATTTCTAACATTTTATTATAAATAAGTCTTTTCTACTATTTCATTTGATTAAATGTTTACAATTTCTTCAGCCATGTTCAGGTGAAAAAATAAGCTGATGAAGTTCCCTAGCTTTTTTTTTAAAAAAAAATTGTAGTCTTTTCTGTGAGAAGTGATTTTGTTTGATTTTTTTAATCATAGTATTTTAGATATTCATGCAATCTATGATATTCATGCAATCTACTTTTTGTATACGATAATCCTTTGATAATATCAGATAATGTTTAGGCCTTGTGTCAAATGTATTTTGTGTATCGAATAGTTTTTTTTTCTGTGTGCAGATGAATAAAGCTATAAACGAAGCTTGTAAGATGTTAAATGTCGGAGGTGGAAGATGGTTAAGAGAGAAATTTAAAAAGTTGCAAGTTTTGTGGAAATATATATATATATATATCTTTATTTTTATTAATTTCTTTAGAGATATTTACATGCATTTGATCTGAAATTTAGAGCAAGAATTTATCTATATATCACATACCATCAGATGATATATTAGTGTTATATAATTTAACATTTCATATTTTGCAAATAAATTAACTAAAAAAAATACACGAAAAGAATTACTTGACACAATTGGATTTGTATACGGCGAAATATATATTTAGTTATTTAGTCTAGAAGATTATATTTGAAATCATTCTTTTTATTATTATTTTTAGATGTAAAAGTAACGCTAAATATAAACACATTAACAAACACAAGGTCTATCGTATTTATACAAATATACGCTATAAATAATTATCAACATAAAATTAGACGTGTACAAATTTTATACAGTAATATTAGAGGACAAACGTGCAACACACGTTCTCAAAACTAATACATACATAATAGAGAATTGTGAATTCAAGCTAAAATATTAACTTTTGTTGTTTGCATACACTGCGACTAAGTAGATTGATTTTCACTTCAACAAAGAGTATATATATATAAATTGGGGAAATCATTTAAAATACCAGCTAAAATGCATAAAATAATTGCATATCTGGTTCAACAATTTAAGTGTTCAATAGGAACAAATTCTATTTTGAGGTGTCAAAGTGAAAAATGCTGACAATTTTAAGAGGCCATCTATGACTTTACCTTTCCGTCCGTTAAAGTGGGTAATTATGATTCTAATTTTGTATTTCTAGATAAAAAAAATTTAAAAAACAACTCTTCAATCCACCCCCGGATGGTAAATTGGGGCTTAACTAGAATAGAAAAAAAAAAGAGAGAATATTTTAGAACTTTGAGTTAAACTTTTCAAACTTTCGTATTGCTAAAAAGCTTCTTATATCAATATCTAAGATGATATATTAAATATACATGACTAATATCTAATTAGTTTAAATTAACACTTGTCAATATAAATAATGATATTGTTATAGGTAAAATTGAATGTCTTCCATCTTTTAAAAATACACCATAAATAATAAGTACTGGAAAAAAATAATAATACTAACTTTTTACATGTGTGCAATATATATATATGATATCTTAACTTCTGAACTACAATTTAGCACACTGAGTTCCTATTATTCATAACATTGGTCAATTACGATGAATGGTTAACAATACTTGAAGACTAATTGTTGTTTCAAAAATCTTATTCATGACTACAAAAAACATGCTAGCATTGATGCTATGTAGGTGTGATTTTTATACTCACTTTGTTATTGACACACTCGATATTTAGATCATAAAATTAATGCATAAAAGTCATTTCTTCCTAAAATTCAATTTTATATTTCCTATATAATTGGATTGGCTAACATCTAAGTGGTAACAAGTCCATCTTCCTGACCATTTGCATTTTGACATTATGATGATTGATGATGTCAATTTATTTGATGATAAAAAGATATCTTTGATCTATATCTATCAAATATTAAAAGAATACAAAGATATGAGGTAAAGTTGATTCAGGTTAGCTAATTTTGTAGGATGGTTGTTGATAACGCCCAAACTACACCTCCAATTAGGAAGCGTAAGCGGTCGTAGTCAAATATAGAACCCAACAGAGGTTGGGGTCGATCCCACAGGGAATAAGATGCAAATCAAGTCTTTAGTGAATTAGATGACTAGTGGTCAATAGTTTTCGGTAAAAAGGGGGGGGGGGGGTTTGTGTGATCAAACGTAAACAAAACAAATAATAATGTATGAGAGATAATCAATAGAAGAGAGAACTAGGGACGTGTTCACCATGGCGTTGTAACAACTTCGATTCTAGGCTTAACCGGGTTCTTTCTATATGCATGTCACGATGTGATTGAATTAATGGTATCATCTAAACGTTTCTCAACCAAATAGACGAATTTACTTTTCAATTCTCTCGAACTTGAAAAGGTGTTCTTTTATATTTCAATCCTAAACATCAAGTAGATTAATCTAGTTACAGCATTAATCATAAGACGAGAGTTGGTAGTCTCGAATCCTCGTAGTTAACCAAATTTCCCGGTTTTAATCTCTTTACTCAAGCAAATTTAAACCTAGGCATGTTCTAATGTTTGCAACCACTAGAAAACATTGCATAACGAATGATTAACAACGTGACAACATATATATTGAACCCGACGTTACCCGGAATCTATCTTGCTACTTTTGCCATGGCTCCCACAACCCTAGTTGTGGGAGGTTTAGTTAATCATGCTATAAAGAAAAGAGAAGAGAATTGTATTCATAATAAAGAGAAGAGATTCTTACAATATAGTGAAAACAATCTTCAATTATCCAAGAACAAGAAAAACCAAGATCCCAAGAACAATCAAGAACAAGATTGAGGAGGAAGAAAATGTGTGTAGCGTGTTTCCTCTCTCAAAAATCGCTCAAAAACTCCTAAAACTATTGGGTGAACTATTGTAAAAAGCTTGACTTGCATCCTAATAAAATAAACCTAACATAGGGTATTTATAGGAGTCTAGGAAACACAATCCCAAACGCATTAGGAATCCAAGAAACCAAATCCCAAACACGGTAGGAATCCTAATCGCGGGCTGCCTTGGTGCGTCCAAGAAACACAATCCCAAATGCATTAGGAATCCAAGAAACCAAATCCCAAACACGGTAGGAATCCTAATCGCGGGCTGCCTTGGTGAGTCCAAGAAACACAATCCCAAACGCATTAGGAATCCAAGAAACCAAATCCCAAACACGGTAGGAATCCTAATCGCGGGCTGCCTTGGTGCGCTACTGCTTTGACGTGACGGTTTGGGTGACGGACCGTCACCACCTTGACGGTCCGTCACTCGGACCGTCACTCTTATCCAGAACGTCTTTTTGCTCGTATTTCCTTCCGTTTCCATGTTTGTTCATATTTCCTGAAAATACACCATAAACACATCAAAAACGACGACGGTTGCTTGAAAACGTACGATTGTTCTTAGTTAAAAGGAGTCGAAAGTGCCGTAAAATGGCGGCACATCAGTTGTGCACTCATGTGTGATTTTGGCTCAATTCAACAAATATTTACTATTTATTTTTTAAATAAACAACACATGGTCAAATTTACTCCATTCATACTAATGTCATGTAACAATAGAAATTTAAAAGTTGTTTTCTTCTAATTAAATAGTGTTATGAAAGGTTTAAAAGTTATTTCAATTTAATTTTTAATGCTAATAAAATGTGGCAAAAAAAATAATCATGATAATCTATAAAATTGAAAGCCACTATGAAATTGAAATCCATAAAGACAATATACTCATTATTTTTTCTCACTTAGGTTTTCCAGAGAATACAAGCGACCTTGATAAAACTATTCAATTAATGTTAGATTATTGATAAATTCATTTGTTGGATAAGGTGATAGTTTCAGAATTCGACTACTATAGTTGGAACATATTTTCCTAACGCTCAATATGCTGACTGCTCAAAAGTTATCGGGAAGCAAGCGAAACTACATTTGTAGAACGATAATGTTAAGAATGAGACCGAGGACGGATGCTAAAAGCATGCGCGCCATTAAATAGGTCCTCGCGGACGCCCACGAAAAATTTTGGTCAAAATACCGCCGGACGCACATATCACACAAAATTCATGGACTATAACACACGAAAAAACTGAAAAATCCCTATTTTCCATTCCGGACCACGTTTGAAATCCTAAAACCCCACGTTTGCCCCTCCGAACCAACGCGTGCCATTAAATAGGTCGTCGCGGACGCCCACGAAAAATTTCGGCCAAAATACCGCCGGACGCACATATCACACAAAAACCAACACACGAAAAAACCGAAAAATCCCTATTTCCCGTTCCGGGCCACGTTTGAAATCCTAAAACCCACGTTTGCCCCTCCGAACCAACGCACGCCATTAAATAGGTCCTCGCGGACGCCCACGAAATTTTTTGGCCAAAATACCGCCGGGCGCACATATCACACAAAATCCATGGACTATAACACATGAAAAAACAGAAAAATCCTTATTTCCCGTTCCGGGCCACGTTTGAAATCCTGAAACCCCATGTTTGGCCCTCCGAACCAACGCGCACCATTAAATAGGTCCTCGCGGACGCCCACGAAAAATTCGGCCAAAATACCGTCGGACGCACATATGACACAAAATGCATGGACTATAACACACGAAAAAACCAAAAAATTCCTATTTCCCGTTCCGGGCCACGTTTGAAATCCTAAAACCCCACGTTTGCCCCTCCGAACCAACGCGCACCATTAAATAGGTCGTCGCGGATGCCCACGAAAAATTTCGGCCAAAATACCGCCGGACGCACATATCACACAAAATCCATGGACTATAACACACGAAATAACCGAAAAATACCTATTTCCCATTCCGGGTCACGTTTGAAATCCTAAAACCCCACGTTATGCCCCTCCGAAACAACGCGCGCCAATAAATAGGTCGTCGCGGACGCCCACAAAAATTTTCGGCCAAAATACCGCCGGACGCACATATCACACAAAATCCATGGACTATAACACACGAAAAACCGAAAAATCCCTATTTCCCGTTCCGGGCCACGTTTAAAATCCTAAAACCCACGTTTGCCCCTCCGAACTAATGCGCGCCATTAAATAGGTCCTCGCGGACGCCCACAAAAATTTTCGGCCAAAATACCGCCGGACGCACATATCACACAAAATCCATGGACTATAACACACGGAAAAACCGAAAAATCCCCATTTCCCGTTCCGGGCCACGTTTGAAATCCTAAAACCCCACGTTTGCCCCTACGAACAAACACGCGCCATTAAATAAGTCATCGCGGACGCCCATGAAACATTTCGGCCAAAATACCGCCGGACGCACATATCACACAAAATCCATGGACTATAACACATGGAAAAACCGAAAAATTCCTATTTCCCATTCCGGGCCACGTTTGAAATCCTAAAACCCCACGTTTGCCCCTCCGAACCAACACGCGCCATTAAATAAGTCATCGCGGACGCCCGCGAAAAATTTTGGCCAAAATACCGCCGGACGCACATATCACACAAAATCAATGGACTATAACACACGGAAAAACCGAAAAATCCTTATTTCCCGTTCCGGGCCACGTTTGAAATCCTAAAACCCCATGTTTGCCACTCCGAACCAACGCGCGCCATTAAATAGGTCCTCGCGGACGCCCACGAAAAATTTCGGCCAAAATACCGTCGGACGCACATATCACACAAAATCCATGGACTACAACACACGAAAAAACCGAAAAATCCCTATTTCCCGTTCCGGGCCACGTTTGAAATCCTAAAACCCCACGTTTGCCCCTACGAACC